>JARFIW010000280.1:14975000-15312656 GCA_036346225.1 Platerodrilus igneus | reverse complement strand
AAGCGATCCTTACACTAAAAGTCGACCTTGCCATTTCTACATTATTGTTAAGCATGCATTGGAATTTTTGGATGCGGTAATTTCTTGTTTAAAGTAACTTAGTTAAATAAAGTGTAATTTAAAATTCATAAATGATTGTATAGTCAGTTATTACAATTGAAAACACATTCAGGGAATAATTTATTTGCTCTATATATTTTACAGTAGCGTTTCCGGACAAAACTTTCTGCTTTTAATTAAAAGCATGCAAGTTTCTGTATATTCCTAAATAGAAAATAAGTAGTTGATGTACCGTTGAATGGAGTTCATCCTTGTTTACACAAATATCAGATCCTGCGAACTAGCGTCTTTGTTAATATTATTTAAAAAAATCAATACGTTAGATGGATAAGGTGTTCAGTGGCGGCTATTTTATCAATAAATTTTATTTAATATGTTTAGTTTTATTTTCAACACCAAAATTCTAAGGTTCACAAAACAATTTCTACAACCGGTTTTAAGACGTTGAAAAGAGCTAGCGCGGAGATCTGAAAATTAGAAATAAAAAGATTCGGGTAGCTGAGAAAAATCTAATATTAATTGATACCAAACAAGGTAGGATTATCTCAAAAGATGCATTGGCTAGACGAGGAAAACTATTTGTTAGTATTGCTTATAGAGCAAAGAGCAAAATTTAGAGGTTTGAGAGCTTAAAGTATAATTTTGCAGGGGGTGGTCCGATTTCAAATCTGTTTGCAGATTCAAATTCTGCGTAAAATTCTAAGCTAACAAGATGTATCGCATGACTAAAAAAAAAATTATAAGAACGCTCAAAAGTCGCTATAGGTAAAAAATCTTAAAATGGGGGTAGCTCCCTGGGGGATGATGCTATCTAAAAAATTCCTAGAGATTTGGGTAGCTGAGAAAATTCTAATATTAATTGATACCAAACATGATAGGTTTATCTCGAAAGATAAAAAATGGCTAGTCGAAGAAAACTATTTGGTCCAGAATGTTAGCGGTAAAAAAAAAAATCTTAAAAATAGGTTTATCTCGTGTGTGGAAAATGAGGATGCTCATTTATCTCGAAAGATGAAAAATTTAAGATATATTTATCTCGAAAGATGAAAAATAGTTAGTCGAAGAAAACTTTTTGGTCCAGATGAGTGTGGAAATGAGGGATTCTGGTGGAAATGAGGTGGTGGATTGCCTGATAATGGTCTACTTGTGTGTATTGTGTGTGTGTGTGCGTGCGTGTGTATGTGTGTGTTGTGTGCGCGCGTGTGTGTGTGTGTGTATTGAGTTGAGCCATTGGGAAATGTTATGGTTTATGTTGTATTCGGTGTAAAAGGTTGAGCACCAAAAATATTTATTTGTTTAAATAGAAATGTTGGATTAGAAGCAAAGGAGTTATTAGTGTACCGGGGAAGCCTGGCACGTGAAGCAAGAGGTAAAGTGGCACAGGTGAGAGAAGAGATAGAGTTGTCGGCAGATTCACGGGAATGCGAATTTAGAGTAAGTATTTATTGTAAAGTCTTTCCCAGAGAGAAGATTTTAGGTAAGTCACTATTTTGGATAACTTGCTCGTATTTGATATTTATTTATAAAATTATTTATAAAATTCTAAAACACATTTTATACATTTTTTAAATATTTTATCTTTATATTTAATTATACTACACACCATCGTCCTATTTACTATTATTAATCATCCAATTGACTGTTAACTCACTTTAGTAAGTATTAAATAATATTTCTATAATTTTTAGCTATTAGTCAAATCCTGTTCTCATAACTAATTTATTTGTATTTACTTTTAGTACTCTTGATAATGTAAAATAAATTTCCGAAAGCTTGAGTTTATAAAAGAGAATTCTTCAATTCAGCTGACCTAAAACCCACAAAGTTATATTATATATATATATATATATATATATATATATATATATAACAGAAAAATAGAGGATAATTAATTAATATTGTTAACATATATTCTGTGATTAGTCCCGGTATTGTGATTCCTCCGAATAAGTCAGTTTGATATACGGTTGGAATATCTTCAGCCGAATTATGAATGATTGCTTCATAGTGATTGATCTCCATGTATCACATGCCTGCCATTTCCAGCGCAATAAATTACAGCTAAAGGCTCGCGAACTAATTGATCTTCTTTTGCACAAAAACTATATGATGTGATACTGAAGCCGAAATGATAATAAGAATCATTTGGATATCTATTAAAGTTTATATTAGTTTGTACTGTTAACATTTCTCAAATAAATTTGAGTATCTCGAAAACTAAATGAGATATCGAAAAGTGTATAGCATATTTGTAATCAGCATAAAAACTGAACAAGGTACATATATATCATTTATTGTTATGGGAATATGGCAACGGACGACGGCGGCGACGACGACGACGTTGCGATTATATTAACCTAACTTACTTCGTAAGTTTGGTTGAAAATAAAAACTGCAAAATACTTTTACTGCCAAAAGCATTTTCAAAAATACTGCTACATTGAAAATACACAGCCATCAAAATCAAACATTTTTCAAAAATTTAGCCCTTCGATTTTCATCTACAAACATACCCGAGAACACAATACAAAAAGTATCAGAACAAAGAACGGTATACAAAAAGAGGTAGAGCCCTCACGGAAGAATGTTTTCTACTTTGCAGGTTTTGAAACTTTTTTTGTGTTTAGTTTTTGTTCTAATTCTTTTTGTATCGCATCCCTAAGTGTATCTAGGCGAAATGGATGGAACCAATTTTTTAAAATGTCTCTTGGCAGCCACAATACTGTTCTTCTCAGAAGAAAGCATTCTTAAAAAATAAAAAAGAACAATATTTTGGCTGCCAAGAACATTTTCAAAATTTCAACCTGACCATTGTTATCTATACACGCGCGCGCGCATCTACGCGTGCACGCACGTACCCACACACACACCTACACACGCGCGCGCGCACCCACACAACACACACACACACAAAGCATTAGATCATTAAACATAAATATTATACAAAAACTTATTCAACATGCAAAAATACACACAGACATCAAAATCAAACATTTTTCAAAGATTTTGCCTTTCCATTTTATCACATACCCAGGAACACAATATAAAAAGTATCAGAGCAAATAACGGTAAACAAATAAAGTTAGACCCCGCACAGAGGAAATCAGTTTTATAAAGAATATTCTCTCATTTAAAAGCGCTGTAAATTTTTTGTCTTTTGTCTTTTGTTCTAATTCCTTTTGTATCGTATTCCTGGGTGTATCTAGATGAAATAGATAGGACCAATTTTTAAAATGTCCCTTGGCAGCCACGATACTGTTCTTCTCAGAAAAAAGCATTCTTAAAAAATAAAAGAACAATATTTTGGCTGCCAAGGACATCTTCAAAATTTCAACCTGTCCATTCTTATCTACACACACGCGCGTGCACACGCATCGACACACGCACGCACGCATACTCGCACGTACGCATCCACACACCCACGCACACACGCGTGTACACACACACACACACATGCACAAAGCATTAGAACATTAACCGATACAAAAAAGGTTACAGCGCCAGCACGAAAGAAAATATTCTACAAAACTTATTCAACATGCAAAATACACACAGACATCAAAATCAAACGTGTTTCAAAGATTTTGCCTGCCCATTTTTATCTACATACCCAGGAACACAATACAAAAGGTATCAGAACAAATAACAGTAGACAAAAAAGCTAGAGCCCGCACAGAAGAAATCAGTCTTATGAAAAATATTCTCTCATCTGCGGGCGCTGTAAGTTTTTGTGTTTGTCTTTGTTCTAATTATTTTGTGTCCTATTCCTGGGGGTATATGGATGAAAATGAACACGCCGAATTTTGAAAATGCTTCCTTTGCAGCCACGATACTGTTTCTCACAGAAGGAAGCATTCTTACTAATTAATAAAAGGGCAATATTGTGGACGACAAAAGCATTTTCAAAAATTCAATTGTCATCTACGCACCTGCAAAAAACATACAAAATACATACAAACATAAACATCAAACGTTTTTCAAAAATTTACCCTGTCCATTTTCATCTACACACACCCTTGAACACAATATAAAAAGTATAATAATACGCACGCAGGCTCGCACGCTAGCATACGCACGCACATACACACCACACACAAGCGCGCGCGCGCACACACACACACACACACACAAGAACACGGTACAAAGCATTCTTAAAAAATAAGAAAATGATAATATTTTGTCCAATCTCACCTACACACGCACAAGAACGCCATGCAAAATGAATTAGAACAATAAACAATACACAAAATAATTCAGCGCCCGCACAAAAGAAAATATTTCTCAAAAACTTGTGCAACATGCAAAATACACGCAGACACCAAAATCAAATATTTTTAAAATGTAGACTGTGCATTTTCATGTACACAATACAAAAAGTACCAGGACAAAGAACAGAATACCAAAAAAGTTGCTGCGCCCGCGCGAAAGAAATTAGTTTCATGAAGAATGTTTTCTCCTTGCGGCGCTGAAACTTCTTTGTGTTTGTTTATTGTTCTAATTCGTTTTGTATTGTATCTGTGGGTGTATGTGGATGTAAATGGATCGATTGGATTTTTTAAAAAACTCCTGTGGCAGCCACAAACAATAGTGTTTCCTCACAGAAAAAGCATTTTTAAAAAGTAGTAAAAGGGCAATAGTTTGTTTGTCATGGGCATTTTCAAAAATTCTGTTTATTCTCATCTAAAAACGCACAAGAACGCGATACACAAGGAATTAGAACAATAGACAACACACCAAATAGTTACAGCGGCCGCACGTAAGAAAATATTCTTCAAAAACCTGCTCAGCATGCAAAATACACAAAAAATTGTATCTACACACCTTAGAACACAATACAAATAGTATCAAAACAAAAATCGGTATACAAGAAAGTTAGAACCCGCGTGGAAGAAATCAGTCTTATAAAGGATGTTCTCTCCTTTGCGGGCTCTATAAATTTTGCGTTTATGGTTTCTTTTCTAATTCTTTTGCATTATATTCGTAGGTGTATATGGATAAAATTAACAGGCTGAAATGCCCTTTTGGCAGTTAGAATACTGTTCTTTAAATAAGAAAGCATTCTTTAAAAAATTAAAAGTGGACAATATTTTAGCTGCCAAGGGTGTTTTTAAAAACAACATGTCTTTCTTATCACGATATAAAAAGAATTAGAACAATAAACAACACACCTACTGCAAGAGAAAAACAGGGGGGAAAGATAAGCTTCATAAGTAATTTTACGTGGTCCATAGTTGGCCGAAATCGAAAGAAGAAGAAGAAAAAGCAACACAAAAAAGTTAGAGCGCAAACACGGAAGAAAATATTCTTCAAAAACTTGTCTCAACATGCAAGATACACAGACACCAAAATCACTCATTTTTAAAAATTTATCCTGTCAATTTTAAGCAACACATACCCAGAAACACAATACAAAAATATCAAACCAATGAACGGTATACAAAAAGAGTTAGAGCCCGCTCGGATGACATCGGTTTTATAAATAGTATTCTCTCCTTTGCGGACTTTTTGTGTTTTGTCCAAAAAAAAATAATGTTTTGGCTGCCAAGGGCATTTTCAAAAATACCCCTGTCTATTCTCATCTACACACGCACAAGAGCACAATACAAAATGAATTAGAACAATTAACACAAAAAAGTAACAGCGCCCGCACAGAAGAAAATAATCTTCAAAAACTTGTTCAACATGCAAAATACACACAGGCACAAAAATCAAAATTTTTTTTTAAAATAAAGATTGTCTATTGTCATCTACACACTTCCAGTAATACAATACAAAAAGTATTAGGACAAAGAACAATATACAAAAACCTTACAGAGCTCGCGTGGAAGAAATCAGTTTTATAAAGAATGTTTACTGGCGTTGAAGCTTTTTTTGTGCTTTGTTTTTGTTCTAATTCTTTTTGTACCGTATTCCTGGGTGTATGTGGATCAAAATGAACAAGCTAAATTCTTAAAAATCCTTCCTTGACAGTCACAATACCATCTCTTATAGAAGAAAGCATTCTTAAAAAATAAATAAAGATAATATTTTGGCTGCCAAAAACATTTGCAAAAATAAACCTTGTTCATTCTCTTCTACATACGCAAAAGAACACCATACAAAATGAATTAGCACAATAAACAATACAGAAAAAGGTTACAGCGCCCGCATGGAAGAAAATATCCGTCAAAAACTTGTTCAACATGCAAAATTCAAAACCAAAATCAAACATTTTTAAAAATGTAGAGTGTCTATTTTTATCTACACACTCCCAGGAACACAATGCAAAAAGTATCAGGACAAAAAACAGTATACAAAAATCAGTTTTATAAAGAATGTTTTCTCCTTTGCTGGCGCTGTAGCTTGTTTTGTGCTTTGTTTCTTGTTCGTGTATTGTATTCCAGGATATACATGGATGAAAATGTAGACGCTAAATTTTTTGAGAATGCTGCCTTGGCAGCCACAATACTGTTCCTCGTAGAAGAAAGTATTCTTACAAACTAAGCAAAGGACAACATTTTGGTTACCAAGGGCATTTTCAAAAAACAGTCTGTCCATTCTCATTTACACACGCACAGGAAGACGGTACAAAAAGAATTAGAATAAACAAAACACAAAAAATTACAACCCCCGTTCAGAAAGCATTCTAAAGTATATTATAAATTGATTCTTATGTCCCAAAAACCTTAAATATATTTTAAAATATTTTTCAATTAGCTGGACCAACTGCTTTGGTCATAAGCCAATATGGCATTCATTTAACGAACAAATTTAAATATTAATAAAAATTTAAAAAAGCAAAATCTTCAAATCGTTGTTGTTTAAAAAGAAGAAAGAAAGTTAATACAACCTTTTCAGGATTATTTTTACGTTATCTATATTGCCCACCATAATTATATTGATATCCATATTGATATTGAAACGCCTTTATTTATAATTAGTGTACATGCTAAATTAGGATCATAAGGTCAAGGCCGCACCGTGAGCTTAGGTCGCCTGTGTTCAAAATGTATTGTGCCGCCAGTACCAAGCATATAGAAGGTTAATAGAAAAATATTTTAATATTAATAAATATAATAGCAAAACAATTTCTACAAATAAAAGGTTAACTAACGATTAAATAAACATTAATGCTATAGATTGCTTCCTTTCTATTAAAGATTCGAATGCCAAAAGAAAATTATTAAATTGGATTGCTATTCTAAACAAATACCAAGGTAATTAACAACAAATGGAGAAAAAATATCTATTCTTAAAGAAGTCAACCATAAGTTCCTACTTGCTGGACACGCCCACATGAAAGTAGATGGCATGCATAGTGCGATAGAAAAAGCAAAAAACTACTAAAACGCGTACTATTTTTACCACAAATGAGTGAGTAAATTTTATTACAACATGCTCAAAAGAGAATCCATTTGTTGTAAGAAAAATGTGCTGCAACATTTTCTTGATTTTCTTTACTTAAAGGGCAACGAAGATCTATTTGTTTCAAGAAAGAAAATCTGTGATAAAGAGCCATTTTTTATTTCCAATGCAGTTTGGTTACAGTTTCGCAAAGGAGAACAAAATGTTATTGTACCAGCGGCGATACCAAAATTAAGAGTAACAAAAAGAAATAAGTAATGAGAAGTATAGAGACTTCATGAACTTAATGCAGTGGCTTCCTGAAGAGTATAGACCGTACATTGCAAACCTTCCTCGTAGAGCAAATAATGAAGAAGACTTTCCTGAAGATGATTCAGCCGCTCAAGAGTAATGTTTTTGCTAATCTGTAGATTTTAAGTCATTTATAACTTAGCAATACTCAATGTGTATTATTTGTATTTTCTCTGTGTTTTTGGTAATATTAAAAATACATCGTTAGTATGATTGCTCGTGTGGATTACTTAAAACGCATTTTAATGGACTATTAAGTCCTAAAACAGGTTTTTAATGAAAAGCTACAATAACGTAAGTCCAGTGAGGCTTAATTAACTATAAAAAGCCTTTACCTATAAAAAAAAATATAATCAAATTAACAAACAGTGGATAAAACATGTATTTTTTTAATGTTAACAATCAATTTTTACGCGTTATTTTAAAATTCACGCGTTGTTTCCAAGCAACATGCTCCATTTTTTCCGTTTTTATGCTCTACTGAAAAGTTGGGCAGATATGACTTACGTTCGTCTGGTTCCGAGGTACAGATTTGATAAACTCTAAACTTCTGCACAAAATGAGGTAACAAAAAGATTCTGTTTTATACTAGACTAAAAATTGCTTTCTTTCAAGTATCACTTTTTACCATCATTTCAGATGAAAAACATAAACGGCAGGATACTGATTCATTTCTACAAGTCTCTAGCTTTAATTGCGTACCCAATACGAATGGGTCAACAATTTCTGAAGGTACTTTCTTCTTTGTATTATGTACTTTTAGGTGATATATTATACACATTTATAGAAATGCTAGAAATGTTATGGTGTTCAAAGACTTTGCCGTTATATAAAAAGTATACTAAAATTTTAACGATTTTTAACTTTACCCTTCATTAAAAATGATAAAGAACTATATTTCGTGTTAATAATATATATTTTAGTTTCAGATAATCTGGCATCAAAGCGACCATTGTTAAGAAGTGATAGAACGACTACATTGGAGAGCTGTTCCAATAACTATGTTGCTGGATAACTTCTCTTCAAGCTGTTTAAAAAACATTTATGTGTTACTACTACATCTGAGTGTCGCCGGTCTCTTAAAGTTAATGGATCATCGCATCAAGGAGAGTATCAGGCTGAAATTCAATCTTAAATAAAACGTCACAAAATCATGCAATCGATGTTAAAATATAATGGATAAATTAATATTAAATTATGTATGGGAAATATTTATTTAGTGTGAAAAATAACAAATGAACTTCTTTTAATGTCTTTACCGTTTTCTTCTGAGATCGTGATTAATGCTTCACATATTGTTTTTAAATCGTGCCTCAGCGGGCGTATCGAAACTATCCTACTCTCCCATCGTGTGTCAGATAATGGTTTTAATGTCAAGTTATTGATATGTTTTGAAGAAACAACGTTGAGTTGAAGATGCACAAAATACTTAAAATTCTTAAACAATATCAATAAAATCAACAGTTTTGAAATTTATATTAGCTACATCATTTATGACTAATTTTAAACTATGAGATGAGCATTGGAACCAAAAACGGTCTAAGGTTAGGATCTACAATCTTTTTTGCAGTCCATTCTGCTTTCCTTTCATGTTTGACTCATTGTCATATCCCTGAACATGAATATTTCTTGGATCTAAATTTAGAGATTCTAAATGTTTATGACGCTCTTGAAATATATCTTCGGACGTTGAGCTAAATATTCGGCAAAACCCTACGAAATGCATACAAATTGTAACATTATTTTGTAATGTTAACGATTAAACAAATTAATTAATTAAAAATTCAGTAACTTGAATAAAGTATAGACAAAAATTCCCACAATAAATTACTTTACATTCAGTCAGGCTCCCTTGTAATAAAAGACCACATTTATACTGATAGCTTCAGGCTACTAAATTCCAGCGGCAGGTCATAATAATTTAAAGCTCTACCCTCATAAACCAAGTACAATAAACCTCTTAAAGTTAGGTCGGTTACAGACTGACAAATCGGATAAAATTAAAATGTATAGTACCTTTTAGCGTAAATAAAGGAAACCAATTTCAGTTTGAAAAGCTTAACCTTCTTAATACTTTCGTTGATTTACAGCGGATTATAGGAAACAAAACATTATAATAGCGGAAACTATTTCCAATTTGATTTGTTCAAATATTACAAGTAATTTTAAGTAGTCTGGAGACATCCATTGTATTTAAAATCCATTTCGGCTCAAGTAGGTTAGCCGGTCTTTGTTAATGCCAGACTGCTGTCGCCATAGATAGGTTCCACATTGCAATAATTAAGTAATTCGTAGAAATTAAAATATCATTTAAACCATTGGGAAAATAATTGCTTCCGTGATTCTCATCTAAAAAGGGGTTGGATTTGGTTTCTGAAATCTTGTTTTGTGGGAGATTCTGTTCAGTCATTGGATAACAGAAAATAACGTACATAATGATTAGGGTAGGAATTAGTCTATATAACTGAAGGCTTTAGCCAAAAGACAGACAGTTTTTCCAATGGGGCTGTCCGTGATCAAGACGTAGAGAGAAACGTAGTTTGCGGGTAGCGTTTCTCCGGCATGACAGCTAGAATATTCCACTTCGTATCACGTTAGAAAAAAATTGGAAGGAAGTGTTACTCTTCCAGTTTCGCGAGGGTTATGCCCATATGTTCGCGGATTTATAGTGATGCAAGATAAATATTAAAAACTTGTAGGGTGTGACGCAGCAAGTAAGTGATATTGTCAAAAATTCTGCCGAGTTTGTGTGCCAGTCAATTTTCTTAAACATTACAAACAGAAGCAACAAGCGAGATTCTCTTCCCAAATTTAAGAACTGCTCTACGTTGGAAAACAAACCCTCAAATAATGGACAATCTTTAGTAAGTAAGTTTTTATAGTTAAGTAGCATGACCAATTTTTAGTTAGTTTATTTGTTAGGACGTTTTGGCCATAAACCGTAGGATTAATTTAGTGTATGAGTTATAATATAAGTTTCTTTCATATACAAGTGTTTGATAACTACTTATGTACACAAAATTTTCATAAATTCCATAGTCACCTATTCACTTAAATTTATAAACTAAAATCAATGCATGTAAGAGGTTCACGTTTATTGCTCTGTGAATTAAATAGTTTTGGTTGCCGTTGATTAAGTCAATGGTTTTTCTTATTTTTTTATAAGTAGTAAAAAAGGTGAGGAATTGATTAAAAGAAACAATTGTCCTCCTTGGAATGACCAGTCTCTCAAGGTTTTGTACGAACATTTGGACATTCTCGACTTGTCTGGCGCCCTTGGCAATTGTCATTAAGCCACAATATTTTATGAAAGGTAAGTGCCACATTTTTGTAGTATATTATAAATTAATTTAACCCTTTTTTTTTCAAAATTTTAACCCTCTATATGATCCACGACCTTCCGCTAGCTAGTGCCGGTGACCCCCCTTTAATTTTTGTTTTACAGGCCGCCCCCATTTTATAATTTTGCATACGTGGTAGCTTTTCCGCCTGTAACAAAATTCTTGGCGCCCAACGTCTGTGGGATGACATGTAACAAAATTCTTGGCGCCCAACGTCTGTGGGATGACTTATGTAACAAAAACTCTTGACGCCCAACGTCTGTGGGAGTACGCATGTAAGAAAATTCTTGAGTTTAGTCGAAATAACTTCCATACGAGAACTAATAAAGTTAGGAAAAAAACTAGAGGAACATAAAGTATCAATAGAAAACTTTATCTCACCAACTCGAAAAACGAGTACTTTAGAAACTGACTTAGCGTACACCGACGTTAACGTTTCACAGAGTAGGTCTTCAAATGGAAACCAGATTTCAGTAATGCAGAGTGTTAATTCAAACAATTATGTAAAAAAACGTGCACCCACGTGTTGGAATTGTCACCAGTTAGGACATTTTCAGATCGATTGTAGACAGATAAGACGAACGAATTATTGTTATAAATGTGGCACTGACAATGTTACGTTGAACCGTTGTCCGCGTTGTCAAAAATATAGAAATAATTTAAACTTAAAGAAGGGGCATTAGATAGTCGTATAGTGTCCCGCACATTTTATAATTCGACAAAACATGTTCAAAATATGATTTACGATAAAGAAGAAAAATTTCAAAAAAATAAGGTTATGTTAGATTATGTAATAGAACAGTCTAAAAATGACAAACGTCCTTATGTAAGTGTAGATATTTTAGGAACAGAAATTTTAGCATTATTAGATTCAGGAGCAACAAATACAATTTTAGGAGAAAACACTTGGGATTTTTATCAAAATTAGGTTTAAAATTAAAAGGAAAGAAGAAGAATGTCAATTGGCAAATGGTAAAATTTTAAAAGTTTTGGGAACAGTTACGTTGCCCATTAGATTAAAACAACGTTTAGTGGTGTTAGACGTTTTGATAGTACCAGATGTTCAGCATACTTTAGTTTTAGGAATAGATTTTTGGAAAAATATAGGAATAATACCAGACATTTTTAAAGGCGAATACACCTTTGCAAAATTAGATACTATTGAAAAGAAAGAACCGATTTTACATTCGACATTAGATTTAACAGTAGCACAAAGAAAACTGTTAGATACCAGTATTGAAAAATATTTTTTTGATTTACCTGAACTAGGCCGCACCGATTTAGTATATCATAAAATTAAAGTTAATAGCGAACCAATTAAGCAAAGATACTATCCAGTTTCACCTACAATGCAAAACACATAGATAATGAGTTAGATAAATTGTTACAATTAGGTGTAGTTCAAAAAAGCAACAGTTCATGGTCAAATCCAATTCTGTTAGTGAAGAAAAAAGACAATTAATATCGTTTTGTAGTAAATTTCAGGAAATTAAACAAAGTAACAGAAAAGGACGCGTATCCAATTCCGTACGTCTCTTCCATATTAGATAAATTGCGCGACGCGAAATTTATTACAACTTTAGACATTAAATCCGCTTATTTTCAAATTCCACTAGATAAAGATTCTTATAAATATACAGCTTTCACTATACCTAATCGAGGGTTATTTGAATTTACACGTTTACCTATGGGTCTCTCAAATGCACCCAGTACATGGTCTAGATTAATAGATAAAGTGTTAGGTCCAGAATTAGAACCTTTCGTATTTTGCTACCTAGATGACGTCATAATTTTGACAAACTCTTTTGACAAACACCTAGAAATATTACAGGAAGCTTTTAACAGACTTTCAAGCGCAGGACTGACTTTAAGTAAGGAAAAATGTCACTTTTGTAAGAGTGAATTAAAATATTTAGGTTACGTAATAAATGAAAACGGTCTGTTAGTAGACCCAGATAAAGTAAAAGCTATTTTAGAAATACTGTAACATTATTTTGTAATGTTAACGATTAAACAAATTAATTAATTAAAAATTCAGTAACTTGAATAAAGTATAAACAAAAATTTACACCAATAAATCACCTCATTTTATTTAGGATCCTTTATAATAAAAGACCACATTTGCCGATAGCTTCGGGCTAGTAAATTCCAGCGGCAGGTCATCATTTAAAGCTCTAGACCCCATCGTAAGTCAAATACAATAAACCTCTTAAAATGTATAGTACCTTTTAGCGTAAATAAAGGAAAACCAATTTCAGTTTGAAAAGCTTAACCTTCTTAATACTTTCGTTGATTTACAGCGGATTATAGGAAACAAAACATTATAATAGCGGACACTATTTCCAATTTGATTTGTTCAAATATTACAAGTAATCTTAAGTAGTCTGGAGACATCCATTGTATTTAAAATCCATTTCGGCTCAAGTAGGTTAGCCGGTCTTTGTTAATGCCAGACTGCTGTCGCCATAGATAGGTTCCACATTGCAATAATTAAGTAATTCGTAGAAATTAAAATATCATTTAAACCATTGGGAAAATAATTGCTTCCGTGATTCTCATCTAAAAAGGGGTTGGATTTGGTTTCTGAAATCTTGTTTTGTGGGAGATTCTGTTCAGTCATTGGATAACAGAAAATAACGTACATAATGATTAGGGTAGAATTAGTCTATATAACTGAAGGCTTTAGCCAAAAGACAGACAGTTTTTCAATGGGGCTGTCCGTGATCAAGACGTAGAGAGAAACGTAGTTTGCGGGTAGCGTTTCTCCGGCATGACAGCTAGAATATTCCACTTCGTATCACGTTAGAAAAAATTGGAAGGAAGTGTTACTCTTCCAGTTTCGCGAGGTTATGCCCATATGTTCGCGGATTTATAGTGATGCAAGATAAATATTAAAACTTGTAGGCGTGTGACGCAGCAAGTAAGTGATATTGTCAAAATTCTGCCGAGTTTGTGTGCCAGTCAATTTTCTTAAACATTACAAACAGAAGCAACAAGCGAGATTCTCTTCCCAAATTTAAGAACTGCTCTACGTTGGAAAACAAACCCTCAAATAATGGACAATCTTTAGTAAGTAAGTTTTATAGTTAAGTAGCATGACCAATTTTAGTTAGTTTATTTGTTAGGACGTTTTGGCCATAAACCGTAGGATTAATTTAGTGTATGATTTATAATATAAGTTTCTTTCATATACAAGTGTTTGATAACTACTTATGTACACAAAATTTTCATAAATTCCATAGTCACCTATTCACTTAAATTTATAAACTAAAATCAATGCATGTAAGAGGTTCACGTTTATTGCTCTGTGAATTAAATAGTTTTGGTTGCCGTTGATTAAGTCAATGGTTTTCTTATTTTTATAAGTAGTAAAAAGGTGAGGAATTGATTAAAAGAAACAATTGTCCTCCTTGGAATGACAAGTCTCTCAAGGTTTTGTACGAACATTTGGACATTCTCGACTTGTCTGGCGCCCTTGGCAATTGTCATTAAGCCACAATATTTTATGAAAGGTAAGTGCCACATTTTTGTAGTATATTATAAATTAATTTAACCCTTTTTTAAAATTTTAACCCTCTATATGATCCACGACCTTCCGCTAGCTAGTGCCGGTGACCCCCCTTTAATTTTTGTTTTACAGGCCCCCCATTTTATAATTTTGCATACGTAGTAGCTTTTCCGCCTGTAACAAAATTCTTGGCGCCCAACGTCTGTGGGATGACATGTAACAAAATTCTTGGCGCCCAACGTCTGTGGGATGACTTATGTAACAAAAACTCTTGACGCCCAACGTCTGTGGGAGTACGCATGTAAGAAAATTCTTGAGTTTAGTCGAAATAACTTCCATACGAGAACTAATAAAGTTAGGAAAAAAACTAGAGGAACATAAAGTATCAATAGAAAACTTTATCTCACCAACTCGAAAAACGAGTACTTTAGAAACTGACTTAGCGTACACCGACGTTAACGTTTCACAGAGTAGGTCTTCAAATGGAAACCAGATTTCAGTAATGCAGAGTGTTAATTCAAACAATTATGTAAAAAAACGTGCACCCACGTGTTGGAATTGTCACCAGTTAGGACATTTTCAGATCGATTGTAGACAGATAAGACGAACGAATTATTGTTATAAATGTGGCACTGACAATGTTACGTTGAACCGTTGTCCGCGTTGTCAAAAATATAGAAATAATTTAAACTTAAAGAAGGGGCATTAGATAGTCGTATAGTGTCCCGCACATTTTATAATTCGACAAAACATGTTCAAAATATGATTTACGATAAAGAAGAAAAATTTCAAAAAAATAAGGTTATGTTAGATTATGTAATAGAACAGTCTAAAAATGACAAACGTCCTTATGTAAGTGTAGATATTTTAGGAACAGAAATTTTAGCATTATTAGATTCAGGAGCAACAAATACAATTTTAGGAGAAAACACTTGGGATTTTTTATCAAAATTAGGTTTAAAATTAAAAAGGAAAGAAGAAGAATGTCAATTGGCAAATGGTAAAATTTTAAAAGTTTTGGGAACAGTTACGTTGCCCATTAGATTAAAACAACGTTTAGTGGTGTTAGACGTTTTGATAGTACCAGATGTTCAGCATACTTTAGTTTAAGGAATAGATTTTTGGAAAAATATAGGAATAATACCAGACATTTTTAAAGGCGAATACACCTTTGCAAAATTAGATACTATTGAAAAGAAAGAACCGATTTTACATTCGACATTAGATTTAACAGTAGCACAAAGAAAACTGTTAGATACCAGTATTGAAAAATATTTTTTTGATTTACCTGAACTAGGCCGCACCGATTTAGTATATCATAAAATTAAAGTTAATAGCGAACCAATTAAGCAAAGATACTATCCAGTTTCACCTACAATGCAAAAACACATAGATAATGAGTTAGATAAATTGTTACAATTAGGTGTAGTTCAAAAAAGCAACAGTTCATGGTCAAATCCAATTCTGTTAGTGAAGAAAAAAGACAATTAATATCGTTTTGTAGTAAATTTCAGGAAATTAAACAAAGTAACAGAAAAGGACGCGTATCCAATTCCGTACGTCTCTTCCATATTAGATAAATTGCGCGACGCGAAATTTATTACAACTTTAGACATTAAATCCGCTTATTTTCAAATTCCACTAGATAAAGATTCTTATAAATATACAGCTTTCACTATACCTAATCGAGGGTTATTTGAATTTACACGTTTACCTATGGGTCTCTCAAATGCACCCAGTACATGGTCTAGATTAATAGATAAAGTGTTAGGTCCAGAATTAGAACCTTTCGTATTTTGCTACCTAGATGACGTCATAATTTTGACAAACTCTTTTGACAAACACCTAGAAATATTACAGGAAGCTTTTAACAGACTTTCAAGCGCAGGACTGACTTTAAGTAAGGAAAAATGTCACTTTTGTAAGAGTGAATTAAAATATTTAGGTTACGTAATAAATGAAAACGGTCTGTTAGTAGACCCAGATAAAGTAAAAGCTATTTTAGAAATACTGTAACATTATTTTGTAATGTTAACGATTAAACAAATTAATTAATTAAAAATTCAGTAACTTGAATAAAGTATAAACAAAAATTTACACCAATAAATCACCTCATTTTATTTAGGATCCTTTATAATAAAAGACCACATTTACCGATAGCTTCGGGCTAGTAAATTCCAGCGGCAGGTCATCATTTAAAGCTCTAGACCCCATCGTAAGTCAAATACAATAAACCTCTTAAAATGTATAGTACCTTTTAGCGTAAATAAAGGAAAACCAATTTCAGTTTGAAAAGCTTAACCTTCTTAATACTTTCGTTGATTTACAGCGGATTATAGGAAACAAAACATTATAATAACGGACACTATTTCCAATTTGATTTGTTCAAATATTACAAGTAATCTTAAGTAGTCTGGAGACATCCATTGTATTTAAAATCCATTTCGGCTCAAGTAGGTTAGCCGGTCTTTGTTAATGCCAGACTACGGCCGCCATAGGTAGATTCCACATTGCCATATTTAAGTAATTCGTAGAAAGTAAAAGATAATTTAAACCCGTGGGAGAATAATTGCTTCCGTGATTCTCATCTAAAAAGGGGTTGGATTTGGTTTCTGAAATCTTGTTTTGTGGGAGGTTCAGTTCAGTCATTGGATAACAGAAAATGACGTACGTATTTATTAGGGTAGGAATTTAATCTATATAACTCAAGACTTAGCCAAAAGACAGAGAGTTCTTCCAATGGGGCCGACCGTGGTCAAGAAGTAGAGAGAAACGTAGTTTTGCGGGTAGCGTTCTCTGGCATGACATAGAATATTCCACTTCGTATCACGTTAGTAAAAAATTGGATAGAAGTCTTACTCTACCAGTTTCGCGAGGGTTATGCCCATATGTTCGCGGATTTATAGTGATGCAAGATAAATATTAAAAAGCTTGTAGGCGTGTGACGCAGCAAGTAAGTGATATTGTCAAAAATTCTGCCGAGTTCGTGTGCCAGTCAATTTTCTTAAACATTACAAACAGAAGCAACAAGCGAGATTCTCTTCCCAAATTTAAGAACTGCTCTACGTGTGAAAACAAACCCTCAAATAATGGACAATCTTTAGTAAGTAAGTCTTTATAGTTAAGTAGCATGACCAATTTTTAGTTAGTTTATTTGTTAGGACGTTTTGGCCATAAACCGTAGGATTAAATTAGTGTACGATTTATAATGTAAGTTTCTTTCATATACAAGTGTTTGATAACTACTTATGTACTCAAAATTTTCATAAATTCCATAGTCACCTATTCACTTAAATTTCTAAATCAATGAATGTAAGAAGTTCACGTTTATTGCTCTGTGAATTAAATAGTTTTGTTTGCCGTTGATTAAGTCAATAGTTTTTCTTATTTTTTTTTATATAAGTAGTAAAAAAGTGAGGAATTGATTAAAAGAAACAATTGTCCTCCTTGGGATGACAAGTCTCTCAAGGTTTTGTACGAACATTTGGACATTCTGGACTTGTCTGGCGCCCTTGGCAATTGTCATTAAGCCACAATATTTTATGAAAGGTAAGTGCCACATTTTTGTAGTATAATCGGAATGGCTTCTTGGTATCGTCGATTTATCGAGGGATATAGTACCATTATAGCTCCATTGACCGCATTGTTGAGGAAAAATAGAAAATTTGTCTGGGAAGAGTGTTGCGAGACAGCCTTTTCCACTATAAAAAATTGCCTAATTTCAGCACCAATTTTAACTTGCTCAAATTACGAATACGAATTTACAATTTAGTGTGACGCATCAGATTATGGAATTTCGGGTGTGTTGACGCAGTGTATAGATGGAAACGAACAAGTTATATGTTATATTTCAAGATCTCTAACTCAAATGAAAGGAAATTTACCGTAACAGAAAAGGAGTGTTTAGCAGTTCTATTCAGTATAGAAAAGTTAAGTCCATATATAGAAGGAACACATTTTACCGTCATAACGGATCATCATTCTTTAATTTGGTTAAACAATTTACAAAATCCAAATGGTCGACTGTGTAGATGGGCCATCAAATTACAACAATACGACTTTGAAATAATTCATAGAAAAGGCAAAGATAATGTAGTCCCAGATGCATTATCGAGGGCTGTACCAATAATTGAAACTATACAAATTAAAAATGAAACCAACAACTCTGAAAATTCTACGCTAATAATACCAGACACAAAAATTGTAAACCAAAATACTAAAATCAATAAAGAAGAAATTCAAAAATCAAATATTCAGTATGATAATTGGTGTAAAAAGATGATTAATAATGTTGAAAAATATCCAATAAAATATAATCGTTGGAAAGTAATAGACCACAAATTATTTAAACATGTTAAACCAAAATTTCCAAATTTAACCGAAGAAACAGACAACTGGAAAGAAGTAATTCCAAAATCACAGAGGAAAGAAATTTTAAAACGTTTTCATGATGAACCGACGGCTGGTTATTTAGGAATTTTTAAAACTTATGAAAGAATATCTCAGAAATATTTTTGGCCAAAATTACGTGCAGAAGTAGCAAGATATATAAACCAATGTAAAATTTGTATTTCACACAAACCAGAACAAAAACTTCCAGCAGGAAAAATGTCAAGACATCCAATAATCTCAAAACCTTGGCAAATGATATCCATAAATTTAGTAGGTCCACTACCTAGGACTACAAAAGGACACACATGTATTTTATTTGTAGTTATACATTTACAAAATTTCCCCTATTTTTCCCGTTAAGACAAACCACTGCATCGTCCGTAGTTCAAAAGATAGAAGAGTTTATAATTTTACTTTTTGGAGCACCACAATATGTTCTAGTAGATAACGGTGTACAATTTCGAAGTCATTTATTTAAAAATTTAATGAACAAATACAAATCAAAAATTATTTTTAATGCATATTATCACCCACAAGCAAATCCTGTTGAACGAGTGAACCGCGTTTTAAAGACAATGTTGGCATCTTATGTGTCAGATAATCAGAGAGTATGGGACAAGATATTACCTATGGTTTCGTGCGCTGTTCGTACCGCAGTTCATGAAGTAATAGGCATGTCACCATATTTCGCAAATTTCGGTAGAGAAATGGTAATAGATGGTTCCTCTTTTGGTGAAATAACTG
This sequence comes from Platerodrilus igneus, assembly GCA_036346225.1. Taxonomy (NCBI): domain Eukaryota; kingdom Metazoa; phylum Arthropoda; class Insecta; order Coleoptera; family Lycidae; genus Platerodrilus; species Platerodrilus igneus. The sequence goes on along the minus strand of JARFIW010000280.1, from coordinate 15,292,976 downwards.
ATTCAGAAAACTTAACCGATGTTCAATTTTCAGAAAGAAAACAACTAATAGAGCGTATTCCAGAATTAAATAAAGTATACCAGGAAATAACAAAAAAATTAGAAATAGCATATAATAAATCAAAACATAACTATGACTTACGCAGACGAGAAGTAGTATTTTCAGTGGGAGATACAGTTTGGAAGAAAAATTTTGTACTCTCAGACGCATCAAAGTATTTCAATGTCAAATTAGCACCAAAATATGTAGGTCCTTTTACCATAACAGAAAAAGTTTCAACAAATACTTATGAGTTAGCCGACGAAACAGGTCAATCCAGAGGAGTTTGGCATGTTAAAGATTTAAAAGCAAATCCAATTGGATATGACGAATAAAAATAGTTATAAAAACCTAATATTAATAAAATAACCTAATATTAATAATTAAGAAACTTGAAAACGACGCTTATAATGTAAAAAAAAAAAAAAAATTTTATACAAAACTTAGTTTTAAAAATACTAGTTAGGATAAGGATAAGGATAGAAAAGGATAAGTTAGTAAATAGGAATGAAAGAGTGAATCTCTTAACACAAGATTTTTGGAAAAAATCTCCTTTTGTAAGGGGAGTGTAACATTATTTTGTAATGTTAACGATTAAACAAATTAATTAATTAAAATGCAGTAACTTGAATAAAGTATAGACAAAAATTCCCACAATAAATTACTTTACATTCAGTCAGGCTCCCTTGTAATAAAAGACCACATTTATACTGACAGCTTCAGGCTACTAAATTCCAGCGGCAGGTCATAATAATTTAAAGCTCTACCCTCATAAACCAAGTACAATAAACCTCTTAAAGTTAGGTCGGTTACAGACTGACAAATCGGATAAAATTAAAATGTATAGTACCTTTTAGCGTAAATAAAAGAAACCAATTTCAGTTTGAAAAGCTTAACCTTCTTAATACTTTCGTTGATTTACAGCGGATTATAGGAAACAAAACATTATAATAGCTGAAACTATTTCTAATTTGATTTGTTCAAATATTACAAGTAATTTTAAGTAGTCTGGAAACATCCATTGTATTTAAAATCCATTTCGGCTCAAGTAGGTTAGCCGGTCTTTGTTAATGTCAGACTGCTGTCGCCATAGATAGGTTCCACATTGCAATAATTAAGTAATTCGTAGAAGTTAAAATATCATTTAAACCCTTGGGAAAATAATTGCTTCCGTGATTCTCATTTAAAAAGGGGTTGGATTTGGTTTCTGAAATCTTGTTTTGTGGGAGTTTCTGTTCAGTCATTGGATAACAGAAAATAACGTACATAATGATTAGGGTAGGAATTTAGTCTATAAAATGATGGCTTTAGCCAAAGACAGGGAGTTTTTTCCAATGGGGCCGTCCGTGATCAAGACGTAGAGAGAAACGTAGTTTGCGGGTAGCGTTTCTCCGGCATGACAGCTAGAATATTCCACTTCGTATCACGTTAGAAAAAAATTGGAAGGAAGTGTTACTCTTCCAGTTTCGCGAGGGTTATGCCCATATGTTCGCGGATTTATAGTGATGCAAGATAAATATTAAAAAGCTTGTAGGCGTGTGACGCAGCAAGTAAGTGATATTGTCAAAAATTCTGCCGAGTTCGTGTGCCAGTCAATTTTCTTAAACATTACAAACAGAAGCAACAAGCGAGATTCTCTTCCCAAATTTAAGAACTGCTCCACGTTGGAAAACAAACCCTCAAATAATGGACAATCTTTAGTAAGTAAGTTTTTATAGTTAAGTAGCATGACCAATTTTTAGTTAGTTTATTTGTTAGGACGTTTTGGCCATAAACCGTAGGATTAATTTAGTGTATGATTTATAATATAAGTTTCTTTCATATACAAGTGTTTGATAACTACTTATGTACACAAAATTTTCATAAATTCCATAGTCACCTATTCACTTAAATTTATAAACTAAAATCAATGCATGTAAGAGGTTCACGTTTATTGCTCTGTGAATTAAATAGTTTTGGTTGCCGTTGATTAAGTCAATGGTTTTTCTTATTTTTTTTATAAGTAGTAAAAAAGGTGAGGAATTGATTAAAAGAAACAATTGTCCTCCTTGGGATGACAAGTCTCTCAAGGTTTTGTACGAACATTTGGACATTCTCGACTTGTCTGGCGCCCTTGGCAATTGTCATTAAGCCACAATATTTTATGAAAGGTAAGTGCCACATTTTTGTAGTATATTATAAATTAATTTAACTCTTTTTTTCAAAATATTAACCCTCTATATGATCCACGACCTTCCGCTAGCTAGTGCCGGTGACCCCCCTTTAATTTTTGTTTTACAGGCCGCCCCCATTTTATAATTTTGCATACGTAGTAGCTTTTCCGCCTGTAACAAAATATCTACAGCCTTTGTTTGAAAATTTAAATCAACAAAACGTACTATAGTTGTTAATCGTTCCTAGTTTTGTCTGGTGTTCATTCTAAAATTATTAAGTAATATTAAGCACCTGCTAGTAACTAGTATATATTTTTTAATTCCATTCGCTAGCAAAACTATAATCTCATTTTGAATGTTGTCACCTAAATATGTAGGTATTTGTTCGTTTCTCTAGATGTTTAATTCCTACAAATGTGTTCATATAACGTTCCATTAAATTTTGATATTGTTTTTATTAATTTTAATAAATTTCTGTTGTTTTGTTCAAACAATTGATTTGATCCTCCACGAAAAGTTAAATTGTATAACATATACAATTCGCAGTATTACATCATACTAGTGCCTTTGTTTCCGATCAACAAGTTTTTGTCCTTGATTATCAATTGTGGTTTTGCTCTTTAAAGCAAGCGCCAGATTTGTAAATGTTTTAAAATTATTATTATTCATTTCGAATTTTTATGCCGTGATAACAAGAAAGATAAGTGTTGCCAGTCATTTGTACTTGTTTCCGCGGAAGTATTTTTTCGAAGTAAATAACTTGTAATAAAAGCAAAATACACAATCTTTAAACACTTAATACAAAAGCCACTTACTTTCGCATGTTTCGCCGTTTATCAAAGCGCGCGAATAAGAATTATCTGATAATTTTCTACTTGTTTTATTTTTGAGTATGGGCATCCTTCAACTCAAGTAGAACCATTTTCAACCAAAACTTGTCTTTTTGGGTGTGGAAGTGCCTCTGGCTATTTACCTTGATCGTCACTTAAAAGAGTTTATGAAATAGATAAGGGGTATACGAAGTCAGCACCATCCATGCAGGCATCATGAATAGTATCTAATGGAGCATTAGCATTATCTATCCTCACATACTCTTTCCTCACTATTTTCACTTACTTGGAAGGTAGCACTAATATCGTGAGTCGTAGCGGCACCAATTTTTCAATTTTCCCATATTTGAAAATTGCATCCTTCTTTCTTTCTTTTTGTTGCTTTTTGGTCACTCTCTTCTTTTTGTATTGAGTGCAAGAGAATCTTTTACACTTCGCCATTTTTTATAAGCTGAAATAGTTTATTACCTCAGTACTGCGGTGTCTGCGTAACTTCAATTTCACAAGATCTTTTTAACTTATTTAACGTAATCGATATTTACACTTATAAATATATAACACTTAATTTCTACAACTTGTATTTCACTACAGTAATTTATATCAACTAAAGAGTAAGAACTAAATTTATTTTGAATAGTCATTTCTGATGTAAACGCGACTTACTATCTAAACAGACTTCCCTTTCCACCACTAATGTGCGTCTTTATATAACTTACGGTAGCTTATAAAAAAGATGTGGAGACTGGAAATAGACCGACAGTTGATAAGGTACTGGCGGCATTTTTAACAGCGGTATCTGATAGCTGCGCCTTTGTCGGTTGATAGCCGTGAGGATTTCTAGACGTGCGGCGAGAATGCTCATGTAGTGTGCTAAGAACTAAGAACTAAGCCGTGATCCGGCGGTTTGGTTACAGTACCTTATACCGTTTAAACAAGCAAGTCATAATGACACTTTCACAATCCACAAGCATTAGTTAATTTTTTTATAGTTTAATTATATTTGCAACAATGTAAACAACTCCATTTGTAGCAGACATACTTTTATTAAAAATATTATTTCCGCCACTCCACTTACCTTGGAAACGTATTTGTTATACACAAATGGTAATATACATTTTCAATATGTACATTTTAAAACTTTGAATCCCAAATACTTAGAAAACAAAATTTTTTTGAGTTTTCCTACAATACGTCAATTTTAATTTTGAGGCGGAATTTTTTTGGCGTATAAACGATGATGATCGATTCACTTGCTTAACACCATCATCCCTCAACACATATCTTAAATAGAAAAACTCAACCTGCAATAAATCAATTTAAAGCCAGTTCCATTAGATTACTGCAGTTTTACATTTTTGAAATAAATTATGTTCGGCAAGTTACAGTTAAAAATCAAAGAGTGCTGTGGAAAAAAATAATAACTTTACTTTTGAGTTCTATTTAAGTATTCGAGTTTGTATTGAAGGCAGCTACTAAATAGTAGTTAATAACATTCACAACACAACAAAAAACACATAAACAAAATAAAAAGAATTAAGCTGGTAACAGAATACAAAAGTGGTGTAATAGAATCTAAGCTAATGGCTATGTGTTTACTATTTTATTAATTGTTCAAAATGCACGACGTACGCAGCAAGGCAGTGATATAGTCTTTGCTCAAATTCGGACTTCACTATCAGAAAAGTTTCGCCGCTAAGGCGTCGACATTCTTGAACAATTCTATTTCTGAGTTTGAACAAACCTTAGATGGCGTTGTGTAGACCATGGATTTCAGATGAGCTCATTGGAAAAAGTCTATTGGAGATAGATCAGGTATGCGGGAAGGCCATTTAAGGGCTTCTCTTCGACCTATCCATCTTTCTAAGTACTATTAATTTATCAACTGGCGTCAATTATTACGTTAACCCCCTGGCGTGATTTATACGTCCCGAATGTGGTCGCAAATTATTGCCGTCATATGACTATAAATTTACATTTAAGAAAGCAATTAAAAAATATGCAAGGGATTTACCTTGCTGGGTAGCTGTAGCCAAGGTAAGAGCGACTCCATGGCTTAGTTGGTATACATGTGACTACTGAGCCCAAGGTCCTAGGTTCAAAGCCTAACGTGGTTCGCTTGAAAAATGTTAGGCAAGCATTTTTCACAAAAATACGTAGGTCCTGTGTGTAAATACCGTCAGGCACGTTAAAGATCCTGAAATTAAAGCATAACTTTATGCAGCCAAAACAGAGTAATAGTACTTTGCATGTAGTCACTGATTGTTATCATAATCTAATTGATTTCAATACTATCTGCAATTAAAGAATCGATTGTATTTAAAATATACATGTATAACTCCTGTCAAATTATCAATATGGACCAGTTACTACATTTCTCAAAATACCCGTTCACAAACTTACTTTTTTGCGGTTTCCGCGAGTGGGTCTTGCGCAATAATAGAAATTTTCAGTATCCCAATATCTGATACTTTGCCTGTTGACAGTCCAATTTGGATCGAAGGTGCGCCCATAGCTAAAACAAATATTTTTTACACAATTTCGTTGTCGTTAATTTTTTTCTGTCGTGACTTTATAGAACTCCATTCACCGATCATTTTGTACTGGTGAAGTCTATGCATATTCAATGTTTTGTGCACGGAACCTACAGAAATATTTGTCAAAGAGAAAACTTTTCTCGCTAAAGAATTTGTTACCTGTTAAGCAAATTAACCCGTAACATGCCTTTTTTTAATTTCTAGATATCTAGTTTCCATTTCTTATATCAAATAAATCTATTATTTTTTGTCGGAACCTGTCTATTTTAAAAATTATTAGTTACATTATAGGAATACAAGATTTTAATATGTATAAGTACGTTATGATACCCTCGGAATTTTTATCGCTATTGGGCAATGTACTGTGAACACGCATTCTTAAGTGTCGAAGTTCGCTATTCCAATTGGTAGCAGGACATCAGCTAATCACGTAGTGACGTATAAGTGTTGAAATAATGCAGGTCATTTACATAAACTTAAATTGATCACTTCAGTACCAGGAATTCGGAGCAGCAACTGCGTTTTCAGAGTGTGTGCTACCCCGAGTGTCGATGTAGTGCCCGTAGTTTATCGTTCCTCCCTTCTTACCTTCCTTTAGGGTACAACCGCTCCTATCGGCAAGCACCACATCATAAATCTGCTGAGAACCGATCCACTAGAATCTAAGAAATCGACTCCGCTGCAAAAGTACATAATCGTAAGTGATAATTTGTCATAACTCTCATATAGAAATCTGCATGCTCGAACTATAAAATTTACTATGTGAGGGTTAGGTGTGTAGCAATGGCGCTTTAATTCATGGGGCGTTCTATCTGATGCAATATTGCTTGTTATGTTAGAGGCTGGCTTCTTAATTACGTTGAATTAATATTAAAAATTTACCGATTACGTTTTAAATTACCTATAATAACCTATTATAAATTGTATGTAACATTATTCTTTGTGTCTGTTAAAATTTAGATGTAATCTTCGCAAAGGCGGCAGAAAATATAATATTTACTTTATGTGTGTGTTAGTGTGTGTGCGTGCGTGTGTGTGGGTGTGCGTGTGGGTGTGCGTGTGCGTGTGCATGTGGTGTGTGTGTGCTTGTTGGAATTATTATCTAAACTGAAAACATCAACTCTATAATCGAACTAAAAAATATATCTTAATTTCTTAACTAAATTATTCTCCTAGACATTAAAATGAAACTTCAAGCTTCGATAATGATACGTATATCTTTTAGAGGAAGAAATTAATAAATTAGATAATACTCTTGTTTCTTATTGTAAAACTTGCGTAGGTTTTAATGCTGTAGAAAACATTGCACGTAATCTCTCATTAGCTTGTTTTTATACTAGACCGCGTAAGTTATAACGTAATACTTTAAAATAATACAGGAAATGTAATCTTCTCGTATTTAGACAAGTTTTTAAAATAATAGTTATGGCTTATTAAAGTTAATGATTTAAAATTGTGTTTTTGCAAATAACTTAACGTATTTTGGGAGTAAAGCTTTAAAATTTTGTACTTTGAGGCAAACAATTAATTAGTGGCTGTTACTTCTTTACTGTTTCCTAATTTAGTGCTGTTATTAGAAAAATTAGATGACGTCTCAGAAACTCATTTAGTCATTAGGACCTTCAGGTTATAGGTAGTTATCTAGACTTGGGAAACAGGATTGTTTTTTTATTTCATTTTTCTTGTTTATAGTTTTGCCGGAATTGTTGGGTGTCAAGTGAATTAACCCGTAACATTCCTTTTTTTAATTACTGAGTAACCAGTTTCCATTTCTTATATTATTTAATCAATTCATTATTTTTGTATTCTTTTTGTTTCCTGAATCCGGTCCTATTTAATTTATAAATTATTAGTTACATTGTAGGATTAAAGCGTTTTAATATGTATAAATACGTTATGATATCCTCGGAGATTCTTTATCGCTCTCAGAGAATGTATTGTGAACTTGCATTATGGAAGTGTCAAAGTTCTCTATTACAATCGGTTGTAGGACATTAGCCAATTTAAATAAACCAATGCCGTAGTGACGTATAAGTATTAAAACGATGGAGGAATTTACATAAATTTAAATTGATCACTTCAGTATCGGAAGATCGGAGAAGCAATGCGTTTTCCGGCGTATGCTACGGCCATTGTCGATGTAGTGTTCGTAGTTTGTCGTTTCTCTTTTCCTATCTTCTTTTAGAGCACAACTTCTACTATCAGTAAGCGCCACATCGTAAATCTGCTGAGAACTGAACCACGAGACCTAAGAAATCGACTTCGCTGGAGAACATAATCGTAAGTGATAATTTACTACAACTCTCATATAGAAATCTGCATGCTTGAACTAAAAAATTCATCAAGTAAGGCTTGGCTGTGTAGTAAGTTTGGGTTAATAGTAAAATAATTAAGGACTTCCATTTGGGTTGGCAGATCTAGCACTTTAAAAGAATCCCGCCTTTTATTTTCAACAATTTTCGTTTCTTTTAGTTTATAAATCAAGAAGGTCCGTACGGATAAACAGCATTTTTGTTAGGATGTCTTAAATTGAATTCACGACAAGTTTGTCTAGCACATTCATAATTTATACCATACAAAAAAAATATTTCCGATTTTCAGCTAAGGTGTAAGCAATTTTTAATTTTGAATGAAAAAAATAGCATAAAAATTTGACCAACAAAAATATTATTTATATCATAATTAATTAATTCTGACATTTTACATATTTTAATAGGTTTCTAGAATATTAAATATGCATAAAGTTTAAACTCTGATTTCAATGATAATGTTGGCCAGGTATTACTAAAAGAAATCCTAAAGAAAAAAGCATTAAATCAATGAATAATACTATCACACTATTATTCCCGTTTCCAATATTGATATACATGACATTCTAAATCCTATTTCTGGAAATTCCTTTAATAACAATACGTAACAGTTAAATATCAACTTTTCTGTTTATCATTCCTTTGTCTATTTAAAATACTAAATTCTGTTCTTTAACTAACACTAAATTCCACCAATAAAGTTTATGTTTAAAACCAACACGCACTTATTTCTTAATATTTTTTCCAAACTTCCTTGCATGGTGATATCATGCTTAATTTTAACAAACCCTAGTTCTGTCGATAATTCATTATCCAAGAAAATAATTTCTTTAATATTCGATTAATTTTCAACTATTTGCATACAAACCCGTTTACATTTTAAAACCAGATGAACATAATTATACATTACAAACATAAAAGTTCATATTTTGCTTTTAATTTAATTTCCAAGATATTTGCAAATTCAAGGATATCTAAGACGCCAACCTTTTTCCGTCAAACAACAGTTCCCTAAACACAACAAAAAAAAACACTTATTTGAACTATACAGGCAGATAACCATTTTATTACAACACACGCGCGTTTTCAAATTCTTCACACAGCTAACACTTCTTGTCAAATTTTTAAGCAAAGTTACTCAAAACTTGCGCACCGTTTAAATTTTCTTTCGGAGGAGTATACGTCACATCTTGAAGCTGTTCCGTCCACTAACTTTTAACCTGTCTTCATACCAATCCATGTGCTTGTAAAAATCTATGAATTCTGAGGAAATCCTTTCTATCCTTGACCGCAGCAAAGATCACAATCAAAGAATCTCCCTCTCGCGTATTACATGCTCGTATCACTACATTTTCATCTTTCTAATTACTTTTTGAACTTAAATTCCAACGTATGGTGCTTAATTCCTATATGTCATTTTTCCTTCTACAATTTCATTCTTACAATGCTGAATAAAAAGGTTATTGTCACATTAATTATACAAAAGTCACTATTCAGCGGGTTGCGTTAGCTGTATACAACCGAAAGAAATTAGGAAAGCATTCCAGTACGTTTTGATCGAAATTGTTGTGTTGGTGTTATCGATGGTTATTATTAAACTACTATTGATTTGAGTATAGTTTAATTCCAATAGAGGAGTACATACAAATAAATCTTTAAACGTTTAATTTAAATTTATTTATTTTTCTAATTAAAGCATTGTATGTATATGTGTTTTGTAATTTCAAAAAAAGGTATTAAATAACAGTTACTTATTTAATTATTTTTTAACTAATTTCATTACAAATTACAGCAAATAAGATTATCCCTTAGAATGAGCTCCATGAGCGGTGCTGCAAAAAAAGGAAAATAAAAATTATTGGTAGAATCAAAGAGCAAGATTCCAAAAATAAGTTCCTTTTTTACTTCTAAAGGGTTCGAAACACAAGATCAAGAACAGTGTATGAAAGAAATTGGGCTTTCGTCCGTAGCTAGTTCCGCTTCAGACGGACAACAATCACCAATAATTTCAAAAAATCTTATCCGTAAGCGGCAATTAGATAGCGGGGAAAGTACGTAAGTACGAGCGCAAAAAACCGGTTTTCTTATGGGATTTAACATTGGAAATTCTAAGGTCCAAAAAGACAATTTTTGTGAGTTCCAAAGGTCATCCACCCCTAGGTCGCCGCAAATATTCGCACATCTAGTAACAAAAATCTGCACAATAGTTTTCTTCAATTAAGCATTTTTTAGCTCCAGGCATGGATCTCGCTCTCGGCACCCTGATCTGGAAGCTAGACCCTCTACCCCACAACCGCCTCCGCACTTGCAAAAAAAATTCGCACATTTGGTAACAGTATTAAATAACATTGTCATCTTAAATTTGCACAATAATTTTCTTCAACTAAGCATTTTTTAGCTCCAGACACGGATCTTGCTCTCGACACCCTGATCTGGACCGTCACCACACCACCACCACCACGACCACCATCATCACCACAACCACCACCACAACCACCACCACCACAACCACCACCACAACCACACCACCACAACCACCACCACCACCAGTAGTAGAGAGAGGAAGTCACATTAATTTGAAAGCATCAAGGACGCAAGTGTTGATGTAAGAATGGAATTTGAAGCTTCAAGAAATTTTGAACCGTCGATGAAGGTTAGGTTAGATCAGCGCCGCACGGCGGCGCTGACCTAACCTATCAATTTTTCTTGCTTATTAGTAGATTTATGTAATCATCTAGCGTCATTTACTAAAAATTATTGCAACTATTGTATTTGATACTTTGCATTGTAAGTGATTGCATTTAGACCAAAAGATGGATCAGATGTTTCTTATACGTACTATATATTAGCGAAATATACAGAAAAGAAGCGTAACGTGACTTTATTCTGTGTTTAATTTTACAAGTGCGCTAAAAATTGTGATCTTAATTGTCTTATCGTATAATAGGTGGTTCAATATAGTTGTCGCTAAAACTAAGGCGTTATGGGTAAGTTTTAAAAACTAGTCATATAATGTAAAAACGTATGCTTAAAATTGCAATTAAAAAAATTTTTTATTTATTTTTATATTGTTATGAGAATATTATACCGTTCAAGGTTGATCAATCAGAACCGGAGTTTATTAAAGGGAGATTTTTTATTTATTTTTTCGAAATTTTGCATAGTTTTCAAGATAAACTGCATTTTGGACAAATGATCAAAGTTGGTTTTTAAGAGAACCGATAGATATACATTATATTTGTAAAAACTTTTATCGCGATATTGGATGCGACGCGTTGATTGGTGATGTTTTTGAACTTGTACCTCGAGGTATTCTGTATGACTTTTCAGCAATTTATTAGTTTTCTTCTTATAACTTGAAAACGGATAGAAATATTCACATTGTATAAAGACATCGATGTGGGGAAATTATCATAATGGTATGCAGTGCCCTTTTGGTTTTTTTATAACTTGAAGACGGATGGAGATATTCACATTGGAAAGACAATTATCTATATATTTAAGTATAATGCATCTATTCGCGTAATTATGATTTTGGTATATAGTGCCCTTTTGATTTTTTATAACTTGAAAACGGTGTAAAATATAAAAATTTGTAAAAACAATTATTTACATATTTAAGTATGGAGAATCGACGGGTACTATTGTCATATTGGCACCTAGTACCGTTTTCGTTTTTTCTTATAACTTGAAAACGATGCAAAATAAAAAATTTGTAAAGACAATTATTTATATATTTAAGTATCCCAAACCGATTGGTGCAATTGTCGTATTGGTACTTAGTGCCGTTTTGATTTTTGATGATAACATGAAAATGGTGCAAAATATAAAAAATTTGTAGAGTTGATTATATCACTATTCTAGTAATACACATCGATTGGTGTAATTGTTATATTTATATCTACAGCCTTTTTGGTTTTTGATTTATAATTTGAAAATGGCTTATATTTATATTTTGTATAGATAATCACTAACATATTTAAGTATGGTTAATCGATTTGTGTAATTATCACATTCATGATTAATAACATTTGATCGAGATAGTGTTGTAATTTCCGAAATTACACCAATATTTTGCTTAGTAAAGAAAATGATTTTGCTATGGTTAACTATGTTGTTATGATTGCATAATATGCTATGATAAATGCATGTGTGGTTGCCTTTGCATGTGCTTCTGACCAAAGCTAGATCCATGGTGCTTGCGGCATAGTTCCAACTCAACATCTAAAGTCTAGCAACTGGGATATGTGGTAAACGTTAATACACTGTGCTACTTTGCATTCAAATATCATGACACTAAGCAAACACATAGTTTTTAAAAATAGCGTTATAATCGGGTATAAAGCTACTGGGAAAATGAATTGTGGTTTGAACTGGTGATCGGCAATTCTCTATACGACAGGTAGCACAATGTGGGAGTGTATCGGCATTGAATGATTTTTAGCCCTGCCTACACCAGGTTGTCGTCCGCTAATGTCAGGTATATACAGCATAGAGAGAATACTGCCTGGTGGCTATAAAGAACTACCGGAACCCCCAAGACTTCATATTGTTGGATACTCTATTATGAGTAAACATGTTTTAACATATAATAGGAATAAAATGGGTGTATTATACTTCTTTTTATGCAACTGTGTAGGTTTGAAGGCTTGATGATGAATCAACCTAGTTGAGTTACTTTCTACGAAGTCGTACCTTTAAGTTGGTGGCTTACTATGATGACTCTGCGGTCAGACAGGTCCAATCCCACCTGCTGGGAGTTAGAGCTACACCAATTCACATCGATTTTGTCCTCGACATAACCTTAATTGCACTGTTTCTCGGTTCAACCAGATATAGTACCACTGTAATGATAAAACTTAGTCATAACATCAATTTAAGTTTCAAAGACAATTTATTTAAAGTTAGTTGCGTATAACTTTTGTGATATTACAATAATATTAAACTATTCCTATATTTGCTTTTAAAACTGAAGATTATGTTTATTTGCGATAAAATTCTTAACGTCTGTCATCATCAGACTCTGGATGGTAACTAACTATTTTTTTGAATAATATCAATTATTTATATACTCGTCGAAATTTTTTCTATAGCGTTTTTTATCAATATCTAAATCTTTTACAATAGTTATAAAAGTATGTTTCGAATCATCAGCATTCCAATACCGTAAACACATTTCCTTAAATGTAGAATATGGCATGTCACCACTTAAGTGATCCGAAAAAATATGGCGAACGTTTGTGTCATCCTGATTCCAGATTGCAATAACATTGGCGTTATCCCTAAGCCCGTGCTTTACTGCGCTGGCATACGTTTGACATAGATAAAAGGAATCAATGCTCTTATGTCTACCAAAGGAGAAAAACTGCGCGATCTTGCTTTGCTCATTTGTAGGTATATCATCAAAGGCAATAATTGAATCTTCTTTGATATCTCGGGTTCTATCAAATCGTCATAATTTTCAAACTCATTGTAGCCAATTTCTTCTTTTAATGGTGTAAATACGTTTCTTAACAATTCGTATTTCGGTTGATATAAACTTTTCGGAAATACATAGACATTTTGAAATCTAAGCCCATTCTCGTGCAAGATCAGAGATATTAAAGCGTTGGGTTTTCCATAGTTTGATGGCCCAGCGAATATAGCTCGTATATTAGACGGCAACGGTCCATGTTTACTATCCTTATTTGCACTAGCAATAGCGAAGTTATCATAATTCTGTATAGGTATTGTAATTTTTTGTTTTGCAGTCTCTATATTGCTTCGAGCATGTACCCGCTTTTGCTGCTGTTTACAGTGATAGCTTAACGTCTCTTTCGGTATGTTGTATTTTCTACTGATGGAGTAAATACTCGATTTACCCAGTCGAACTTTTTCTATAGCTTTTTCTAAAGATTCTTTACTGTATCCACTACCTCGTTTTCTTATATATAATTGCTAACCATACTAACCAATACCAGTAGAGGAATTTTCACCCTATGAGGCAATTTCACTTTATAAGGCAATTTCATCCTATAAGGCAATTTCACTCTATAAGGCACTTTTACCCTATGAGGAAATTTCACTCTATAAGGCACTTTCACCCCATGAGGCAATTTCACTCTATAAGGCATTTTCGCCCTATGAGGCAATTTCATTCTATAAGGCACTTCCACCCTATGAGGCAATTTCACTCTATTTTAATGGAAATAAATTCACTCCAAAATAACTAGAACTTATTTACAGGGTGGGAGATGCTCACCATTCGACAGATAAAAGTAAACCAACTGAAACATTTTAATTTATCGATTTTATACTATTTTATTAAAAATATATATACAAAATCGTTAATTGTGAATAAATCTATTAACAATTTCCGTAAACGGATTATATTCAAACATAGAGTCATGTATAATAAAAGCATAAGCCTTCATCGACGGTTCAAAATTTCTTGAAGTTTTAAATTCCATTTTTACATCAACAATTGCGTCCTTATTGCTTTCAAATTGATGCGACTTCTTCTCTTTACTACTGGTGGTGGTGGTTGTGGTGGTGGTGTGTGGTGGTTGTGGTGGTGTTGGCGGTGGTTGTGAGGTGGTGGTGGTGGTGGTTATGGTGGTGATGGTGTGGTAGTGGTGGTGGTTTGGTGGTGGTGGTGTGTGTGTGCGGTGGTGGTGGTTGTGGTGGTAGTAGTGGTGGTTGTGGTGGTGGTGGTGGTTGTGGTGGTTGTAGTGGTTGTGGTTGTGGTTGTGGTGGTGGTGGTGGTGGTGTGGTGGTGGTGGGTCTAGAACTAACATCCTCCCTCCACGTCGCCATGGCGGCCTCGGGGTGGATGACCTTTGTATCTAACAAAAATGGTCTTTTTGGACCTTAGAATTTCCCATGTTAAATCCCATAAGAAAACCTGTTTTTTGATCTCGTGGTAACCTTGCTTATCTACTGGGGAAAATTGATAGGCCATGCAAATACATCACATAGTGATAATCGCAAAAGAAATTTAGAACTCGACAGCACTATAAATACGGAGGTAAAAGTGAATAGTGCTTTCTTACTTAGTAAGATCTGACGATGGAATATCCTACTGATTTTGCGCATTTTTAAAAATCAATGTATTACAACATTACAATTTAGGAAGAGAAAATAATTAATTACGAATTTTGTAGACCAAGCGGTGCCTATTCCTAAGGCTAATAAACCTAGAAGTTTTTCTGTTCACTATTATAACTTAGTAAGTGTAAGTGGTAAAAACCGCAATGCCTTCAACTTGTCACACAATTCAAATGGTTGGTTGTGTTATTATAAATTAAAAAATTGTGCTTAGTGTTAAACATATTGGCTGTTTGCTTCAGTACGGTCAAGTTGGACGACTGGAATTAAGGATTAGCAGGGTTTGTCGAAAAAAACTAAAGAGCATTTTTTGCGCAATCCAATTTAACTTGTTGTTTTAGTTATCATATGTGGAAAAGAATTATACCATAGATAAAAAGGATACTCTACTATTAGAATAAGACTTGAATTTGGGAAAAATGTTTTAGACAGACTATTCAACATTTTTAACACTATCCCAGCTCATTTTGTTATTTTGAGAACACGGAGAAAGTTGTTCTGATCAAAGGTCAGTTACAACGGTAATTTCTTAAGTTTAGTTTATTTAATCAGTAACTATAATCCTATATTACAAAAAGTGCTTGAACGACTCAAAGGATCAATTAAATATCTTTTTACAAAAATTCAAAACGACATTATTAATAATTTAAGCACGCACTTGAAAAATACTCTTTTTTCTCAATCATAATGGCCACCACACAAGATATATCTAAGACGATCAATTAAGTAAAATTATAAGATGCATTGATTTTAAAAAAGATACCGAGGGAGAGGTAACTAAAATAGATATTTGTGAAACGTTTGTGGGATTTACAAAAATTGAGTCCCAATCTGCAGGAGAATTATATACTACTATATTAAGCCATTTATCCAACATGAAATTAGATATAAATAAATGTAGAAGACAGGACTACGAAGGGGCTAACGTTATGAGCAGAACTAATTCCTGTGTTCAAAAAAGAATATTAAACATAGAACCCGCAGCTTGATATATGCACTGTAGCGCCCATTACTTAAATCTAGTCATAAATAATACCATTAACGGTATAAAAAAAATGGATTTTTTTCAACTTTTAGGAAACATACATTTTTTTAATTGTATAATAAGACGAGATTGACTTTCTGTTTCTGAAGAAAGTACGATACAATTAAAATTGTTAAATCGTACACTTTGGGCAGACAGATCAAAAACTTTTACTGCCATACGATTTGGTTATAAAGATATGTCTCTTAATAAAATTAGTCTGACATCAAAAAAACAGATGAATTTTTACACAAAACAAATATTAAGTAACACAGAAAATTTTGTTTTTATCTTTTTAAGTAACTTTCTAAGTCAAATTCTAGCAGCGATTAACAGTCTTTCAGAAACTACACTGAGTGAAAAGGTGAATATTAATCAGATAGCTCTTTTAATTCGAAAAACATCAACATTTTTTAAGGAAACAAGAAAAACCTATTCCAACATTAAGGAGGAAGCAGAGAAAGTTGCAGTACAATGAAATATTAAACCGGAATTTGTAAAAAAAAGGCAAGCAAAAGTAAAAAGCATTACGATGAATTATCCGAAGATTATCGATTTAATGACGAAGTATTCAAATTTAAAATAAATATTTTTATTGCGTAATAGATGTCATAATTTCAACAGCTGTCGAATTGTTTTAAATCGCTTTTTCATGTAAACGAAAAATTTAACTTCCTGAAACTTAATGTTTTTTTAAATTTAACTGCAGATGATATTTTAGATAAGGCGAAACATTTGGAAAATTTTACTACAAAGATTTAAATGATGCTATAGGGTTAGAGCTTGCTATACTCCGAAATAATAGACTCATTTGTGATGATTTAAAAATGTTAAGGATATTTTACACTTTTTAGAATATATAGTACTTTCAAATCTACAGGTTCTAGCAGTTTTCCAAACGCAATCACAGCTTTAATGTTGTACCTAACTTTACCCGTTAGCGCTGCAAGTGTGGAGAGACCTTTCTCAAAATTAAAAATTATTAAAATTTATCTTAGGAACCGCACTTCACAATTCAGATTAGAAGATTAATCTCTCTTAGCAATAGAACATGACAAAATATGAATATAAATGATACAATAAATGAATTTGCAGCAAAACAGGCAAGAGGAACGAAATTTTAAATTTGATTTTGAGGGTATACTATTTCATGTTTTTGCTGTATCAAATTTGGAGGTGTAAATATTTTATGCAGCGTATAAATATGTAGTATTGATGACAATTAATTTATAAGTTTTGAATTTGTCATTTGGTTGTAGAATAACGCACTTGATTAATAGACAATGTATTTAATTTTTTGCTGTTTTCTTTTCTACATGTACTATAATTAGAAAATACGTAAAAATATATGCCAATAATAAATTTGAAAGAAGGCTTATTTTCTTTTCTAGAGGTACTATAATTAAAAATATTGTGTGGAGAGGGGGGTGTCAAAAGTCCACTATGTCAACAACGATATTTCTGAGGTATTGTAAACCATAGATAAACACCCACCCACAATAGATGGGCAACGGCCTAATATAACTTTTTATAAAGTTTGTCGCGACCTCTAGCGGGCGTAGTCTAAACAACTATTGTGGCGGTATTATTTAAATTATGTAGCTTCTACCATTGATTCCTTTTTCTTGAAATAAACAACCACGTGCAAAGAAAATATCATTTATCAGACGTTTTCAAAAATGAAAACGTTGGATAAATACTATTTTCTCAAAAAAAAGAAACTATAAACATGAACAATGGTCAAACTTCAATATTTTGGGTATACATATAGAAGGTCGAATTCGTTCTGTTAAACTGAAATTTTAATTTGAAAGGGTTTCTGTAATTTTATAACAACATTTCAAGTCTTTATTACTTCATTATATTCAGTAACATCAGTACAATATCTCACAATATACAGAAGTTGTATAGGAATTTTACAATTATATTTTATTATTTCACAAAACTTACAATGTCATCAGTAGGAAACCGGTGCATTTTCGTTTCAGAGTTTTTTTTACAACACAAAGGCACACAGTACAAGAAAACCATTGCTCCTATAGATTAATCTAACCTGCACTGAAGTTATCCTTTTTAAATACAAAAATTAAGTCAATAAACGCAAAACACAATAAATTAATCTGCACCAAATATTCAGAATGAATGTTCAACAAATAAGAATAATTAAACAACTTACAAATTTCACCACAGACAAAAAGTTTTAACTATGAAATGTCATCTATCGTCCGACAGTTTCCTGCATTACAAATTACACGTACCATCTCGCGAGCGTAGTATACACTAAATCAGTGATAAAATCCCGGCCATAAATGTTACCCATCTAGTGTGTGGTTTTATCTATAATTGTGAACACTCAAAACTTGAGTTACCGGAGTAAAGTTAAAAGTTAAAAATTATTATGTTGTTAATAAAATGTCTAATCCTCTTTCCTATTTTATTAAGAATTTTGCAAATGTTGCTACAATCATGTCTTATATTAAAAATAGAACATTCTGGTGTAAAGAAATATCATTTTCGAAATATCCTAAACGTGTTTTTTCTAGAAGAGACCTAACTTACGCTACACTTGCAAAATATTTACTAAGGTTGTGGACATTCCCATAAAATGCATAGTTGTAGGTTTCATGATTTGTAAATTTAAATAAGTCCGTGGATTGTAATTTATATTAATAAAATAGTTGGAAATTATAATTGTCGAAAGGCTGTAATTAATCCATACCTATTAATTTAACCTAGAAGTTAAAAATTTACAGGTTTTCTTATTGTTTTACTTCATGAAGTAGAAAATCAGTATGTGTATTTTCAGTAGTAATGCTACAAGTACTACAAAATAATCAGGTTATACATCGAAAACTTGTTGCACAATTACAAAAAGTGTCACTTTGACAGTTAAAATAATACGATGGCGAAGCGGGAGGATTTTTCTGTCAAACTGACACTAATTGTGCAGGAAGTTTGAAGAGTAACCGTATTTATTTTGAATTACAAAGAGTGGTGAAATAATGGAAATGTGGATGTGATTACTGTTTACTAAAGTGTTGGAAATTTCGTAGTTACTACTTGATCCTGTAGTATTTCTTAGGTTAGCTCTTATTTTATCTATTTCATGATGCTCTTGATGTAATTGTAGATAGAGTTTGATAGAATTACTATTACCATGCCCTGTTATTTTCATCGGTTCTTGCTCCGATGCTCCTGCTTTGGCCAATTGCGAATACGGTAGTGACTCGGTGAGAATGATTTGTAAATTTCTTGTCTGTAATATTTAAACTAGCCAATTCTGCATAATTTTTGGTCCATTTGATAATTTCATGAACTCCAAATGGCATATTTTTGTACCAACCAAAATTTTTTTTATTTTTTCAGCTTGGTTTACTGTTAGAAATAACCTATCTGTTTTAATATTGAGATTTCCAGTCCTCTTTAACATTAATTTGTTCAGAAGCCTTACTGGGCACCGTCTTGCTTATAACAGTTTGGTACAAGCCATTTATTATTAGCACACGTTTTAGCTCCTCCTTGTGTGGTTTTCATAAAAATTGGATTATACTGTATTCTACCTGTTGGAGAACCATCATTTCCAGTTTTCTTTTGAAAATAGTGAACCAAGCATGATGCTCCTTCATTACCTCTCCAAGCAAGTTCTACGGAGTAATAAAAAATTTTTTTATTTGTAACCCTTTCCGTGCATTTTCATCCTATCATTGCTTCATATTCATTTTCTTTAAATGCTGATTCACTGACCTTTTTCTTATTTGGTATTGCTTGAAGCTCCCTTCTTTTTAAATCTCTAGCATTCCGTGCCGCTAAAAATATGGGTTTGGAAAATGGCTCAATTACTCTATTAAATTCCTTCATATATTTTTTCTTGTACGTGCTTTGCCGTATCATTCGACATCGTTTTAACCGCGGTCTGTTTATAATTTTCTCCATTACATTTTCACATATTGAAAGCCCTATCTTTCAAAATAGTTGCTATCATTTCAGTGGAAATTGATTCTTTTAGTACATAGTTTGTTCACTACAAAACGTATGAAACTGTTTCCATACATACTTTTTGGTATTTAATGTACGGGGAGTTTATAAAAGAACTCCTTGATTTAAAGTTTTATTTGTACACAGTAAAGTTAAAATAATAGTTATTAAACCTATATAATATTAAAGAGAATTATTCTCAAGTGTTTTTGATACATAATAAAGTTCTGCATGTGCATCATTTGTTGTCCTGGTACCGTCTAAACGATAATCAGTTTCTTCTCAGGTATTCAGCAGCATATCAGGCGTGACGAATGCTACAGCTGCAACAATCCTCTCCCTCAAATGAGCAATGTCACGGATCTTCTCGGAATAAACATAACATTTTCTAGGAAGTTCTCATTTTCTTCAATCCTGTCCAAAATGTAGACTGTTAAATCGAATCTTTTCACTTTTTCATTGGGCTTGATTTCATGCAGAAGTTGAATCTTATACCCACGTAATTTAAGCCTCTTTGCATCACTTGGTACACGGTAGACTAAGGTATTCCCAACTTCAAACTTCGCCTTGCCAATGACTTTTTAGGGCTACGAATACAAGACACTACCTGTTTCCCGAAAGTGATTATACCACTGCAGAATAGTTTTGTTAGTAGGAGCATCACCGCCATATTCACGTCGATAATTACGCTGAACTGTGATCACTGAACTCGATTGAATAAACCAAACCACAGCACACTGGACTTTCTGCTGTGGCGTAGCCATGATTGGTGAGTGGCGACTGTCGGCCGGCGGAAGCAGTAGCACTCTTCCCCCACCACGCTTGCTCCAAGGCCACGCACTGCGATCGAATATTAATAAAACAATCTTGACAATATACTGAACTCAAGTTCAAAACCCGAAAGTTTATTACTGGTTTCATTTTCTAATTATGATTTTTTAAATCAAGGAGTTCTTTTATAAACTCCCTATATTATGAGGACACTATTTTGTACACTAACGTGATGGTGCATTTAGTTTGTATGTAACAATATAAAATTGGTTACTATGGAAATGAAAAAATTAAAAAATTTTTATTGGTCGAGTTGCCCCATGTATTGTCGAGTATTACTGATATAGTACAAGTAGCTTGCTAAATAGGATGTTCTGAATGATTGTAAATTATACAAAACAAAAAGTTAGCTTGTATTGTCGAAAATATACGATGTAACTTTAGTAAACTAAACGTTCTGATTGGTTGAATAACATATAAAAAGATAATCTAAAAATACAGTTTTAAAAATGCTGATAATTACTTTTTATGATGAAAATTAAAATACACGTTTTTGGCTTTATATATAAAGTGGAAGTTTAAAATTTACCAGTTTCAAGACGGAAACCTAATGACGAAAAAATAAGTGCACTTAAATCTGATGATTATTATAAACAAATGCAGGTGGTTGCGAAATTTTTTCAACTAATGTTAATTGTGCGAAAGGATGTATTGAAAACTATTAATTCGACAAATATTCAAGTGTTGGGGGAACTTGGCAGACACAGGCTGCTTACCCCCTTCACATACCACTGAATACCTGGGAAACAGGGTATATAATTGTAAAAGAATAGAGGGTAACCGAACTACATCTAACAAGACAGAACAGCGGCTATGTTCAAAGACAACAAACATAGAGACAAGAAGAAAATTGTTCAAAACATATTTGTGGAGCACAGCACAGTACGTCTATGAAATAGGCGCAGTAGGAAAAGCAGACAGAAAGAGATAGAAGCTTTCTGGAACGTTGTGCGTCAGATGTATAAGAATGATAGCATGGACAGGCAAGGTTAATAACAAATAGGTTATAAAAATAATAGAGGAATAAAGATATCTGTGGAAAACAAAAAAAAATACAAGAAATACAAGGACAGAATACTTGCTAAGGCAATTTTGGGAAATAGTACAGGATGTATTACGAACAGAGATAGGAAAAAAGATGTGGAAGTAGACCGAGATCAGACTATCACAGGCGGATAGTGATATATGCTGACGTTGCAAATTTCTGGCAAATGTGTAGGTTAGTTCAGAATAGGAAACAATGATGAAGTTTGAAATTAACAGCACTGTATTGAAGTTACACGATTCTTATAGAAAGTAATTTTTACATAAGTTGCGACGGTCGCGGATGTTACAACATGATAAGATCTCTATTGGAGCTATGGTACCGATGCACCGATGGCAAGGAAATGTGTTGGCTAGACTCAGCCATAGGAGGGAGCGGGCTGCTAGCTTCCGGAAAGGGACATCTATAATTCACTGAAGTACAAAAAGGCACGCCAGGGTCAGAGCCGCTATAAATACCTAGAATCCAGACCCACGAGTTGCGAGCAAGCACAAGGCAAAACACTAGTTCCCAAACATCCAATAACTCTAGAACATTTCGCTAAAATTATAAATTTCACAAAGACAATCTCAGATATAAATCGTATACATAATTTAATATCATCACTAAAATTAAATTAGGTACAATCCCAAAATAATTATACACAAAACTTGTAAAATAAACCGTAACTTATAGCAAGTTAATAAGATAAGAAATGGCAAACAGTTGCAAAAAAAAATGTTAGCTTAAATCAAGTAAGCAATGTAAGTAAAAACACTATAGCGTAAGGCGGGTTCAGATCCGCAAGATTCTGGCTTAATTTTTATGTTAAGATAGTTATCATGAACGAGGCGTAAAACAACCCTGTAAAATAAATATTGGAGAAAGATACGCGTTGATTGTTTTGTAATAAATAATATAGGATAATAGTAATATGCAGGATGTAATAAGTTATAGCGGTGAGGGGTCCATACCCGTTAAATAATATAAAATACTGAATTAAATGGACGTAACAAAATTATAAGTGGGTGTGCAATATGTCTTATAAATTTACAAAAAATATAAATATGTATACTACACTAACATACATATGTATTATAAATATTAAATGAGGGAATTTTTAAATAAACAAGACACAAAAATGTTAAATGCAAAATAAATAAATAAAGGTGAAGAGAAACACGCTAAACTAATACGTGGTGGCAGTGTGGAATTTAAAGAACCCTTTTCCTACATTTATAAGCAATACTTGCGTAAATATGAATTTCAGTCGACGGCATAAATGGTAGAAATAGATAATTTGGCAAAAAACTGGTATACCGCTGTTTAAATACTTGTGGCGAATAAATAGAAAGCGTAACTTACCCTGTACATTGTCTGGAAATGTCTTATACAAATTGAAGTAGGTCCGAGAACACCTGGGCCTTGTTATCTTTTGTAAACAGGCTTTAATAACCTCTCTTCCAAGTTGTATACAACATTGATGTTTGGTTTCCACCACGTGTGAATCGTCAGTTGTCGTTCCACTTGCAATAAGATCGAAGAACACAAAGCATAGAAGCATACCATAAACGGCAGACACTGAACATAAACTATAAAATAAACTAAAATGCCGTAAAACAAAAATGAACAAGGAAAGAAAAGAAAGCCACTGCAAAATTACACAAATTACACTACAACAAAGTCTGGGTTATCTACTTACGGTCTTCGGCTTGGAAAATGTGTGGTAAAATAATAACTAATACAGGTGTAAATCAGAAACATTTTTCAAACTGTAAGTATAAGTATAAATACTTCAACGCTAAATGTATAGAAATCCGCCAACAAGGGCGATGCTAAGAATTAGCAAACAACATAATGCACAACTACACTTTAGCGTAGACAAATCGTAAAGCCAAGATTGAAGTACATCAATGTATGTAGACCGGTTCAAATATGGAATTGTAATATGAAAACTCGTCCCATGGACAAGGTTGTGGGAAATCAATTAATAAAAATATGCAATTAATATACCAAGCGTTACAACATATAAGCCTTGTCACACATAAATTTTAAAAATATCTAAAATGAGAAATTGAACTTTACAACCTATAAATTATACTTGGTTTTTTCAATATAAGAAGTCTATTAAAATCCATTCTTTGCAAAAGAATTGCGTAACTATTTCCTATCTTGAGCTCTCGGGTAACAATAATTAAGATCGTTAATTTTAATGCCTCGATAAAAATGTAGAAAGTTCGGACAAAAATGATTACTTTTAGAAATTATGAAGCTTTAGATTAACATTAATATATTTTCTCAATAAATAAAATGAATTGATGATTTAAGTAATGAAGCTTTGTAAAAGGATTTTCTAGTTAAATCTGATTATTTTGTGCTGTTTTTCTCTAAAATAGTCAATTTTAATCACAACATCGATATCGTAACGGTATTTCGGGTGCCCTGCACAAATTTGGCTGTCAATCAGACTAATTTTTTTATTTATGTTCTGATCTGTTGATTGTGACAGACTAAATGTGTTCAGTGTCTTCGATGTTTGATCCAATGTTTTGTGGCACAAAAATGGATTTCTACTCAGCATTATCATCAACTTCCGAAGTTGAATCGCAACTGATCTCTGGGCTAAGCAGATCGAAATATAAATCAGACCAAGCGTAACATTATTTTGTATTTAAAATCCATTTCGGCTCAAGTAGGTTAGCCGGTCTTTGTTAATGGCAGACTACTGTCGCCATAGGTAGGTTCCACATTTCAATAATTAAGAAATTCGTAGAAGGTACCTTATAATTTAAACCCTTGGGAAAATAATTGCTTCCGTGACTCTCATCTAAAAAGGGGTTGGATTTGGTTTCTGAAATCTTGTTTTGTGGGAGGTTCTGTTCAGTCATTGGATAACAGAAAATGCCGTACATAATGATTAGGGTAGGAATTAGTCTATATAACTTAAGGCTTTAGCCAAAAGACAGAGAGTTTTTCCAATGGGGCTGTCCGTGGTCAAGAAGTAGAAAGAAACGTAGTTTGCGGGTAGCGTTCTCCGGCATCACAGATATAATATTTCACTTAATATCACGATATTAAAAATTGGAAAGGAGTGATTACTTTTCAATTCGCGAGGGTTATGCCCATATGTTCGCAGATTTATAGTGATACAAGGTAACTATTAAAAAGCTTGTAGGCGTGTGACGCACAAGTAAGTGATATTGTCAAGATCCTGCCAGGTTCGTGTGCCAGTCAATTCTTTAAAAATTACAAACAGAAGCAATAAGCGAGATTCTCTTCCCCAATTTAAGAACTGTTCTACGTTGGAAGACAAACTCTCAAACAATGGACAATTTGTAGTAAGTAAGTTTTATAGTTAAGTAGCACGACCAATTTTTAGTTAATTTATTTGTTTGGCCATAAACCGTAGGATTAATTTAGTGTAAGATTTGTAATATAAGTTTTCCTTCATATACAAGTGTTTGAGAACTACTTATGTACTCAAAATTTTCATAAATTCCATAATCACCTATTCACTTAATTTTCTAACTTAAAATCAATGAATGTAAGAGGTTCACGTTTCTTGCTCTGTGAATTAAATAGTTTTGTTTGCCGTTGATTAAGTCAATAGTTTTTCTTATTTTTTTATAAGTAGTAGTGAGGAATTGATTAAAAGGAATAATTGTCCTCCTTGGGATGACAAGTCTCTCAAGGTTTTGTACGAACATTTGGACATTCTCGACTTGTCTGGCGCCCTTGACAATTGTCATTAAGCCACAATATTTTATGAAAGGTAAGTGCCAAATCTTTTGTAGTATATTATAAATTAATTTAACCCTTTTTGCAAAATTTTAACCCTCTATATGATCCACGACCTTCCGCTAGCTAGTGCTGGTAACCCCCTCCCTTTAATTTTTGTTTTACAGGCCGCCCCCATTTTATAATTTTGCTGAAAAATACATACGTAGTAGCTTTTCCGCCTGTAACACAAGAGACTGTCATTTCACCTTCAAAACGTTCTTGGGTTATATCAATACAACTGCAGCAAAACGCCAAACACATTGAGAAACCCAGCAATACATTGATTTGCTGGAAGACGTCTCCAGAAACACTAGCTCACAAACATCTAAAGAATTTATTCGTCTAAGTATGATACCAAATGTGACTCTCGGCTTAATATTCTTTTACTGGCCGATTCGCATCTAGTGCAAGTCTTTAAGAGCAGCAAGCTCACGACTACGTGGAAAAACCTAAGCAAAGAATCCCAATAGTCACCAAAACTGCTATTCAAAGACTCTACAAAAACGAAACCAAGAAATCTAACGCTATTTTCAGTGTTTAGTTGAATCGATTCCTAAGTTGATAAAATCTCAACTCAACAACTATTTGTCACAGATAAAAGTAAAATAACACGAATCAATTTCATCACTTGGCTCGCTTAAAAAGCTTTTCTTTTTCTTCGTGATGCATCACCATTCATCAAACCAAAACGAACCTAGTATAGCCGTTACTATTTTGACTACGACTTATCAACATTTGGAATATTTTACACAACAAAAAGATATTGTAACGAAAACTCTTAACAACAGCTCTCTATTTTCAAACTGATTGTGCAAGCCTTTTTCTGCAACTCGTAGATACAATAGAATTTGCTAAAAGCTCTCCCAACAATCTGCTTTCAGAACTAATCTAACAGTACAAGTATTATCTTCTTAACACTTCAAAGTTATTTTATAAATTACTATCAAAGCACTATAATAATTATTCAAACAGTAATTATTAGTTTATATTATCACTACAATAATTTATATCAACACTAATTTATATCGACAGTCATTTATATCACATCTTTCAAAAATTTAAACTAGAACATATTCCCATCAGAGCTTCGATCAGAACTGGACTGAAGTAACTAACGCTCATCAAAGCAATTTA
This sequence comes from Platerodrilus igneus, assembly GCA_036346225.1. Taxonomy (NCBI): domain Eukaryota; kingdom Metazoa; phylum Arthropoda; class Insecta; order Coleoptera; family Lycidae; genus Platerodrilus; species Platerodrilus igneus. Next base: position 15,266,257 of record JARFIW010000280.1, on the reverse strand, counting down.
TATTTTATTCAATCGTTCAAGAATATACCCAAATATACAAATAATATTCTCGATATTTCTTATGTTAATCTCCTAAATGGAAAGTCTTGTACCTGTAAATCAATGGATGTTGCACCGCAGGACTTGTCAATTATTTTTGTGCACAAACCTTTTGTTTACGTGCTTATGTAATTATTCTGGTTGGAAGCAAATCAATTGGCGCTACAAGCTCGCCCCGTCTTCCTTCTTAAAGCTGTTCAGTTCCAGAAGGTTCTGTGACTCGGACGTTGGAATTCGATATGGCCGTAAAGAGAGTCAAAACCATTTTAGCATTTTCCATGTTGATAGAAGTAGCAATCAACACTTTTTATAGCAGGCGCCGCACCATTTGGATCATAACCACATACCAAAATCTAGACCCCAGTTTGTACCTCTAGCATATTTCATACAATCGTCCAGTCTGACCTATAGAACCCGATCTTGGGCATGGTCAACTTCTTGTTTTCAAATTCGATTATCTGACCCTTGAGGTCCACTAACACCTTCCACAAATCCTGGTAATCTAATTTACCACAAGGCTGTTGCTTAGTCGTCAAGTAGTAGATGCTCCGATGTCAGTCCTTTAGCCGTATGGTATTTTCAACTTGTGGTTGTTATCGGCGAATAATCCAGACTACCAAATATATTTATAAATACCCGAGAAAGTCGGGACTTATCAAGATCCACTGCTATGCAATTACCAGGGAGTATTCCGATGGCACATCGATGACCTTAAATCTCTTCCGTGAATCAAAATCTCGCTTTGCTTGTGCCGCTGTACAGAGACATGAACCAATCATAGCTCAATCAAGACCTTCGCTCATTATCGCGAGCATAACTGTTTGTTCGTCTCACTGGGTGCCGTTCTTTGGTACTACCGGCGTCATCACTACGGTAGAATGCTAGCCGGTTAGTGGGCACCACTATTGTTCTTCTTTTTGGGAGCATACAAATGCGATATATCACGTCGTTGATTCTTTGTATAACTTCCTACGGACCCACCCAACTTCGGCGACAATGCACGTCTTCATCTGGAGTTGTATAGCCAGGCGCTGTCACTTTTTTGAAAATAAGACTCCTCCGCTTTTATGTCATTTCTGGACTACATCCGATCGCGTGCGATCTGAATATCTTTCCTAACATCATCATGGATGTCGTGCATTTTGCGTTTGAGGATCTCGACGTAGTTCTCGTTCACGATGTCATCTCCAAACTTACACCCAAACACAAAATCTCGCGGTAGACGTATCTCACGTTTCAGCATAGCACATGCAAGTGTCTGTCCAGTGCTCTCATGAACCGGAGACTAATAAGCCAATAAAAATAGATGTAAATATTGTTCCCAGTCTTTCTAATATTGAGAGACAACCTTAGGTACTTGCCCATACGATCCTATTGCGGTTGCAATGGTGTTGTTCGAGTATTTCTACCTTTTTGCCATCAGGCTAACTCAAAATTTCGATCCCGATCGGTGTGCAACTACATAGGAACTTTATAAAACCAAAACAGTTTTTTTTTATCAGCACGTCCGTGGCGGTTGGCGCTTCTTGGTTTGGTATGGCATACGTTTCGGTCCACTTCGTAAAATTTTCCAAGACTATCAAGATGTACTTATTCCCAGAGTCGGTCTCAAGGAACGAACGGGTAATATTGATTGCCATTTTCTCAAAGGGGCTTCCCACGTTGTGTTGCTTAATTGGATCCATACCGTTTTCCAATGTTGCACCCAGTTGATACTTACGGACCCACTCTTTTACATCGTCCTTGCAGTCTACCCGGACTCTCTCCAGTCTTTTTAACACCGAAGTGTCCCCGCGAAGTCCCATTATGCAGATGCCCTAAAACCTTTAACACTTGGCTTTTAGGAACCACCACGTGAAACGTACTCACGAATCCTTCTCCATTCACCAAGAATCTCACCAAGATCCCATTCTCTACTTTTGGAGAATCCTATTGTGCTCAGTACGACTTCAAAATGCTACTCAACAGGGAAGTATTTTGCTAGGATAGACGTCCTCTTCGAGGTTGTCAATCCAGAATAGTACCTAGGTGTTTGTCATCCTCTTGTTCCATCTGCATCTGTAGAGTCTGCCAACCGTCATTGATCACGGTTCTCCGACCAAGTAAATTACACTTTGTTTTTAGCCATAACAATGGCTACAATTTTTGGGGCAAGGCCGTTTTAAAAGCGCATCCTCATTACGATGACTTATACCAACACAATGTTCCGTGTCGAAGTCATACTCCTGCAGCTTTTCTATCTATTTGGTGACTTGACCTTGTCGCTAGATAGATAGAAAGTATGACTTTGACACGGAATTCCGTGCTTGTACAAATTCTCGCAATGCGAAAATTTCAGCTGAGAACCAACTGGTTCTCAGGTGAATTTTTTTCCGTAAAGGTACTTAGAGAAGTGTTCTACAGATTTCACCACAACCAATAGTTTCCGTCTTGTAACACAATAACTACATTCCTGTTTCGAGAACACCTTGCCCGTAATGCATCTGGAACAGTACACCTCGAATGGCGAAATTCCTTGCGCCTGTATTCAAAATAAATGGGCTTTCCGAGCGAGGATAGCTTAAGATCGGAACTGTTGTCAATAACTGCTTAGTTGTTGGAAAGCATTTCAGCAATCTTCATCCCGATCGTAATCACGTTCTTCTTCAGACGGCTTAGTCACGGGTTTGGCTATATTCGCAAATCCGTAAACGAATCTTCTATAATAAGTGCACAACCCCAGATGGATGCGTAGCTGATATTTCTCTTTTGGCGTCGGCCACTCTTGCACCGCCTCAATCTTTTCCTGATCTGGCCTAACTCCGTTGCGTGAAACTACGTGTCTTAGGCATTTCACCTCTTCACTTAGTAGGTGACACTTCTTTGGACTCACCTTCAGATTGGATTCTCTAAGTCTTAGAACACTTTTTCTAAATTTCTCAAATGTTCCTCAAACGACTTCCCTATTACACTCACATAATCCAAATATACAAGACACGTTTTCCACGATAGTCCACTCAACATGTAATCCATCAAACGCTTGAAGGTTGCAGGAGCAATGCAGAGACCAAATCGCATAACTGTAAATTGTTATACTCCAGTACCAATAGTGACAGCAGTCTTTTCGTAATCTTTAAGTTTAATATCCACTGCTCAAATTCAAGGTTGAGAACCGTCGCAACCTAGAAAGTGCATCTAAGGCGTCTTCAATCTTTAGAAGTTAGTAGCTTTCCTTTATCGCCACGGCAATCTATTGTCTGTAGTCCACAGAGAATGTAGTCGACCCATCAGTCTTCTTAACAACCGTAACAGGGGATTCCCTAGGGTTATCAAAGTTCTCGATAACTCCTTATCCCTCCATATCTCCAATTATTTCTTCAGACTCCTCGCGTTTGGTCAATGGAACTCTTCTCGACTGCTGCTTTTTTGGCAGAGTATCTACTGTACCCATTCTATGCTTGGCTACTGCGGTTGTTTCTAAACGCCAGCCGTCGACTGTGAACACGTCTGAGTACCGTCAGATCTAGTTTTTAAGTGCTACTAGTTGTTATTGTTCAAGATGCTGGCATGGTTTCGTCAACTTCGCGGAACACCCGTGGGTGGGTTGTTCTTCTGCGATTCCGTTACACAGCGATATCATAATCATTGGCGTATAAGATACTAACAGATACAACATCCGTTATTTTGGTCATAGCATTCCCCACAAACAATGGAATTTTTAGTAAAAACAACTTGTACTGATGCCACGGCAAAAAAAACCGCTTACTTGGGTAAGAAAAATATGAAGGCATCTAAGGGTCATTTGAACGCATGTCAAATCTCTTTTAATATGTTATTGTCATATTAATTTTATCATAACTACATATTTAAATCAAGCACCTTTTCTGAACATTTACGTGACATTCTTTTAAGAATTGTACAATTGGCTGTTATTGGTCGCATGACCATCATGGGCCAATGTGGTCGCGAGTGGAGGATGAGATAGCTTTCCCGAAAATGGACACTTTGATCGGTATATGAAGTTGTGAGCTATATTGAAGATGATCTGTTCCTGAGCTATTCCCTCTTTATCTATCTTTTCCTAGGTCTCTTTTCTAGGAGAAACAGTGATATTATATCCACAATTAAGATTACCTAGCCAGATATTAAATTAATTGGCCATGTTATCTCTAAGTGATTTTTGGTTAAAGATTTGCTCATATGCAGCACAATTCATACTTACTTGAAATTTTTCAAATCGAACTACCTCTTACAGAGTTGCACCTCTGTAAATTTTTAATTTTAAGAAGTTGACCGGAACCGACTTTTCTTAAGGTATGATACATAATTTTAGTCTAGATTTTTCTGAAAGAATTTTTTAAATCGCAGCAACCCGCTATGTGCTAACACTCTTTTATACCAAATTTTTAAACTAAAAAGAATTTTTTTCTGGCCCGGGGATCAGACCATGTATTTTATATGTTTTTGGGGTCGCTGAAACCGAATCCGATGTCTGTTTAAACCCATCACGTCAGATTTTTAACAAAACCTCAGAAACCCGGACAGTTACACACAAAAAAATTTCTATCCTGCAGATTCGACCATGTAACGATATGTTTTAAACTGAGTCCGATGTCTATGTAACCCGATCGCATAAGGCTTTTGACGTAACCTACAAAACGTCACAAAGTTACACAAAAAAAATTTTGGGGTGGGAGTTAGACCATATTTACTATACATTTTCATGGTCGCTATAACAGAATTTGACATTCCTCGACTTCTTTGTAACCCCATAAGGCAAAACAAATTTTTATAAAATTTTATTTAAAGATAGATACAAATTAATCGGGCTGAAGCGGCCCGCGCACCGGACCGAGGCGGGCCGCACACCGGACCGCGGTGGGCCGCGCACCTGGCCGAAGCGAGCCCAGGTGGGACGCGCAGCGGACCGAAGCGGGCCGAGGTGGACCGCGTGCAGGACCGAGGTAGACCCTTCCATATATTTTACTATTTTACTTTTATGTTCTATATAATGCGGATATTGTTACATGCTGAAAACCGGCCTCTAAACATTTCCAATTTTAGTTTCTAATTTGCAAGTGATTTCGCGCCAATAACTTAAAAAAAAGACTTGTGCGTGTATTTCCGTCCCTTTTGATAGTCGCGTCGGCGCTCGAGATGGCTCAGACGCAGTGTAAAAAAGAAAGGGTGAATTTCCGACACGCCGGGACTAGTCAACCAGACGTCGAGCTTAGTGGTTATCTTTGTGCCGTTTTCTTGTCTTCTTTTTCAGATATGTAGGTTTTCCTTTGTTTTTGGTACCTGTTATCGCTACTACCTGTATTCCTTTACCGTTCCGCTACAAAGAAGAAGAAAACAAATTTGAATTTGGATTCAACCGGGGGCAAAAAGATTACCCACGCCCACAATGCTCAACTGACGCGAAAGTAGCTGTAATGCTGTGAGGAGTCCTACAGTTTACGTGAGTAGCTTTATCTTTTTGCATGTGATATAGTAATTTAAAAACATTTATATGACGTGATCGTTTATTGCGCAATATTTTGCAAACATTTATCATTGTTACCAACTACTGTAGTGGCTCTCATACATGTGCATCGGGACTTTAAAAAGTAGACCAAAAGTGTAACAATATATTACCAAAAATTCACGTAGAACGTTTCTGAAGTATTATATTTGGATTCGAATTAATTTAAGATTTACTTCATTTTTTTTTATTAACGAGCACCATGCAATAGACTTCTACATCGGTCAACATACGTCCTTAAACTGAACAACTTGTTCTTCGACTATTTTTAACTGGGAGGATATTTTTCGAGATAAATATGTCGTGTGACCCATCAAATTATATTAAAATTTTTTCAGCTACCCGAGCCCGAAAGAATTTTTTAATCGGTCCGGGCCTCTAGCCGCTACCACCATTTTTAAAATTTTTGCCAAAATTTACTCTGCGGTTTTTTAAATATAAACCCATCATGTAAGATATCAATTAATAATGCTTTTTTCTCAGCTACTTAATTCTTTTGGAATTTTTCAAATCGGAGCATCCTTTATTGAATTAAAAAATAACCTCTAACAAACCATACAGTGTTCATCTTTTTCTAAACAGCATTGCTTTGTCTTTTGAGATAAATATGTTGTCTGACCCATCAAATTGCCACGGGTATTTTTAAGTGAACGTCCAATTTGAACGCCAGAAATTTTATGACAAAGTAAATGATCAAGTTGTCATAAATCAAGGGGAGGAGAAGGAGTGCCACGGCTAGCGAGAGTCGGAGAGTGGGGAGTAGCAAGAAAAATAAGGATACCCGCAACAATTTACCTAGCTGAAAAAAAAAATAAAATACAGTATTAGCACAAACATAAAATAAAGATAGATATTTATCAAATAGCAGAACACTAGTCCGCTCAAAGAAAATAATTATATATTATATTTGAATATAGAAATCAATAAGAAAAAGAAATTCATTCAGAACGCTAGTCTGCATAATACCTGTGGGAATTTCCCAAAGAACTTTGTGTAGAACTTTTACTTTTATTTTTTTTTTGTTTCTGTAAAATAAAGAAAATAATCATAATTATACCTGGAGTTCACAACCCCAAATAAAAGAGTAATATATAGTAATTTCACTTTAATAAATAATCTAGAATGCTTAACCAAAACAAATTGACTTTTGTAATACATCAATAACAATTATCAAATTGCCAATTATCATTATTTTCACAATGTTTCCAGAAATTAGGCATAGTAGCATTTATAATATAATAGAGTTAATAATATTGTTCAGTAATTCAAAGAACAAGTTCGATATCTGAAAATATGAAATGGCCCAAAAGAAAAACATTAATCGGCCGACTGGGACGGAACTCGATAGTACTATCGTTTGTATCGCTTACAGCAAAATGAATAGTTATAACTTGTCTGACTGAGGGTCAGAAGCAAAACCCCTAACTAACATAAATTTACTACTTCATTCATAATTTTTACGAATTTAGTATTTCTTATGAATCCGATAACAGAACAGCAGATTGTGGTACCGTTAACATTCACAGCACGCGACGGCGTTGCTTAATTTGACAGGTTAGTATTTTCTTTAAAAATTCCGCTTGTGCTATCTACGTAGAAAGGCGAAGTAGTATGGTCGTACCATTTCACTAAGGAAGTAAGAACTAAAGGTTCACGAATAGTAGGACTATTTTAGATGTACGAATTCAGTCTGTAGGCATTTAAGTGTTCAAAGTACGAGATTTTCACTCAACAAGGTATAAGTAGATATACATGTTTTCGATGACTTGATGTGCATAGTACAACCAATTTAAAGAAAACGTTCTACGGATATTATTAAACCGTAGGTAGACCAAATTAATAACAGCATCAAGTTCGGTTCAAAATACCCGAGCCCAAAGCTCAACTTCTACAATACGTAAAACATAAAAATCAAACAGGTATTTATCTGAAACTACGTTGAATGTAGCACATACTCACAAAACTACACTTGTACTTTTTAAGTGAAAGAGCACTTATTTCTTTCATTTTTCAAAACATTTAGTACAGAAAGATAAATATCAACGGCGTAGTATGCCACAATAGTTCGGATCACACCTCACTTTTCGAAGGATCCCGCATAAATAATAATCATATTTTCACAGGTGTTTACTTTAACAACCTGCTATAGATAACCAGAAATAAATAATACCACTCATTATAATAGGACGCATCCGCCTAAGGATGTGTTTCAATCTCGATCATCTAACCACACTTTCGAATCGTGGAGAGTGAAAGTCGATAATCGCGTAATATAATATAAAGAGATTATTCGCAAACGAGTTAATAAATATAAGGAATAGAAATAATAGTTACAGAAATGTATTTACGAATTGAATAAAGCGTAAAATGTTGAGCTACAAAAAATGCACGTTACAAAATTATATTAAAATTTCCTTACTTACCCAAATCTTTTGGGACTTTTCAAATCGGGCCATCCCTCTATCCACCACCGTATTATATATTTTTTGCTAAAAAGTGCTCTTGGCGGTGTTTTTAATACAAACCCACCGTGTAAGGTGTCCATTAATATTATTTTTCCTCAACTTCTCAAATCCTTTGGAATTTTTCAAATTGGATCATCCCTCTATCCACCACCAATAGTTTAGGTTTTCTTGCTAAAAGATTATCTTAGCGGTGTTTTTAATATAATACCACCGTCTAAGGTGTCCATTAATATTGCTTTTTTCTCAGCTACTTAATTCTTTTGGAATTTTTAAAATCGGAGCATCCTCTATTGAATTAAAAAATAGACCTTTACCAAACTATACAATGTTCATCTTTAATCTTATTCTAAACAGAATTGCTCTGTCTTTTGAGATAAATATGTCGTATGATCTATTAAATTATATTAAAATTTTCTCAGGTATCCGAATCTGGAAGAAGTTTTTAAATCGAATCGGACTTCTATCCACCGCCATTTTTAAAATTTTTGGCAAAAGGTACTCCTAGCGATATTTATAATACAAACCTTTCCGTGTGAGGTGTCCATTAATATTGTTTCTCCTCAGTTTCTCAAATCTTTTAGAATTTTTCAATTTCGTTCTCAATCGTCCACATCACTGTACATTATCACCCAAGTACACAGCGTACTTAAATTTTACTTGAAATAATGTCATCCTCTGAGGTAAAATATTACGGAGGTAAAATAGCCCCCCATTCGGATCTCCGGGAAGGTACTACTTCGGAGGATGTCATCGGAGCGTGGAATGTCATAAGTAGGAAGCAAGTAGGTAAGCTAAAGAACTTCAAAATCTAAACCGGTAAATAAGGTAATATTACAAGTATACATGCCCACCTCTAGCTACAATGAGGAAGAGGTAGATGCGATCTACAAAGATATCGAAGACATACGTAAAACCCCATGAAAATTTAATAATTACGGGGATTTTAATGCAGTGGTAGGTAAGGTGGGTAGGTAGGGAAAGAGCGGTAATAGGTTTATTTAATTTAGGCACGAGATATGACAAAGGAAATAGACTGGTAGAATTTTGCGACAAGGACAATTTAACCATCACAAACACATTATTTCAACATCATATTAGAAGACAATACACGTGGAAGATGCCAGGAGATATAGGAAGATATCAAATAGATTACATTCTTATTAGACAACAGTTTAGAAATCGACTAAAAAACTGTAGAAGCTACCCAGAAGCAGATATAGACATGACCACAACATCGTAATTATGAAGGCCGCTCTTAAATTTAAAAATTTGAGAATATGGAATAGAAAAAGGCACTTTGACTGTGAAAAACAAAAAGATTAAGATATCCATGAAAGATTTGAAAACTGAAAGATATCGGGAAAATTTCGGATACTAAAGAAGCAAAAGAAGCAAAAATATAAAAGACACGAGAGGAAACAGCATTATAGGAAATGTAGAGAAAGTGGTTAGACGGCAGGAATATATAGGGAATTTATATGCAGAAGAGAAACTAACAGCATTAGAACAGGAATCAGAAATTGAAAATGATGACTTGGAATATTCTATACTGCCAGATGAGTTTGAATTAGCATTAAAGGGTCTCAAAATGGTGAGACGCTGGGTACAGATAAAGTGCAAGCAGAAACTCTAAAATCCGCTGGAAAAGCAATAACAGAACGTCTCTTCCAACTTGCACGCTATATGTATGAGACAGGCGAGATACCCAAAAATTTCAAATGTAGCTACATAGCAACTAATATACCAAAAAAGAGAGGTGCAGATAGATGTGAAAATTTTCGAACAATAAGTTTGACAGCACACGGAAAATAATGTGCAAATGCCTTGCTTTCCGGTGTCAAATCTTGAAGTTGCAGGCGCTATTGGAAATAGCACTTGTAAGGTGTGCATGCAAATACTAATTACTTATCGAATAGGGATATGTATTGTTTAGCGTGATATAATTTTAGGTTGTGGGTTTTTGCGGGATGCAAAATCTTAGATAAAATTAGAGAATCAGCAAATACTTTTTGAGGTCGGGGGAGGGATACAGTATAAAATTTAATGAAACTGCTGCTGAAGGCTGTCCTCGTTTAAATGAGCTTGCCCCCGAATTACAAATATATATACAAGGGAGGAAAGGAGAGATGTGGCATCTCTAGCGGAGATGTTTGCTGAATCGCAGAAAAAAGACTTATTTGATGTACTTGATAAATATGAGTAATTTTTTCCGACTAACCTGGCCTGACAAACATTTATCACAACACTACTAAAACTGCGAGACGGCTCGCCCTATTTTCAGAAATCCTACCTCATTCCCATGCTTATAGAGATGCGGCAAAGGAGCAGATTCACGAAATGTTAAAGTGGGGCATAATTAGGTCCAAGAGAACAAAATATATTAACCCACTAGTAGTAGTGATTAAAAAGATAGTTCAGTGCGGATATGTTTAGACGCCCGTTTTTTGAATAGTAGAATGATGAAGGACCATCTGATGCCACCGAAACCGTAGGGTTTGTTGTTTAATTTTGTTAAAGGTCAGTGTCTCGGTTCGATTGACTTGACTAGCAGCTACTAGCGGGTGTCTGTTGAAAAAAATTATCAAAATTATACAGATTTCAATTTTGAGGTCGGAAGTTTTATATTCTGTGCGTTTCACTTCGGTTTAAGCACGTCAGTAGTAAGTTTCACTAGGTGCTTAGAGTTAGCTTTAGGGCCGGAAGTGGAATCGTCTACGTGTCCATACCTAGACGATATTTTAATATATTCTAGAAGTCCAACAGAACATTTGGAGCATTTAAATACAATTTTTCATAAAGATTTTAAAACGGGATTTACAATTAAGCTCCTTAAGTGTGTTTGCCAGAGAACATGTGCCGTTTTTGGGGCACATTCTAACGTCCAATAGAATAAGCAACGACCGCAAGCGAATTGAAGCTACTACCGAGCTCTCGAGGCCACGTAATGTAAAACATTAGCATTACGAACGTCGGTTTGTGCAAAACTTTTTAGGTCTAATTAATCACTTATTGAGGTTATTAAAAAAAAAGTACTCATTGGGAATGGGCAGAAGTGAAACAAAGTAGTTTTGAAATGATTAAAGCACAATATTTAAAAGTATGTTTTTTGTACTACCCAAGAGTGGGTGAACTTTATTTTATACAGACAGATTCGTCGGGGTATGCTTTAAGCGCCATTCTGTTTAAAACTGATGGCGCAATGGGGAAAAAGAAAATTATAGCCTTTACTAGCCGCTCTTTCCGCGGAGAGAAATTGCGTTATTGTACGTCGGAAAAAAGACGTTAGCAGTTATATACGCTCTGCGTCAATGGCGAATATTTGTTTTCGCCTACGATCGTTACTGACTACAAGTAACTATCATTTCTTCTGAGGTGTAGACTACTCATTAGTAGACTTACACGATGGACTCTATTAATACAGAAATACTGTTTTGATATAATATATGTGCTGGGATTGGAAAATGTGGTAGTCGACTGTTTGTCACGTTATCTTACTGGCATGCCCAGGAAGGCGGATCAACCAGCGAAACCAAATGTAGTTGAATTGAACGAGATAGTGAAAGGCGAGGACGAGCATTAGGAAGGTGATAGGTGGACGCCAATTGTGCCAGCAGTCTAAAATTCCTGTGAAATGCCATGGCTTAATGCAAAGCATTATTCCAGCCGGGCCTGCGCAGTTAATTTGTATTGATCTAATAGGTCCGCTACCTAAATCACGTTTTGGGGCGACCCAGTTACTTGTAGTTATTGACGCATTTTCGAAGTTAGTGAGATTATTTTTGTTAAAAAGAGCTACGACGGCTGCAGTTATAGATAGGTTGCGAGAATATTTTTGGAATAACGTAACACAGTTTTCGGTAAAATGGAAGAAGTTTTTGGAGGGGAAAGGAACAAAACGCATCACACTTCTTATTACTACCCGCAAGGTAATATGATGGAACGTCTAAATCGGGAAGTTAGTAGGTTAGTAAGGGCCCTGTGTTACGAATGTCACACTAAATGGGTGTGTGTATTGGATATCATACAAACTTTTTTAAACGAAGTCGTACACGAAAGTCTTGATTTTACACCATACGAGGTACATTTTGTGAAGTCCAGGGAGCAACTCTTGTTGACTAAAATTTGCGTACCCGAAACGGGGAGACGCTTGAAAGATAAAAATACAATCGTAGTACTGGCATATGACCGTTTAGTCAGTAAAACCCAGTGTCGTCAACGTCGACATAATAAGTTGCACGAGGTTACAAACTTTGAAGTGGGAGAGTGGGTCTACCGTCGCATTCACCATCAGTTTTCTGCGGAGGATGCGACCATTAAAAAGCTTTTCCTATTATGCGATGGCCCCTTTTTAGTAAAATCAAAATGCGGGCCCAATGTTTATGTTTTAGAAGATACCAATCACAAGGAAGTTGGCAAGTATAACATTATTTATTTAAAAAAGTGTTGGCCCCCATGCACGGAGGTCTAGACTTCCCTTTATAGGTCTCCTTTTATTTTATTAGTTATTAAGTTAGGTTAAGGTGTTAAAGTGTTTTTGAATCATTAAATCCACTTTGAAGGGGGGGGGGGCGCTGTAGAGCGCATATCCCTAATCGAATTATGTAGTACCCAGCCCTGGCTGAACACGGTGCAGGTTGCGGTGAGACGCGTACGCAAGAGGAGTCGAAACGCAAAGGCGACAGTAAACAGAAAGGTTCAAGGACCACCGCCCACTATAGTTAGTACAACGGGCAAATTACAATTTTCTGCAATAACGCTTCCTCCTGCGACCCTTATATTTTTGCTATACGGTCTTATATCCCTAAAATTCATTCCAATTAGTTTGTATGTTTCGTCTGCCTTTCTTATTTCTATCTTAGTTTGTACCTCTTTGCACTTTTCATCAATCTGTTGTTCTTTAGCTTTCCTGCATTTGCGAATAATTTCCTATTTTGTGGCTTTGTATATCTGTTTTCTTGTTTCATCTGATCTATTTTTATATTTTCGTCTTTCTTCTATTAAATTAAAGATATCCTTTGTTATCCATGGGTTCTTATTTTCTTTTTGTGTATACCCCAAAATATTTCTGGCCGCTATGTCTATACTGGATTTAATGTTGTTCTATTCTGCTTCTACTTCTTTAGTATAAGAAATTTTCCCGATATCTTTCAGCAATTCTTTCGAATTTTTTCAAATCTTTCGTGGATATCTTTATATTTTAGTTTCTCAAAGTTAAAGCGCATTTTTTCGTTATTTTTCTCAAATTTCTAAATTTAAAAGCGGCCTTCATAATTACGATGTTGTGGTCAGTGTCTATATCTCCTTCTGGGTAGTTTCTATAGTCCTTTACTTGATTCCTAAACCATTATCTAACAAAAATGTAATCTATTTGATATTTTCCTATATCTCCTGGCATCTTCCACGTAAATCGTCTTCTAGCATGATGTTGAAATAATGTGTTTGTGATGATTAAATTGTTCTTGTCGCAAAATTCTACTAAACTATTTCCCCTGTCGTTTCTCGTGCCTAAACCAAATAAACCTACTACCGCTCCTTCTCTACACTCACCTACTCCTGCATTAAAATCCCCCGTACTTATTAGATTTTCATGTTCTTTTACGTATCTTAGTAATGTCTTCGTTATCTTTGTATATCGCCTCTACCTCTTCCTCACTGTAGCTAGAAGTGGGCTTGTATTTTTGTAATATTACTGTATTTACCGTTTTAGATTTTAATCTTACCCTAAGTACTTTTTCGTTCTTTTGTAAGTAACTTTCTACACAGTGTCATATCTTTTCTTGCATAACTATCCCCATACTCGAATTTCCTTCCTTTGCTCCTGTATGAATTACCCTGAAGTCTCCACTGTAGAAATTCCCCGCCTCTGACCCTGAACTATGCTGATCCCTACTATGTGTAATGCTAACCTATCCACTTCAATTTTTAAGTTCTCTAGCTTAGCCTCTTGCTTGATACTTCTAACATTCCACGCTCCGACTCGCAGAATGATCCCGACTCTTTTTCTAAATTTTTCGATCACATCCTCTGAAGTAGTCCCCTCCCGGTGATCCGAATGGAGGATTATTTTAACTCCGGGTGGTTTTCCGTTGCTTTTCGCTGGCTGCTGGTGGCTACCTTTAGGCGGGTTAGGCACAGGTTCCAGCTGGATAACAAAAAGCGATGGCCCCAGACTAATTTGGTACGTCATAAATACGCTCGACGGTGTTCGAAAAATGTTGGTTGGCTAGAGGGTACATGTGGACTAGCAAGTGCCTTCCGATCTTATGACATATTGTTTAGCTGTTGCATGATTGTTGTTTGCACTTTAGCGTCCCTGTGGTTATAAACCCTACTGGGCGTTTGCGCATCAACGACTTTCCGACCTTCTTGATTCGAAATTGATCGGATTTAGAAAATTACTTGCAAAGACAGTTCAAGCGGGGGAAGTCTTATTAGACAAATGTGTACGCCCACGCGCCGTGTGTATGAAACAAGTTAAAAACGATAAGTTATTTCTTGAACAAGTTGTTTATACGGACTTTTGGAAGATTAAATTGCTATTTATGACTTTACAGATCAGGCTTTAAATGAGCTGAGTTGTTTCTACTTGATTGTGGGTACAAAATATTGAACTTAGCCGTGTAATTGCACCAAACTAGAAGATAACAACTTGCAACTTGCATGTGGTTTTCCGTATCGGACTAAGGACTTATTAAAAATTGAAAATCTACTTGATTCTGGAAACAAATATTATTGGCGAATTTTTTTTCAATTTTTTCCTCTTTCTTTCTTGCCTTTATACGTCTAATTTGTTTCAATTGGCAATTTTTTTCTTTTAAAAAAATTGTTACAACGCAAAATGTAGGCTAACAACACACCTTCAATTTTTCTTTTGTTCTAGGAATTATTTGTTTAATGATAGCAGTACTGCAAATTACTTGACAACTTTGGAAATGATTAAATGCCACACCATCCAGTATTTAGAATATGTGAGTGTGGAGCGGTCCCTCACGCAAACGTTTAGAGATATGAATATCCCTAATTCATCCGATTACGGTTATCACAGTGGATGCTAGTTAAGAATACATGTGTATATTTAATAAAATTATAATGGTTCTTGATAAAGTTTGTTTTACTTTATTTATAACTTCAACACCAGCAACAAATATTATTAATAACCTTTTCAAAAATTATTTGTTTTTATTCTTAGGTAAGAGGTAAGATTGGCACTGACAGGGTAAGTCTACAAATCGTACCAAGATGGCGGGAGGGAAATGCAGTAGTTGAATCATAATTGTTGTTATAGTGTAAATGGAAGAGATTATACTGAAGGCTGTTTCTTAACCATCTTAAAGTTTTTCAAATTTAAATGCACTCTTAAGTTAATCTTTAAATTAAAATGGAATCTGCGTATTTAACAATAATACGAGATGTGCAGGTAATAATTTCGATGGATTCAATAGTGTGGGGGTTAAAGTAACTATTTTGCATGCAGGCAGCATGGGTTTGTATCTCGCCTGAGTCGATTTTTTCTTATAAAACATGCGATGTTTACGTTTAATGGGTTTTCCCATTTAAAAACGATTAGTGTTAGTGGATTTTCCATTAATCAACAATTAGTGTTAATGAGTTTTCACATTAAAAACCGATTAACGTTAATAGGTTTTCATTTAAAATGTTTAATGTTAGTAGGTTTTCCCATTAAAAAGTGATTAGTGAAGTCGAAGGTGGGAGGAAGTTGAGGGTGGCATTGCGTGATCCGGAAGAAACACAAACCAACTACTGCGGAATATTATTAGAATTAGAGAAGTGAAAAAAGAGAGGTAGATGTACACGTAGATTAGATTATTGCACACAGATATAGGCTATCGGAATTTCAGGGAGATGCGTAGGTTAGCTCGGAATAGGAAACAACAGAGGTACACATTCAACCAGTTTATGGCTATAAAGTAAGTCTGTTAGTTCAGAAGTAACTTCCATGTACACACTACTTTGCAGCAAGACACCTCTGGAAATAATTTAACGTGTGTCTGCTCGAAGTAGTGTTTCTCATTTTGTCCTTACCATAGCGGGTAAAAACATTGACTTTACTACTATCTAATATGACATGGTTCAAACCCGGATCACCTATTGTTATTACTCGTCTGTATACTGTTTATTGATACCGGATCGCTGGGAAAAATTCAGGTGGATATCTTGCTAGAAATGAAAGTGCCGTACAGGAAACGTAAAGCGCCATGGAAGAACAACGTTCAATTCGCATACGGAGATGACCAAAACGTTTAAATGCTAGCAGAGAAACACTGGTCACAGAATTTGTACCAGAAATTTAGGGATTGTATGTTGGTACAAATATTTTTTACCGACAGATTATGCACGAAAAGTGCAGTTCTGTCGACTGTTCTCTAAAACAATGACCTAACTAGCATGCTGCGAAAATAGTGGTCTAAATCCAAAAATAATTATTAATCTGATGTTGCTTGAGGGAAATATCAATGTAGAAATTTATTATCGAATATTCTAAAACCGTTTATCAAAAGATTCAACGACGATAAGCTGCGCGTTTTTCCAGCAAGATTTTGTATCGCCTCATGTTGCTCATTCCTCTGTTATTTATTTGCGGCATCTATTGACAGCAGGTTGGTAAATGTAGATGTGATTCTTCGCGATTATCTGACTTTTTTCCACGGATTTCTGCTTATTCGAATATTTTAAAAACGCGATTCTTAACACTCTATTGTTTACTCTGCAAAATTTTTAATACAATATTGCTAGACAATGTAGATTAGTTACTAAGAATACTCTAATAAATGTGTTTGATATCTCAAAAGGACGTGTTAGTTTATGTTTAGATATTAAAACACTTCCATTAATTACTATAGTGATTGAAAACCTTCTTATATTTAGCGTTGGTGGATTTTACTTCAAGCCATTATTTTACAATTCTTAAGTTAAATTTTTTATTTAAAATTTAAATGAAGTAATTACTCAAAAATTAATCTTTTTCTGCAATTGGTTTTGATATTTCAAATGTCAGGTTCAGTAATTTTTAGTAAAGTAAAAATCGACTTTGAACTATAATAATTGTTGAACACCCGTTATTATTATTATTTATAACCTCCCGAACTTGTTTGTATTGATAAACGAATCAGTGGTAAATGTTATTAATCCTCCTGCTTCATGAGATTAGTCCTCTAGCTAAGACAAATGAAGTTGAAATTAACGCACCAAAGCAGATAGGTTGGAGTTCAGTTTCCGAACGTACCCGTATATTGCAATTTCGCATTGATTTCTGATTCGTGGTTCTATAACAATCTGAAATTTAAAATTCTATGGATTTATAAATTATCGGAATGATAGTAACGTAGAGAACGGACCTATGGAAAGCAAATAATATATATTTGAGTAAAAGAATAATTATTAATGGAACATCTTAAAACTATGGACATGAAATTTAGAAAATCTATGGTATATTTTGTGGCGGGTTCGATATTATTTATAATTTGGAGGTTAACTCTCATAGAAACAGGTACTTTAAATGCTTAAATATGTACTTTTAATCTAACTTAAATATCGCCGTAGATGTAGAAAAGCTTCAAATTCTACGGAATACGCTTAATATAAATCAAGAACAAATTCAGTTATCGCACGAACAGCGGGTATTAATTGAAAGATTATATCAATCACAAATAGGAAAACAACTACCTACCATCTATGCCATTACACCGACATATAGTAGGTATGTTCAAAAGGCTGAACTCACTAGAATTTCACAAACATTAGCCCTTGTTCCTAATGTGCATTGGATCCTTATTGAAGATTCAGATGAAAAAACAAGTTTAGTTCATAATCTAGTAGCTGAATCCAATTTATTAGTAACTCATTTAGCTGCCAAGACACCAATGTTTGAAAAATTGGGTGAAAAGGTGGTGATGCAAAATTTTTCTGTATTCTATTTTTCTGTGCACTGTTTATAGGACCCACGTTGGAAAAAACACCGAGGTGTAGATCAAAGAAATGCTGGTCTTAAATGGTTAAGAGAAAATTTAGATCAACATAAAGACAAAGGTGTCGTGTATTTTATGGATGATGATAATACATATAGTGTAAAATTATTTAATGAGGTAGGTTTAGTATTTGGTTATCAAATATTTGTATAAAATAATATTGTAGTTGTTTTTGAAGATGGGGCAAATAACTGCCTTTTAAAAGTATTGTCACTTTTTCTGTCAAGTATTCCAGTAAGTGCAATTTATTTCACGCTGTTTTCTTATTTTTTAAAATCAAATTGCTTCTCTCCTAACTCATCTGCCATCTTTCTTTCCATTCTTCTAAGAATGGGAGTTAAAAATCGTGAATGTATGTAATATTAAAATAATTGTTCTGTAATCTTCATATGCCCAAGGTCCCTGGTTCAAATCCCAACACGGTCCGCTTGAAAAATGCCAGGCGAGGATTTTTCACAAAAATACACCCTCGTTCGGATGAGAGGTAAAATGAAGGTCCTGTGTGTGTGTTGTCACGCACGTTAAAGATCCCTACCTTGCTTGCAACTGCAAGGGTTCAGCAAAATTCAAAATTTACAGTTAGAAAAAAAACTCGCTTTCTGGTCAATGTAGTACCTTCGGGTGGAGCATTGGAAAATCAAATGTAGTGTAATCTTTTTTGGTATTGTTACAAGAGCATTGTTGAATGTGGCAGTATTTCTCTACTTATATAGGTTTTGCTAACTCTTATGTTGAACTATTTTTCCTTAAAGTTTTAATATAATTTTCCATTGGCCAAGCCTTGTTTATACATAAATAAACAAACATTTCAGTGGGATAATTTATAATTCAAACCTTTTGAATATGTAATAATAACCGAAACAAATAATATATTTTGTAATTCGAAATATTATTTTATTATTAACAGAAAATTGATTTTTGTTAGTTGTGAGCAATGGGAACTCTGTGTTTTTTTATTGTTGGTATGGTACCATCCCACAAATTAGTTTCTTTACATTATTATGACGTTAGCTATTGAACACTAGAAAAACTATTATTTGCATATATTCAAATCAAAGACATTTCGAGCAGCTATTCCTTGTGAGAATTCTCTATTTTGCATCAGTTAAAGTAAAATCAATTCTGGCATTTTTACAAATTGTTAAAAAAAGGAACGAATTTTATTTGTGGTGTATATCATATATGAATTAAGGAGGTATGTTGGGGGGGGTTTAGGTTTCTGTTGTGCAAATTTGTTTCAAAAGCTTATAGTTTATATCGAAAGACCATCAGTTATGTAACTGAAAAATGTATGCCCTAGGCGGCACATATATGTACGACAAGTATACACTCAATAAATATAAGGATAAAAATACTTAAATTCAAGATTCTGACATTGTTCGTTGTTGTTGATTTGTAATGTTCTGCGAAGTCGCTTCACGGTGCACCTTTGGTGGTACAGCTTCATGCAGAAGTACCCTAATGTTCGTGTATTTGCACTGCACTAAAGCTATGGACTGACTCATCAAAAGCACATCATACTGCACTGGTTTGAGTATTTGTGTGCACACTTTTAAGATAAAAAATGTTTTGCATCAACGGCCGTTGCTATTGTCGTAACAGAACATACTGCCCGTCAAATTTGTTGAATTTAAGAAAAGGAAGGGGAGAGGTTCGTGAAATTGCATTAAATTTGTCCTATAGAAAAATGCTATACGCTAAAAAAACAAAAAATGTAAATGTACATATGTGTATAAACAAAATAAACTGAAATAAACAAAACCGAAAAATGCAGTATAGTGGAACCTCGCCGATTTCGAAAGTTTTTATTTTGTGAATAGCCTAGACCCTAGGAGTGATGATTCCACAAAAAAGTTTGCGGTAATCAAAAATAAATTTTTTGTGAAATTTTTCAAAAAAAAAATTTTCCATTCTTATGTACATAGGGAGAACCAAATATTTATGCCAAGTTTTTTCCAACCCAAAAAGTGAACCGAACATATTACCCCAAAAATATATTACTGCGAAAAGATCACATTACCCCAAAAATATCGCATTACCCCAAAAATACCATTTTTTCATGTTTCAGGTCATTGTTAGACTTTCTCAACCTGCCCCAAAAAATCTCATTTTATCTCGTAACGGGATTTCTAGACTACAACTTGGATGCAGGCATATGGGGATACAGTTCTTAAATTTAGGTAAGGTTTTTTCTAAGTATGCGTAAAGTTAGAATGTGTACCCTAGATTCCTTCTAGGTATGCGGAAAGTGAGACTGTGTACCCTGGGTTCTTTCTAGATATGCGGAAAGTGAGAATGTGTAACCTTGGTTCTTTCTAGGTATGCGAAAGTTGAGACTGTATCTTAAGTTAGCTTCTAGGTGTGGGGAAGATGAGATTTTAGATTTTCCGACATTGGGAAGCGGAGATATTTTGGGGGCAAGTTGAGAAAGTCTTAGAGTGGCCCGGAACGTGTATAAACACAATAAAAAATGAGATCAGAAAAGAATTACATTACCCCAAAAATTAGGAATTCAACAAGTTTTAAGTCAAGTCATGACAACCTTTATTCATGTGTAAATAAATATCAGTTTCTAGAAACTGGTTTCCAATCAAAGACACAGTAAAAATATAACTATGATAACTATTATTAGAAATCTGAAGTTAATATATGAAGAATAGTGAAATAATCATGTAAGAATTAATTGGTAATTGTATCTTTATTGGCATTAAAACGAGACTAGAGGTTAGAAGCTATTCTCATTGTGAACAATAAAGATAACAAAACATGAACGATTATTAAGTACGTATTAAAAAGAAAACAAAATTAATTGAAGTCAAAGTCCAAAACTTCAATTACTGCAATTTCAGAAGTTTTTGCGTTGATTTCCTCTCCATTATCAACTGTAGGGTCATAGAGATTCCGAGCCAGCATAAAGAACATGACCAGAGGGTCCTGTTGAAGATATTTAACCATTTTCAGAAACATGTATTTAGCCAAATACCCCCGAGAAAACCTTTCTGCCGATTTGCATATGGAGCACTTGCATGATGCCTAGAGAATCACAAATTAAATAAACAACAATGAATTACTTCATTTAATCGTTACCAGCTTGATTCTATAGCATTTGTGTTAACTCTGTTTCCAGATCTTTGAAATGCAACGAGTGGTTAACCTGCAAATGGGTATATTTGGGATGATCAATTAGTCTCGAATATCTTTTCCAGCAGTCGGAGTGTAGATTGTTGTTCCTTCAGCAATGAACTGTTCAATACAATTTAGAAGTGTCTCTGAAGTGCTATCTTCGACAACAAGCATAAAAGTTTTGCCCGATCGTCTTTCAATCCCCCGAAAACCCATGCTCCTTCGATTGTGACCTTGATGGTATTTTCGTTTCCCAAGCTTTGATTCGTCTATTTCAACGCTGTAAATGAGACAAGAAAGGTTATAATCTATTAATCTAGATGCTTTTAACGAAAGGATGTATCGGAAATTATTAGCTTACATTTTGCCGGGACCTCCAATTTTACTGGCCGTCGTTATAAATGCATCGAATACTACTTCCCGACAAAAACTAGCCCAATCAATGGCGGTGTGACTTGCGATCCTCAAATCCTTAATAAATTTGACGGCACTGTTCCACCCAAAGATGACAGAAGCCAACTATTTTCCAAATTGGAAGGGTCGATTTATCGAAAAAAGTCTTGTATCAGACTGATAACCTGGAATCACAAAACACAAATTTTAGTTGATTTAATTTCAAATTTATTATGGATTAAATAAGTCAAATTTCTAGTCTGATTGATGTTTTAATTTAACTGAAGTGGTTGAATGGGCCCTCAGATGAGAAGTGCCTTAAACTTAATTGAAATCTGCGATATGTTTTTGGCGATCAAAATTTGACAATGCATTTGAAGTATATCACAAATAAAAATAAGTTTGAATTCGAAATTTCATTAAAATTGCCGAAGTGGACGATGGGTCCAGCAAGTTGAGTGTCGTTAAGTGAAATATTATTTTTGGCCTTAGTCGAGGCATCAAAAACAATGCGATTTTTTTTTTGTATTACCTACATCCTTAAAAACTGCATAATGAGGTACAAAGTAATGATCATTCCAAACAGGCATAGATTTTAATAATGTCATGTGATCAGAGTATAGTTAATCCTGATTAAAGTTGTTGTACAGACTGCATATCAGGTTGAGCGTTTAGTTTACGCTTGAGCGAAAAATGTAGTTTTTGAGCTATATTAAACGAACCTATAAAAATAGCTAAAACTTCATTGAAAAGCAGCGACATCGAAAACAGCCAGTAAGATCTTGACAAAATGTGTTTTCAAAAATTTGATCTGCTTTTTGCTTATCAGGCGAAACTTGATGTTTTGTAGGAAGGTCCTCTATTTCTCAAAACTGACCCAGGATTTGGTCAACCCGATTTTCTAGTGAAGTAAAAAAGGCTTGAACTGAATCTGGTTACAAGCTTCGAGTAGGGCCTATGACTGTCCAACCAAAAATACTATCGATGGTGGCGGACTGAAGAAACTTGCCCTGAATAACACTGCCATTAATGGTAAAATGATGAACGTTGGATCCAATAAGTGGGTCAATTGCCACTGGCTTTACTAGGTGAGATCTACGAAATGCAAACTGTACAAGTGTTTCCATATGTTAAGAACTTCAACGCTAGAAAGATTACACAAGGAAGAAGAAAGAATAAATGCTATGATCTCTAAAGAGTTTTCAGGATGAGATTTGTGAAATGCAAACCGTTCAAGTGTTTCAATTTGTTAGAAACTTTAATGCTAGGAAGATTACACAAAATAGAAGAAAGAAAAAGAAGAAAAAATAAATAGACCAGATTGTGCAGCTAGTGGCACTGTGATTTAAGACAGAGATTGCTTCTCCCAAGCCAAAAATTATAACAAGTATCATAATTGCAGGTCGTTACGAAATTTCTTGTGTATCGAGAAACTTCTTTTACTTTTCTATGTGACTGTCGGGCTCCTGGTTTCTGGATTTCGTATTTTGCGTTTATATGTAACCTGTTCTTCGCCTGGAAATTCCACCTTTTGTTTCAACATATTTGGCTGGCTGCTGTATTATGTTGGTTGATTCAGCTATATCTTTAACAACATGCTTGAGAGAGGTAAATATTAGAAAAGTTCCAATCCTTATAAATCGACTGCTTTGCTAGCTTACATTACGGTTTATTTATTTGTATTATGTAAAAAGTAGACGAGTATCAATTTGTATCAAATGATTGCTTTGCTAGCTTAGGTTATGGATGGCTTTGCTTAGTTGAAATGCAATTTATTAAAGATTGAATGTGCAATAAGCAAGAAATACAAGGTTTTCTTTTAAATTATCAGGAAAATTCTCTACTTAATGGAATTTCAGGTTTTTTGTTATTAGTGGTGCATTTTTATAGGGGTTGAAATCTGGGTCTAGGCTCGTAGACCAATAAATTGAGTGAATGTGTTGAGGTTTGATTTTTATTGTGCGAATTCGGTTCAAAAGGTTATAAATTCAATCGAAGGACCTTCAGCTATGTAACTGGAAAATGTATGCCATAGGCGGCACATAAGTACAACAAATATACAATCAATAAATAGAATGATAAACAATACATTTAAATTCAAGGTACTGATCTTGTCGGTTGTTGATTTGTAATGTTTGATGGAGTCACTTCACCGTGCACCTTTGGTGATAAAGTTCCATGTGGAAGCACACAAATTGTTCATGCATCTGCACTTCATTAAAGCTATGGACCGACTCATCGAAGGCACGACATACTGCACTGGCATTTGCACATGCACTTTTAAGTTCAAAAATATTTTGCACCAACGACTATCACTGTTGTCGTAACAGAACATTATATGTTACACATTTTTAAAATTTGCACAACTTCTCCAAGATTAACAAAAATTTACCCTTTCCTTATATTTCAACTCCACTCTTTTTTTTTGTTATAATAATAAATTGTAATCAAACATGCATACATTTGGTTTATAGGTTTATTTGTACATATTTATTGAGATATTGGACATTTCTTTAAAACATTTCATCTGGTGCCCGTAAAGAGATTGTCTTTTTGTAATCGACAAAAGGTACTTGCCTATTTAATTTTTCATTCTCTCGTTGCAATTCTGCTAGAGATTGTGGTAGCAGTAGATTCTCGTAGAAATGAAAAATTGAATTACAGCCGACTACAAACGAATTTATTATAAGTGTTAAAGTTAGTAAATTATTTTAGGAAATCATAGTAAAAATGATGTATTGACAATTAGCTCCAAATTATTTGTACTTTGTCAGTTTATCAGTGAACCATGGTTGGTCTGTGGTGTAGTATGATGGCACAAAAATCTTTACGTAGTCTAGAGATTTTATCTATGCAGGAATTTGTTCAACATAATAAAAGTAATTTACTATAAGATTAGTTACAACCCTAAAGTTGATTTAACATGGCTATAACACACTGTGCTATTTGAATTAAAAATTAAATTAGCAAGAGGGTATGCATCAATTTAGGACTGATAGTTTAGATCTTTAGCAAGGATACACCTAGTATAATAGAAAGGTTTAATAAATGATGTTAAAACGTTGATGTTTCCACTTTTTTGTTTCAATAGAAAGGTAGTCTACATAAATAATATGGGGAATAACTTAACACTAGTGGATATCTTTTAAAAAATCTTCTAAAAAAATATTAAAAGTACATATTTAACTGTGGAGAGAGTGACAAGCAACATGGTAACCTTTAACCAGCCCAGGAAACAACAAACAATATTGCTAACCGTAAACTAACTACAGATATTGTGAAAATGCATCAATGATGCATTAGACACTGGAGATTTACACGAATATGATGAATAAACATGCAGTTATCATAGAAAAGTGTTGAATAGATGATACCCAAGTGAATAATCATGCAACAGACATTTGAACATGGAATTCGCACGCAGTGCATGGGAACAAAGGATGACTTAGGTTGACATGTATTGGCAAGGAGGAAACTAATAAAATCAGCCTACAGAAAACAGTAATCTTTTAACTGGCGAGCATGTTTGAGTTACCTTGTAATAATAATATATAGGTGATACGAGTTAACAAAGATCACACAAACAACAGTAACTTCTACTTATAGTATGTAAGAGTAGTCCAATCATGATATGTGTTTATGAAATAATTATGTGTCAGTCTAATGTTTTAAAATACGGTTGCACTGTAAAAATGTAAGCGTAATGTAGTTAAATTGTTCTCCAGCTTTGGCAGTGGTTATTGTTTATGTTACATACAATTGTGCAATTTATTTCGGTTAAAGTTACCTGGCTCAAGTTTGTTTATCGCTTCACGTTTGTCTATCAAAGATGTACTTACTAATTAGTAAATACAATGTAATATATGAACCATTGTCTTAAAACTCCAAATTACCAGTACGATGCAAAAAATTCTCAGTGAATTTTTAGAGAATTCTCTTCGGAGTTCTGTAAATGATTGGGTCAGTAATTTACTCAAGTATTAATTTGTTTTTAATTATAAGATCGTTGCCGATAACTTTAAATAATGTTGTTTATCTTAGATGTATAGTATTATTATCATTGGAAGGCGAGTGACCTTGAAAAATTCTGCACGAGACGGGACCATTTTAATAATTAAAATAAAAAAGTGAAACTTGAAAACAGTGACTGCTTTCACAACCAGTGTTGCCAGAGCAAAAATTGCCCAGCAATCGAGGAATATTTTTGTTACTAGTTTTTTGTTGTTTTTTGTCTATAAATAAAAATGATATAAGGTCACAGTTAGATGTGAAATCTTTTGTAATAAATAGAAAAAATATATATCATTCTACTGTATTGTGCTTTATCATTACAAGGTAAGTCTAAAGTTGTGTACATTATAGTTGTCTTCCAACATAGTATTAAGTATAATTTTTTTAATATTTAAAGTATAAGGATAATACCAAAAATAATATCTTAAATATCTAATATCTATTTATTTTTTATAAAAACATATGTTGATCACAAAAGTGAATTACAATTACTCAATAAAATGATAAGCATTAAGAAATATATTGTAAATTATGAAAACAAAGGAGGCAACTGCAAACCCTTCACTTCACTCAAATACTCTTGAACTGAATAAAAGGCATTATCCAATAAAAAAATTTGAAATTTTTTTTAAATTTATGTAGTGACAATTCTCTAATATTGTCATTTATGGCACTGTAAAAAAAGCCAGCCATAGTAATTAGGACCGAACTTACTTCTAGAATTGCGGTGATAGGGCAGAACAAGATTTAATTTACCACGTGTATTAGATTCGTGTATGCTAGAATGCTTATGACATTTAATATATATTTTTTTTAAAATATTAAACAATTTAGTATATAAATACTTGGAAATGTTAAAATTTTAAATTTAATAAAATAACTGTGACAATCATCCCTATAATCTAAGTTTGCCATTGTCCTAACTGCACGACTTTGTAATTGAAAAATTTTTTTTTCAGAAGAGCAGTGACCTCACACTTTCACAGCATGAGACAAATGACAATGAAACATTGCGAAATAACTGGATATAATGAACTCAAAAAATGGAGTTTTAAAAAAAAATTGATAAAACTTGGCAAAGTTTGTCACACAGATTATCACAATGCTTGTCCCAGTTTAAGGTTGCATCCAATGTAACACCCAGAAATTGCAATGAACATTCATTATTATCACGTAGCCTTCTTTTTAAAGAAAAAAACATTTGCTTAGTTTTGTTCTTGTTTAAGCATAATTTGTTTTGTTGAAACCAATTTTGTGCTTCATTTATGGATTCATTACTTTTCATCTTAAGTTCATCAATAGATTCACCTTGACAAAACAATGTAGTATCATCGGTATATAAAAGTACTGCTGTGTTAGTCAAGTTGGAAGGCAGATCATTAATGAAACATAAAAACAATGGACCCAAAACTGTACCTTGAGGTACTCCAAAAGGCACATTTACAATACACGACAACACACCATTGTAATAAACTGACTGCATCCTATCCGTTAAATATGATTTGATTAAATTGGTACTCATTTGGTTGAAACCTAACATGTGCAACTTTTTTTATCAAGATTGAATGACTGACACAATCAAAGGCTAAGATCACAGAAATCTGCCAGCAGATAATCACAATTTTCAAAAACAACATAATATATCTTTTAGTTTTTTAATATTCTAACATATGGGTTGTCTTATTTGGAGGGTCGCACTCAAGCAGTTAGAATCATGAGTGTTGATTCCAAATTTCTTTCCTCGACTCTAGCTATATAGTCTAGGGTACCCCAAGACTCTGTACTTGAACCTATCCTGTTTTTATTATACATCAATGATTTTTCTGCCACCGTCAAGTATGCTAATTGCAGATGTTATTAGTCTCCAATGAGAAGCACCTTCTGGAGCTTCCCTTGAGGACAACATGGACTTCTCGGACATAAATTCAGCGTACCGTTAGTTCAATATTAATAAAATATGCATAAATAAACAAAAAAGTTTTTGCATTAATTTCAGCAATCAACATATAGAAGAAAGATTGGTTAGGAAGTTGAATATTAATGAAATTTTGCACTCAAAATTTTTGGGCACAATTGTTGACCGTGGGTTAACCTGGATTGAACATGTAGCAATGCTGGCAAACAAGTTATGATCCGTCTGTTTTGCCATTAAAACTATCACTAGAATGCCAAGAAGATGTGCACTAGATGTTTATCACACACTATTCGAGTCGAGATTGAGGTACGTACGGCATTGCTTTTTGGGGTAATTCCTCTCAACAAAACATTTTTTTGATCTTCAAACTTCAGAAGCGGGCCATTCGATCTATTTCTAATGCACCTACAGATGCTCACTGCAGATAGTTATTCAAAGATTTGAATATACTCACGTAGTCCTCATATTTATATACGAAACTCTCATTCTTTTTTATAAAAACAAACCATTTTATTAGCCATAGCTATATACGCGTGCATAATACTGAACTGACATTAGACATCTAAAAACTGTGATCGAATTCTACCTGGATAATTAAGTCATTTACTTATATGGTTTCAACACTTTTTAATCGCCTCCCTACCACCATCAAATTGCTAATTAAATTATCATTATTTATATCGGCATTAAAGAGAATGCTTATTGATCGTGTTATTACACAGTAGAAGGGTTCCTACGAGATGTTTGCACTACATTAGTTCATTCGTTTATAATACTAAATTAACGTTCTTTTAGTATTATTATATTTAAGTTAATTAAGGGTAACATATTGTTTTGAAAAGTAACCCTTATTACCAAAATCTTCATCAGTAAAAATAAATTGCTTTACCATATCTACATATTTATATGTTTGTATCTGCTCATATCTTAACTCTGTACACATTAATCTCCCCATTCAATTTATGTATACTTTTATGGTGACTAATTTTTGTAAATGACAAACTACGCTTGCTGTAGTTAATTTTATATTTTAACTTTGTAATTTTTATTGTATATTGATACTGTGATATTTACCATCATTGGATGGGTACAAATAAATCTATCTATCTATCAATCTGCAGATGTTAGGCGGTCAAAAATGTTTATCTGGAAACCAGTACCAGAAAATCAGATAGAAGAAGCAGAAAGTTGTTAAAAAATTAACTACAAATATACAGCTTTTTTTTCCAAAAGCAGCACCAAGAAATGGCATCTTCAGCATTCAAGGCATAACTTTCTCAAATTGAATGAAGTGCTATTCAGGGTTTTGAAACAACCGAAACCATAGTTCCTAACAAATCATCTTAAGAATTTTTGCCAAATCGTAAAGAAGATGCTGAAGATACTTCTAAAATTTTAACTTCTGATCCTTTTTGCAAAAGTTGAGCTAAATTGAACCCCGTTATGGAATAGTCGAATTAAACGACATTTGCTTGAAACTGAGTAAAATAACATTAAAGTTAAAAGTGTAATGCAAAGCTATTGTTTAATATTTTTAATTCAAAATTTAAATACATATAGAGCACTAGTAGGAATACATTGTAGCCTAACCATAATATCAAAATTTTTCTTCATTTTTGATTTTAATCGTATTTTCCGCTTGATATTTTGTACTAAAAAGTGCTATTTAAGATTTTAATTCGTAATAAAGGAATTAACTGCCACGGAGTGGCGTTTAATTCTTAAATGAAGAACTAAGTACATCAATACACTTGTGCTAGTGATATTTTATTATTCATATAAAAAAGAAATAATAACTATGAACTTAAAAGTATGTTAATACGTGAATAAGTAAAAAAATAAGTTTTAAAGTAAAATGCAGAAGTCATATAAAGCAATCTGTTTGTTCCTTTGGTATCAGTCAATGTTTTAAGTCTCAACGAAACTATATTATTTAAAAACAAAAACCGACAACATTCTGGCAAAAACACCATTATATTTTTACTCCATATTGATACCAACTTCGAAAGCTAAACTTCCATTGTATCCCTCAATATGGTCCGTAACTGTGTTCGAATTTATTAAATTAGTATAAAATTATTTTGCATCACTTGGAATAAGATTCAAAAGTGACTTTAAATCGTTTAGTTTTAGTGTAGATATTGGCTTACCATTAGGCCATAGCGGTTCCAATTTGTCAGAATAGGAAAACTTTCTGATTTCGTTTTTCCTAGCTGACCCCTTTTTGTTATATCAACCTCTTGAAATTCTCCTCCATGCAATTGGCTTAAATATATCTTATTGGGTTTATTCTTCAAAATAGCTTACTGAAAGACATCCTTTTTCCTGTTGGCTATAGTTTTTACAATTTATCAACACCCACAAAGTCATGCTTGTTCATTTTTACAGCAGAAAGCTTATTTTTCTTTCTACAGTTTAACATTACGTTTATGTAGTCGTCGGATGTATATAATCTTTGCTGCGATTTTAGTGCTGACTCGATATCTCCAAAATCGGAGTCGTTAGGCATGAAACTGTTGCCTGGAATTAGGAATCGAAGGGTTATTTTTTCAATATGCGGGTTTTCCTCCATTATAACAAAAAGTAACATTGTTAACTTGATATTACGGTTTTGACCCTCGCATGAGTTAAACCACAAGATGATTTCATTAGCTTGGATAGCAAGATTTTCTCGAATATGTTTACTAAGTACGGAACCCACTTCTTGTGATCCTCTTCCAGCAGAACCCTCTACCCAAGTGCAACAGAATCCACGCTTTGTCTTAGAATATACCCCACAGTTATATAACCATAGCAAACGTTTGTAAAAAACTATATTAGTTGGTATACGTGGCATTGGTAACGTTGTTTCCATGTCAAATGTTAACACCTCTAAGATATCATCATCTTGGGCACGTTTCAGATAATCTTTCACAATATCACGTGCTGCTTCGGCTTGTTGATGATGTAAATTCCGTTCTTCCTCAAATTTTGCTTGTTCTTTAGCTGTTGTACTATTACTAATACTGATTTTAAATATATCACATTTATTGCAAGTGTCTTTTTTAGGTTTTTTCCTTTAAAGATTGAATTCAGTATAAAAAATTTATTTGTATGTCGAGAAAGAAGCAGGCGTTTTTACTTCTATTTTATATAAGTCGCGGCAGAATGTAATGTTTAGTGGCAGAATGTAATGTCTAGCAGTCACGATAGTAGAATTGT
Source organism: Platerodrilus igneus (assembly GCA_036346225.1). Taxonomy (NCBI): domain Eukaryota; kingdom Metazoa; phylum Arthropoda; class Insecta; order Coleoptera; family Lycidae; genus Platerodrilus; species Platerodrilus igneus. The sequence continues at coordinate 15,235,621 of JARFIW010000280.1, read as the reverse complement.
GCGGACAATGAAAGATGTATAAAATTGTCACGAACACATGAGAAAAGACAATATGAACTGAATGTCTGAAGAAAGCAGTGCAAAAGTATTCTCCTATTGTAATTTTAATGTGTTGACGTAAGTGCACTTGAGTTAAATTAATTTCGTGCAACTAGGCGAAGTTGATTTTGAAGCTTCAGAAGCGACATTGCTTTCTACAGCTACAAAATTATTATCGAAGACATGCACCAAGGGCAAAGACTAAATGAAATTAGACGCTAAGGTAGGAAATTATATTGTTAAGCGTAGTTTATGAGCTTTTATGTATAAAATTTGTTGACAGGAAATTTAGATTAAAAAGAAACAAAAAATCGTATTGTTACAGCTGGTACTATAAAAATAAGTTTTGTAAATAACAAATCAGCAAAGGAATTGTTTAGTGAAGGTAAATTTTTTAGATTAGCAAAGGTTAATCACATATTAAATAATTGTATACTAAAAGGAAAGTAGCTGCTATTATTACAGGTAACGTATATCATTTACTTGCTATCTTTATTGTACTCATAAGGAAATTCATGCATCTGTGACTGTATGTACGTGTATTCTAGTTACAAATAATAGTCATTTGAAGGCTTTGTTTTGTGGTCCCGGCTGTAGGTTTTTAGCAGAGAGTATATGTATGCTACCATATCTAATAGACTATAGGAAATCTGGGACATTACTCAGTTTTGCTCCTTGATTACGCGCTGTACTTGGTGTTAAGTGTAGTAGAACTTTTTTTTTGATTCTTGTCTAGGGAGGTTAGTTTCCTATTTAGGACAAGAAATCTGTGCCACTTTGAGCAGAACCTGGCGGTGATAAGGATGGTGACTCCAACTCGCCTTCTTTTCCCAGCCCCTTCGTGGCTGCAGCTGACAGCCATGGTGGAGCTTGTTTGCTTAAAGGAGACTTACCATGTTTGTGGCCCCCATGCCATCTTAACAGTAATTTAGCGTTACAAATGGAAACCAACATGTAACTTCACTATTTATTTTCTGTAGTTAAAAGGTACCAAATTGATGCCCAATTTGTCAAATTTTTTCAGTGGTTATTAAGGCACCAAACTGATGTCCAATGGGTTATAGATGTTATATCTTTTCCTTCTTTTCTACTTTCCTTTTTTAATTTTTTTTATTTATTTATTTTGGAATATAGTACATTTTAGATTTATAGATATTCAATTAGCAGTAAATGCATAACAAATATACACAAATAAGGACAAAAATTGGAATCACAAATAGTTATTGAGCTATTTTTTGGAGTGTTTAAAGTAGTGTGAAAAATATATATGTGCATAAAATATGTTAGCTATTTTAATAATGTGATCTATAATAGTTAACTAGTTTGTCGTATGAAAATTTTTCTTAATCTTCTTTGGGTATTAAACCACTCATAGTTTTTAAAATTATCTTTATTAACGTTTCGATCCATAACCTAGGATCGTTTTCAAAATAATAAAAATTTCAAGTTTGACATTTATGACATAAATTGAAGGTGACTTTGATTTATTGATGTTTGAAATATTTGGTTTGAGTACACTAAGCAAAATTTTAAAGTTTAAATGAATAATTGCCTTCAATTTGTGTTACGGCCTGGGACCGACTTTTTTAGGTAGCCATTCGTATCTGACAAGTGTAAACCCGCAATAAGGTTACCTCACAACCATATACAATCTCCGTTAAACAGTATTGGTATCTGACAAGTGTAAACCCGCCATAGGGTCGCCTCAGATCCATATACAACCTTCATAGAACAACATTGGTATCTGACAAGTGTAAACCCACCATAAGGTTACCTCAGAACAATGTTAAAATCTACCAAAGAGGTAGCCTAAACCATAATGATTTCCTTCAAAATAAATATAAAAACGACTACTTAAGCCTTTTAATAATGCAATTGCACACTTTTTAATAACCATCCTCTAAATTGTATAAATAGAAACATGTTAAAAATGTTTTCCAATTTCCAAGTTATTGAATTTTTACAATAAAATTAATCAGCTGATTTCACGTTAAGCGTATTGGCTACCTAAAAAGTCGGTCCCAGGCGTAACACAAATTGAAGGCAATTATTCATTTAAACTTTAAAATTTTGCTTAGTGTACTCAAACCAAATATTTCAAACATCAATAAATCAAAGTCACCTTCAATTTATGTCATAAATGTCAAACTTGAAATTTTTATTATTTTGAAAACGATCCTAGGTTATGGATCGAAACGTTAATAAAGATAATTTTAAAAACTATGAGTGGTTTAATACCCAAAGAAGATTAAGAAGAATACTAAACAAACCACAACAAACATACAGGGAGTATGAAAATTTGCTAAAAATAAATGATCACAGTGAGCTACATGAGGATTTATACGAAAATTAAATTTTGTAAGCAAGACGTCCCTATCTATTAAGCTGTTGGCATTTTTAAACACGAATGTAGACATGCCTTGTGTTCTTTGAGCTTCTAGAGATTGTAAACCCATTAATTGCTACCTATCACTGGGACTAATATAATTATATGTAAAATATATTAGGTAGAAACCGAATTTAATGAATTTTGTCTGCACTTTTTCAATAGAATTTCATCATCATCATTTTGTTTTCGACCTTACTTAAGGTCGGTTTGACGCAGCTCTAACTTCTTTTCTATTCTGTGCTAATCTAAAAAGCTCTACATGCCCTTCACAACCTAAATTTCTAATAATTTGACTAATATAGTTTGGTCTAGGTCTTCCTATATCCTTCTATCTTTTTCCTATCCACCTGATTCTACATAGATTATTAGCAACCTGATGGTTGTTAAAGAACTCTAACATGTTTACATGATTACCATTTATAAGGAAATGAAATATAACCTGGTTATCCGCTTCAAAAAAGGAAAAGTGTTAAATTATATGTTATGGTAAGGCTTAAGCAATGAATTGCTGCCAACATGCCAGACCGCTACCTAATTGTGAATTATGTCATGGTGACGTTTATTAAATTATATGTTATGGTAAGGCTTAAGCAACGAATCGCTACCAACATGCCAGACCGCTAACTAATTGTGAGTTATGTCATGGTGACGTTTATTAAATTATATGTTATGGTAAGGCTTAAGCAACGAATCGCTACCAACATGCCAGGATTTACACGACATGAATAAGGTGATCAAATCACAGAATTGTATTCAAGCAAACTTCTTATCAAACTTTAATGTAATAATTTTAGAGCTTTTATGTCATTGATGAGTTTACAATTTCTTTTAATAAAACCTAAAACTTTGAAGGCTTTGTCACATTGATGTGGACTACAAAAAATTATTTAGCATCAAACGTGATATCTAGATCATTGATATATGACACTGATTTGATAGGTTGTCTATTAATACTATAATTATAGTTGAAAGGATCATAACACCTGAAAAAACGCATTGTTTTACACTTCGAAATGTTCAACTTTAAATGCTTTTTATCCCAAAAACACAAAATTGTCTAAATCCGGTGGCATCTTTATGCAGTCTGATTCTGAATGCACCACGCTGAAAAATTTTATGCCTTTGGTATAGAGTAACACTTGAGAACTTCACGGACGAAACATCATTGATGAAGAGCAAGAAAAGAATTGGACCCAAGTGTGATCCTTGCAGAACTTCTGTGCTTACTATTATCTCTCTAGATGAAACATTTCCAAATTATACACTGACTTCTGCTTTGCAAATAAGATTGTGTCCATAATAAATATTTAGTATGTATACCTAGCACTTCTAATTTTAGCATAAGGAACTGGTGAGAGACTGTCAAATGGTTTGCTCATATGCATGTATACAATATCAATCTGGAGTACAGCAAGATTAGTTACAGTAGAACAGTCTAAAAAAACCAATGCTACTGAACTGCAATAATTTTTTTATTTCTAAAAAGTCCATCTGTAATAATTATGTACTTTATGATTTTGGAAAGTGCGGACAACTGTGATATGCCTCTATAATTAACAACATCCAACCTATTGCAAAATTTAATATGGGAAACTGTAGACATTTTACAATTGTTTGGTAAAGTACCAATTCAAAGCTACACTGAAATAATATATTGAAATGTTTCACACTAATGAAGGCATACCATCCATCAGGCCCACAATTTTTATCGGTATCTAAGCAAGTATTTTTTCTTATTCCTCATGAGTGATAAATTTATGATATAATAGGTAGTTCCAGTCATTATTGTAGGTGTCTGAACGAAATCCTGAAATACTGGTATGCATTGTGTAAAAACTCGGTGTTTTCAGCAAATACATCTGCTATAAGCTGTATGTTGTTGAATTCATGCTCTCTATAAACTGTCTGTTGAGGAATATCGATGTTCTTTTTTAAAGAGTTCATAAATGACCAGAAGTGTTCAAGTGTTCAGTATTAGACAAGAATCTCTTATACTCCATCCGTCGAATCAAGGCTATGACATCAAAAGTATTAATTCAGGTAGGCAAATTCTAAATGCCAATTCGTATGAAAAGATGTACTACGTTGACATTACATTTTAGAGCATTCTGGTTTTTGCGATTGGTATATTACATTGCACTGTTGCCAAACCTGGTCTGATCATCTCATATACTTTCATTAACTGCAGTAATATTTTTATTTGACCAACCACTGTGAGGATATATTGGTGTTGTCGTATTGCTAAAAACAAAACCAGTTTTTAATAGCTTTGTAGGTACTTTCACGTCGTCCTAATATTGTACGAACTTTTTTTAATGTAACTATAATTGATAGCTCTCTCTTATAATGTATTCCTTCACGAACTTTTTTTAATGTAACTATAATTGATAGCTCATTCGTAAATGTATTCCTTCACAAACTAATCGTTGTTGAACCATGAAATGCATGTTTACTTTTGACAAAAAAAGTGGTGCACAAATCAAATCGTGTACACTTTATTGAGCCACCTTTTATTATACTATTAGCACATCTGCAAAAAATAAACTAAACAATTTTGGCACCCAATATTAGGTATGCTTTAGTTTGAACAAAAACTAAGCAATTATTATTTGCACATAAGGTCACTCAAGGTATCTTCTAGTTCAACCTGTATCATCTACGAATAAAAGCAACTATCCGGGTTTTCTTCTTTGCTGTTATGTTTAAAACCAGAATGAATTTTTCAAGCACAATGCAAGCAAAAGTAAATACCACATATTATAGTTACCTAACCTTAATCTCTTCTCTACGAAAATATGCTTTCCTACATATCAACCTAGGACCTGGTACATGATCGGAGTCTCTAAATGCATTCATATACACTATAACAATAATTAGTAGTGTCTTTAAATGAAAAACTGTTTTTTTCCAATTTGTTGTACTCTGTTGTTTTGTTACAAAACAAGGAAGTTTGGTACATTAAAACGCTAATATTTCTAGTTTAGGAAATGGTTTGGAGGCGTGTATTTATATATAGAAACAATCCGTGAATATTTATATCCAAATACTGAACACATTTTAAACATTTGGAAACGTAGTCGACAGCTAATATATGATGTTGCAGCCTTCATTCGCCAGATCAAGTATATAACAAAGATTCATATGAACTTTAGTTTCTCTACATAAATTGGATTATGCTTCATAATCATTTGAAGATCCTATATGCTTATATTTTTTGTAAAGTTTGTTTTTCATATCCATTTGTCGTTGCAGCTCATTGCTGTACCACTTTGGATATTTACTACCGAAAGTAACTTTACTTGGAATGTGTCTATGCAAACCAACATAAACGATTAAATAAAAGGTTTCAAAAGCGGCGTCAAGGCTCTTGCTTTGTTTAATAAATGACCAGTCATGAGTATTGTAATAGTGATTCAATCTCTTAAAACTAACTCTGTTAAAGTCGAATATCTTTTCAGTTTATTTTTAACTTCCAATGGAGGGTGGTAGACACAACTTTGCTTAAACGAATGGAGATTGTACATAGTTCTACATTTATTGAATCGTCACTAAAAAAACAAGACCAAAAGATTATTCTGAAAGTTGGTTTTATGGTTCTATTGGTGAAGTTCTAAGTGAAACATGTTATAAGTAAAAAGCTCATTCTTTTGGTGTTAAGTTACCACTTAGAACCATAAGATCTTCCTTATGATGCCAAGTAGTTTCTGATAAGTTAAAATCCCAGCATGTGGATATTTATTACAGTAGTTTTCGGCTGTACTACAAAAAGCTTCGTACATCTGTATATCTGCGTTATATGGAATATAAACTCGACAAATAATTAACACCTCCCTGTCTAAAATCAACCTATCCTAGAGATCTTCATATTGTAAACTATTACTTCTGAAGAGTAGTGTAGTACTTATGGAAAGAGTGTGACAATTAGTACTCCACCACCACGTTTACAGACAATCTGGTCATAATTTCCGGCATAGTGTGGCCGACTTATTTACGTAAGACTAAGTTGGGGCATAAAGTATTTTGTAAACACTTTGGCGGGGCTAAGCGTTGACCGTTGGTGGCTGGGAAGAATACATGAGACTTGAATCATCGGGGGTTAAAAGGTAGCCGACGTAAAGACAGTTGAAAGAAAAATATATGTAATATAATATCAAATAAAACTCGATAAACTTGAATAATACCTTCGCTATATTCAAAATTGTTTTCAATTTGTAAATGTTGACATTTATATGTTTGAATATAAATAGAAATAAAGTTTGTGAAACTCAGAAATTTAATACTTTGTAGTATCTAAGTTATTCTAAATATTAATAAACATTCGACTCCAGACTAAAATTGTGAAGTCTTTCTTAAGGAAATGAAACACAATATGATTAGAATGGTAAAACTTGTTATTAAGGTACCAAAAATAAACAGGAATTTCATGAAACTCTGCTTTTACATGTTATAATTTAAATTAAGTAAAAAGCACAATTTTGTAAGATCACTTGCTTATTTGTAATTTTTAGATTAAATAATAGATAAGATATAAAGATACAATTTGATTACTTTATCAAACAGGAACTAATAGTTTCTTTTATGTAGACAAAAGACACACCTGCGAGCATGGCTTCTTTAAACCATATATTGAAAACAGGCAGAAAACAGGAATCAAAGACAGCTGTGTTAACCTTTAACCATAAGTGAATTTAAAGCACGGTGTGAATCCACCACTTCCACTGATGTCACTTCAGGTAAAGTAAAGTTGCATCTTCCTAAATTATCCAAAAAGTTAAATTAAAACTGATATGGAAATTACAGATGTGGTGTAGCAAAGGATGGTTATAGTACTTAAAATTATATTTAGTAGTACTTATATCTGAGACATAGGTAACTGGCACATCCATCATAAACACAATGACCAGCAAAACCGCTTAGCAAGACAACTGTTGCTTAAAGCTGTACACCACGATGCTCAGTAAATCAAAATAAGATAACATGTTCAGCATCAATAAACTCAAGATAAGACACAGGAAGAAGTGACCAATATGACCTGTCTTTAACATTTTCAAAAACCAGAAAGTGGGGTTATTGATATAAACTTCAACTCCTGAATGGTCAAGAATCAAAACTACACCATTTTTGTATTAAGTAAACTGAGGCGAATGAAACTAAACAGAGCTTAACCTGGCACTTCTAAATATAATTGAGAAATTTAGTATAAGAGATTTTGTAACAGATAGCTTGTAAACAAAATGAAACTTTATTATTTAACAAAAAACAAAGCATTTATTCTGTATGACTTTTCATACTAAGGAAGCTTATGTAGTTTATCATAAGGGAATATTAAATTTGTACAAGTAATGTTGGTCGCAGATAGTTTTTATAAACAAGACTTTGTTTTAGAGAAAGGACTTTGGCCTTCACAGCTGTAACATGCACAATGGACAACTGGCATAGTACAACAGATTGTATTTTAATAGTAAAACTAATATGAATGAAACATTATTTTTACAAAATATGTACATGATTGTGAACTTATTTTATTTGATTTAAATCAGATACCAGTTTTGAATTCATAAAATAAACTTTTGCATTTTTGAAAGAATTAATAATACGTTGTTTTCATGTATGAGTTAAGTATGACTTAATTTAAAATATCTATAAAATGGAAAGTTCTACAGAGATTTATTAAGAGTACCTTTTTTGTGGCAAATTGTATGAGGAATAATTATGAGTTTTAATTTATTATCAAATACAGGGTGTGCAAAAAGTACAAGTTAAAATTGTTTGATAACCAGCCCCCTTATTCTATGCCAATGAATTATCCTATTTTGTCAAAATGAAGTGTAATAATACGTATTAGTAAACAAGTAACATTTACCTATTTTCAAGTTAAAAGTTTGTACCCTAAATGAAAATATTCTAAAAACATGTATTTTTCAATATCACTTCATCACCCTGTATAATGGAAATGGTTGGATTTACAGGAAACTTATCCAACTTTTCTTGATAACTCATCAAGAACTATATATTCTCCAATTTACGGTACTTTATTCTGAAACACCCTGTATATACTGCACATTTTATAACTCCAATATTTTATATAACTTCACATGATAATGAAGACATTAAAATGTGTATTGAAAAGTGGATTCATTTTAATAGTTGTCAACTGTGTTATTTTGTAAATTAAATAAATTGCACCTCCTTGGTACTATCTAATTTGTAATTTACTGTTTTTGCTATTTTTACATTCCATTTTATGTACAACTTTAAAATAAATTATTTTTTTTATAGATAGCTAAAGTAAAAAAGGTTGGTGTTTGGCCTGTGGGTTTAGTTGGTGGTTTGAATGCAGAAGTACCTTTAATTGATCCAAAAACAGGTAAGTAGCTAAATTTGAGCAATTATATGCTAGTATTGCATTATATTTCTTGCTTCTGTTTGACTGTATCTAGATGTGTAGTGTAAAAAGTGTGACAATAGAATTGTCAAATTGATGTGGTATTGTTTTACTTTATATTTTAGTATGGGCAAGATATTGTTACACTTTGCTTGAAGTTGAAACGACTTTGAAATGCACTGTATAAGTTAGAAAACATTGAAATTTTAAAACCATTCTCTTTTTTCTTTATAGGATTAGCAAAACTTTATGTTAACACTTGCCCAATCTTTTCGCTTTCGTAGGACCATTCATGCTTTCCTATCTGCACACATTTTTTTTTATTTCAATAATTCCCATATACTGATTCACTCAACCTCTTTTGTTCAAAAAGCTTCTAACTTTTCATATGCTCTTAACCTTTCATTTTTGTCACTTTAATCTTTCATATTCTTATTATTATTCTATTCTCATTCATTTGTTCAGCATGACTAAACCAATGTAAAACACTTCTGCATACCCATTCTAACCATATACATTTTTTAAATATTACATACAATGGTATTAAATTTTTTTGCTTTTCTCGAGAAATTCAAATTTTACTTCTTCATACAAAGGTACAAGTGTTATCAATACCCTTTTAGGTAGTGCCATACTTGTCTTCGTATTTACGTTCATGATATATTCTTCTGTCTCTGGAAAACACTATTTAAAAACACTTGTTAGTGACTTCTAATGATTTTCCATTTTTACAAAAATGACAGCCATTTCCAAGTCCATTTTCATCAAAAACTATAACTTTGTTTTTACGATATTTACACTATTTCATTGTATTTGAGGGGGCATTCTATGAATATGAAGCATTGGGTAAGCTTTTCGTTTGCACCCAGCAACACACCATCTGCTTTTAAATTCCGTGAGGTGTAGGAGGGAAAACGCTGTCCGATTCCTGTAGCTGAAAGTAAAGGGAAAAGGATATCTTCCTAGTCCTACAGTGGCATGAGATTGCAAGGGTGGGTCTATATCTGATAAATACAACTCTTTGTAACTCCAAAATTTCTATCAAGGTGCCACCACGTTTAAAAACAAACTATTAAAGGATAACACAGTAAACCATTAACCAAATCATGTATTTTGTCCTTCGAAAATTTTTCTATTTAACCTTGCAGACTATACTCTGACTAAAAAAATCTAACTTCAACCTGAAATAAATGTTTAAAAATTTTAGAACATAAATCTTATCAAATGGGAGCACTGTTTATGACCTGTTAAATCAATAGGCAATATACAAACGATGAAAATAAAGCTCGTATCACACTAAATCATATAATATTCTCTTATTTAAATTTTTTACAGTAAATAAATCAACAATATCTATATACAAGTGTCAAATCTTTTTGTTTCTAATTATTTAATCAATCTAGTAATTTAAAATTTCCTTTTACACAAAATAGTGCAATATAAATTTAAATGAAAGCACATACAACTTTACTTAAAAAAAACTAATGATAGTGTATTAACTTCCCTAAAGCGTTAAGCGAAAATCTTTGTTTCACTAATACATGGCTATTTATTAAATTGTTTATTCAAGAATTATTTTTAAGCTTTACTGATCAGTATTGCGAATTTATTGGTTCTTCAACAAATCATATTTAGTTAACAAAATTATTCACTGAATTTAAAGAACTAAAGTCCCTCATCAAAATATAAACAAATAATGAACTAGCCCCTATATTTGAAAAACCTAACACTTAATTAATTTTCAAATTCTCGTAATATTTTATTGTACTAGAATTAAAAACAATATTCTATTTAACTTGCTCACGAATTGATACAAACGCTTCAAATTCTCCTCACTTTAATTTGACGTACATGCCAAGTAAGAAAAAGTTTCTAATCGCTCTCTAGCGAGCATGACAGAAATTTTTAAGGGAATTTACTTATCTCTTTTGCACTATAATTCTTTTTTTCCATCAACAAAATGTCGTCTTGAACATCTGCCAAACAGATGTCATTAAACTACAGCATGGAATTCTTGGGACGACTGTACAAAATTCACCCAAAAACCAAATTCTCATTATTGCATAATATGCTAAAAATCTTCTATGGAAATCTTCATGATTTAATTTCTCACTTGCATTTCATACAGAACCCATAACTAAAGCTATTAACTTTGCAAATGTTCATGTATTTCATACATTATTTATCAAACATTATACATCTACCCTGCACTAAGATAACCGGCAAGTGAGCGATTTGTGTTTTATTTCATCTTCAGAGTCGTCATCAAACCAGACAAATAGTTGCATGCATAATTAACTTACTCAGAGCAATCCTCAATTCCCACGACAAAAATGCCATAGTCAAAACAAAACAAGTTGAAAATGCAAGGCATTGTCGCAACGAACTTCCAAATGTAGACTTACTTTAAAACAATTTAAAGAAATTAAAATTATTATGTTGTAATAATTATAAGTATTCAGATAAAATACAAAAATTTATAAACAACAAAAGAGACATTTTAATATATTTTATTTTATTGAATAAATATTTTAAAAGCTATATATGTGTGTGTGTATGTATGTATGTATGTATGTATGTGTGTTTGTGTGTGTGTGTGTAAATAAGGGGGCATCATATTTCGATTCAGTTTTTTCAGAGGATTTTAAATATGTATCGCACATTAATTTTGGGCCTATTTGAAATTTTTGATAAAATTAATTCCCGGGGGTCGGGTATCCGTGGTCAGATTTTGTGGGGTACCATATTTCGACTCAGCTATGTTAGGGAGTCCAAATATGTATCGCACATTAATTTTGGACCTATTTGAAATTTTGATAAAATTAATTCCCGGGGGTCGGGTATCCGTGGTCCGATTTTGTGGGGGGTACCATATTTCGACTCAGCTATGTTAGGGGAGTCCAAATATGTATTGCACATTAATTTTGGACCTATTTGAAATTTTTTTTCCCGACGGAATATCACGGGGCACGGCGCCCCGTGGCCCGATTTAACTGACATCAAAACTTAAGCTCTGGACACCGAGCTGAATCGATTGATGTATCACACATTGATATCCGACCATTAGAAAGGCCTCGGACAGACGGACGACAAATCGATTTCATAAACGAACGAAGTTCGTTGAAAACCTTTGTTTCAAACACCTGTGATACCATGCGGCTACATCTTGTCTGATTTCTAAATACGATGCGCATGGGTAAAACGTTAATCTCCTGCTCGACCAAAATAAATGCATAACGACAGTAAAATCACACCTGTGAAATATGCAATTAAACTACCACAAACGTGTAATGTGGGTCTCGCATAAGGAAATATTCACTTGAATATCTACATATAAACACACTTCACAGCCTTCAATTCTTCTTTCTGTCTTATAATTAACTTATATCTGTTTTTGTCTCATTATGTAACCCATCATAAGAAATACCGAACTTTTATCTTTATGATCTTCGTGGTGAAACACCGATAATCTTAATGCATTCACTTCTAAAGTAAAAAGTGACACTTGTGCACAATGCTCCTGAGGTATTTTGCTTAATTGAAAAAGAAAAATCTTTATAAATGAATATTATATTTATTGTTTATAGCTTTTGTCTATTATGCGCATGTGCATTATTAACACATTTTAAATAATTTTTCAGTGTGTGTGTATGCGTGCATGCATGCATACGTTTGTGCATGTGTATGTGCATGCATGTATACATGTATGGTTGTGCACATTTGTGTGTGCGTGCGTGCATGCATGCATGTGTGTGTGGATGTGCGAGGGGGGCACACATGTTCTTGATACATTTATGTGTCATTCTATTTACCATTTAGATGTAGAAAACAGAATAGCTAATAGAAACCCTGATTGTATTTAATTATTTACAAAACCATTAAAACTTATTCTAATAGATAAAAATCAATAAGGAAAATAACTACCAAATCTTTTTTTAATTATTTTTGTTATAATTGGTAAAACATAGTTCGGAACATAGACTGGACATATCGGAACATTATTCTACACAGTCATAGACAGTGTCCTTTCTTATTTTAGTGTTGTCGCACATGTGACATCCCTTTTAGAGTGTTTTGCCTTTACCATTTGCTTTATCCATTTTTGTTGGCGTGTATTTGAATAGATTTGGTTATTTTCTTATGTTCGTGCGGTAAAAGCTTTTCAAACACTGATAACCTATATTCATGCAGTGTTACCTTTTTACCTGAAAACTTGTTATATTTCATGAAGGAGTTATAGTATCATTTGTAACATATTAACATCACACCCTTTATACCATCTCGATGTTTTACATGTAAGTGGATAATATGCCATAAGTTGGTCTTGCCGATCTATACAGCTTATAAATCAATTATACTCCCAGACTGGTAATGGATTTTCTTTTTCATGACCTCTTCTAGCACTTGTTATCATTTCGTTTATGAATTTTGTGGAGATATAGGTCATATTCCTTTTGTTTTTCCACTTACCAATCAGAACACCCTGTTTATATTTGCTTTAGTGTCATCTACATAACAAAAAATTTTTACAAATATATTTATAATATGTATTCAAAATATACCTTTTTGAAATTTTGCAGTTACTACACTTTTTGGAATACCTTTTATATCTCCTCGTAATATTACTGTTCAATATGTCTATGCTGAAGCACCATGTTGGCTAATTGATAGCTTTTATAGTAACTGACCATGTATAATGAATGACCAATATTTAATTTTTTCGCTGTTAAATACACGACTACTTTGCTGGAATCTTTTTCACCAATTTCATCAAGCTGACCTGTATATACCACTGAATTTAAAATCAATTCATTAGGTTCTGTCAGCATGTATAATTTTATACCATATTTCCTTTTTTTGTTCTTTATATATTGTTTGAATAATAACGTGCCTTTCCAAAGAACTATTAATTCGTCTATGGATAAATTTTTTCAGGATCATATAATTCATCCATTTTATTATTGGAAAAATTTACTATAGGCTTAATTTTATACAACCTATCTGCTGGTAATGATTTTCCATCTTCTGGATTTTGAACAAAATATAAGCAATGCATGATTACCCCAAGTATCTATCTCTACTCTTGAATTTTGACAAACAAATTAAATTAAATAGATGACTTTTTTCCAGTATTTTTGAATAAAACTATGCTTTATAGTTCCTATATGGTATATAAATCCCATAAAAATTAATAGTTTGGGTACTGTAAGGTTTTTTTATGCAGCAGTTCTTGATGTTTCAGAAACTCCAGTTGAACAATGTACTTCTTTTGTACTCAAATTTGTTTGATTAGCAATTAAGTCTAACAAATTGTCATCTACAAATAATCTAAAATAATCATATGGCGATTCTGGTAAATTTACCTTGATTTTATTTTTCTTTGAAAACAAAAATTTTCCCATTCCAGTTGAAATTTCAGACCAAGGTTCTGTGAATCTGTATCTGTACCTTCATTGTTGTCTTCTGTAACAGATGGTTCTACTCCAAACATAATTTATTTCAAACCACTTACACAGACAGGTACATAAATCTTACTAACCTTCAGAATTGTCGTCACTATCACTAAACACTACAAATTCATCCAAATCTTCCACATCCTCTTTAGGTTCTGATTCATAATTATATAAAAATTGCAACATTTTGTTTTCTGTCAATCTATCAGGATTTTTAATAGTAATTTTTCTTTGCTTTATGCCTGAAGTACCAGCAACATTCAAATTATGCAACTTTATAGTATATTATGAAAGTTAGGAATGCTAATACTTTTATATGCTCAGTAGCCACTAAAATGTGCAATTCGAAATACATAGACTTATGACCACTACTAACCTAGGTCTAACACCAAATAAACGGATACTAGCGACACGCACATGTGCACCATCTGCATATAGTGGAGGGATAAAATGAAATGCATGTGCATCATCTGCACTGAACGTGTTAAGCCTCGGTTGAAGTGAATTTGATTCATGCTTTACTTATGTATTTTTGCAATGAATCAATTACATGTTTAACTTATCTGTTCAGACATACAATTTTTTAAAAACTTAAATGCTACTAATTGTTAATATAAGTATGTAATTTGTGTACCAATGTATGGTTTACTAATTGCAAATATACATTTTTTTATTTCTAGGAAAGGTAATTGCGTACCGAAGTGGATGGAAATCCGACAGACCGTTTGCAATTGATATGGCAGGGTTTGCAATAAATTTAAAATTGATTTTTGATAAACCGCACGCAGAATTTTCTCATAAAATGGAAAAGGGTTATCAAGAAAGTGAATTTTTAAGTTATTTTATTACTAAAGAAGAACTAGAACCTCTAGCTGATAATTGCTCCAAGGTGTATGTATGGCACACTAGAACTGAAAAACCTATTGTAAAAGGAGTGGTGAAGGGTTTGGAGGTTTAATCGCTTGTAATAACCATGTTTCTTCCTTATTATTGGTGCTCTTGCAATACTAGTGATTATACAGAAAATGTCAGTATCAACGAAATGATCTTTGCGTATTTGTTGCTGAGCAGTAGAATTGTCGGAATTATATATTCTAACTTTTGTTGCCAGTGATTATCACTTTTGCACTTTAGAATAGATTTGTGTCATGCAAGAAGTTTGTTGGGCATTCAAGTTTTAGTCAATGTCATTCAAACCCAAATAAGTTTGCAGTTTTATTTTAGATTATTTTATCATTATATACAACATTGTATGTGAACAAGACAAGGTTAATCAAGCAACAATTGGTCTCTTTGAAGGATATTACTTGTTAGTGGACGCCAAATATTACGCAACCCTTTTACTTAATTAAATATTAAAGTTTGAATACTGCAATTTTCTACACACAACTCTTAAAATTATAACACTTGCTGTTTAGTCCTGTAGTGACGAGTTCATCTCAGGGGTTGCAGTGAGGTTTGGATTCCTGTAGATTCTTGACCTAGTGCTGGCCGATAGCAAATGTAGCACCTTAAGGGAAAGGTGGTACGAGGAAGGTAATAGGACGAGAAACTTGAGCACTACATCACGATACCTATGAGAACGTCAAAGCATAATCGCACTTTGTCAAATCCCAAACTGAAGTGATCACTTTTGGTTCGTGCAAATTATCTCCAACATTTCAACACTATGTTCCTCACCCTCAGGATTGGCTCGTTCAACTTGACTGATATCATACAACCAATTGGAATAGAGAACCAGTACATTGTTAACAATAATAAAAATCCCTGAAAGACCTCTAGAAAGTTGCTTTTGTAAGCTTTTATTTAAGTGCACCCGTTCTAAATGCCAATCATCCCTTTTGTGTAAAAATGCCACGTTTGCCAAATGTAATGATCCATTTAAACGTGTACTTTCTGTCACTGATAACAATTATTTAAGCTCACCGCATTATTTCTTGCTACATGACAATTAAACACAGATTGTATTGCAACAACTTCGTTCATTGCACTCTGAAGTGTGCCGGATATATGACACACTGATAAATTAAATATTTCTATTTCTAAAATATATTTATTTACGAATAAGGATAAAACATTATCCAAAAAATAACTAAGTACATTTCTTAAGCAAAACTACATTTGGTTGAATAAGCAAGTATTTGTAATCTGAATTTGATACATATCTTCTGTTTACAAAATCAATCGATTGATGATGTAGACAAATTACAATTAGTGCACAAAATAAGGTATATTTACCAGTGAAAAAAGTATTATGAGGCTAATGGATACATCTCATATATTGGCTTTGTGAGGTTTTAATAGTAGCATGTCAAAATGTTCTAACTTATTTTTAACTCAATTTAATATTTGTTGGAACAAACAATTTGGTTATCTATAAACAATTTTTTCATGAGAACAGCTGGTTCTTCATTGTATGATACTTTCTACAAAAGGAAAATTTTTCAACGATTAACAATATAATTCATTAAATAACTAATAATTAATTTTGTATGAAATTTCAAGACATTGAAAATAAAAATTTTCTACCAAAAATTTTATTTGCTCCAACATGACGAGGTATTAAATTCACGCCAACATATATAAACACTTCAGATCAAGCCAAATACTAGTAGTAATTAAAAACTTTGTTTACCTTATAAATTGGAATAAGCAAAAAGCATAATTATTTTACCAGACTGCTGCTGAAAGATCAAACCCAAATCTTTTGAAATGGACGATGTTTCACCACCCACTTTTATTTAATTATCAAACATACTTGAAATTCCAGGTATATTCTCGAACGCCATCACTAACAACAGCTGCTTCAATATTAACTAATCAACTTATTATCTTCCGAACTTAGCGCTGCAAATAAACCGTCTTATTGAAAATAAAAGGTAAACTTTTTACTAACCATTAACGAAGAAATCGACTTCAAAACTAATTAAGATTCATTTCGCCCCTGTCTTAGTCTAATTCTTTATTTGCATGCCCTCCTTACGAACTTGAACATCCTTTCGGGATATAAAAAATATGCACAATGCTCGTTAATTTTTGTTTTAGGAGAACGTTAATTTTGGGTGCAAGCATGAAAAGACATTTCTTCGGCTATGTTTAAAGTAACAAACAAATGTTTTTAATGAGTTTTCACACCGGCATATCACATAATCCATAATACTAGCAAGTATAAGTTGTGAGTTTATAATCTATCTGCTAATAATAGGACTTCAAAAGATACTCAGTAATTAAATACTATGATTAAATCAAAAATATTGCAATTTAGGGGGGTGCAGCAAATAAGTAAACACTCTACAACATATCAACAACACTTAGCGAAGAACACCACTGGTGCTAAAAGACCAAGCGGATCAAAAATTCTAGCGATTTCCGACAAAATATTACATTTAGTGCATTGTCTTTGTTGCACATGAATAGTGTATGCAAAAACATCTGACGAAATTAAGAAGTTTGCGAGAACTTCTACCGAATTGCTGCACCACTTGCGCAGTTCGAATCCTCCAGATTTACAAAGGGCATTCAACTCAATGATAAGTTGTTTTGCTGTTGCAATCGAATTGCAACCTGTTACTACGTCATCTACATAAGTATCTTTGACCATGGCCTTTGCAGCAAGAGGGAAATTAGATGCTTGTACCTTTGCTAGTTCTTGGATGGTACGTAATGCTAAAAATGGCGATGGTGCCAATCCATATGTGACAGTGTTTAACTGAAAGTCAGAAATAGATTCCGAGAGCGTATCTCACCAAACAATGCGTTGATAGTTACGTTGACTTTCTTTCATGAGAATTTGTTTATACATTTGCTTTATATCTGCAGATGTGACTACACGATGTACTCGAAAATTCAACAATAATACAATTATATCTTTTTGCAAAGCAGGACCGACTAACAAATTATCATTCAAAGAATTACCTGTAGCATCTTTGCACGAGACGTCGAATACTACTCTCAATTTAGTGGTAGTACTGTCTACTTTATGTACTGCATGATGCGGAATATAATACAAATTACTGCACTTTAAAGAATCTGCTGAAGGGACCTTAACCTGAGTCATATGACCACTGTCAATATAGTCTCTCATAAATTCCTTGTAGCTCGAATACAAATCTTTTAATAAACGACCCCAAGTTTGTAGGTAAAGGAATAACGGGATTTTATTGAAGGACATAAACAAACACAAGTGTTTACAACCTGCACCAAGCGACGAATTCTTCACGCACCAATCATGTGATTACGAATACAAACGACGCCGACGACAGCTGCACTATACCCTAAGGGTACAAAGTTCATTAACTACACTGTTAACGAGATACGGCGATGAAGCCACCAATGAACGTACCTATGAGGTTGTAGCTAGAATATAGCAATTTACATACCTTGAGATATTATCGAAGGACGAATTTTGCTGGTCCAACGATTGATAGCACGATGAATTAGTGGACTGTATTTAATGATGTGGTAGTGCTTCCTCTGCAAGACGAGACGAAATATCCATTGAATGACAAGTTTATTATCACTCACAAAGTTCACACTGTTATGGCCATAACACTTGTATAATTACAACCCTTTATTCCAATCACTACACGATAATTAATCTTTTATATAACGAACCATAAAAAGAGCTTTGAAAACACACCGAATTGTATGTTGCTCTAATAAAGTCTTAACGCTTTGAACGAATAACAACGACTCTTGTTCTTACACTGTATTTAGGGGTCGTCTTTAAATTAAATTTAATAAAGTAATAAAAAAGACCGAACAATTTCTATGTAGACATATTAGTCTAGCTGTGGCATTTGTTTAAGATCTATTTTTCTGGTTTTCCACAAAAATTATAGAACAATGAATTATTCGTGAAATTTTTATCAAACTTGGAACCTCTACCAAAATGTATGTTGTATTGAAAGATACATATGGCAACGAATGATTATCATGTGCACGGGTTTTTGAGTAGATTAAGAGTTTCAAAGGTGGTCAAGGAAACTTTGAAGATTATGCATGTTTAGGACACCCTTCCACATTAAAAGCAGACGAAAATATTGAAAATTCTGTAATCTGATTTGATCTAACCGTCAATTAACTATTCGTACGATTGCTGAAACTGTAGAAATTGACAAATTAATATACACCTTTGTAAGTGCTTTCTCGGCTGTTATCTCTTGCCATAAAGCTTCACTGGGAATTTTTAAGAATGATGTTTGTTAGTTCTCATAACTAATAAACTTGAACATCTGAAATATTCCAATTGGATATCTTTAGGAAAGCTGGTATATGTTATTTTTGAGTCTATCGATTTGTACATTTAGAGAATAGTTTCCTTTGCAAGTCTTGTATTTTAATAGGGCTTGTGAGCATTTAATTTTTTATAAAGATATGAAATATACACACGGATTAATTTATTATCTTAATCAATTCTATTTGTGCTATTTTTATGAATCTACAGATAATATTGCTATTTATTTTACGACAATAGATTTTAATAAATGTGCATCAATTTCAGTCAGTGGCTACATTTACTGAATGCTTTGAAATTGCATATTTGGTTGAAAAATGGAAAATACTTATAGAAATGTTTGTCATTTCTATATTTTTTAAATAATATTTTCAATGTTTGAAAGATTTAATGCAGCTATTGCCATAAGCTTGATTTGACATTGACTATTGTTCAATAATTGAAAGTCGGCACACTTGCATACACAACTATCATAACCACTTTTACTATTTTACTGTAAAATTTGTTGCTCATAATTAGGAATGATCCTTGCTGTCTTAAAAAAATATTAATTTAAAGGTTTTAAGTGCTTATAAAACAAGTCAATGTAGAAAAATGATTCTATGAACACTTTTTTTTTTAATTTTTAACTAGAGGTTATTTATCATCCTATAAGTACTTTAAAATGTCCATTTACTACACATTGGAATCAATTTACAAATTATAATACTTGAGCGTTTACTAAACTATTAAAGCAACATCAATGTTCAATAGTAATTTTATGAGCCCTCCTGTACGCTACTATGTTTAAACTAAAACTTTGGTTTAAGAAATTCTTAGCATAAAATTGGCTTTGTAGTGATCAGTCACATGTAGTGATATACAAATTGCCTGTAACAATCACTAGTAGTATTTTAAATTGATGCTAGTCAGCACTTATAATATATAATTATGGTTTAGTGTACTTAAGATAATAGAATTAGGGTTGCCTTACTATGTGATTCCGTAAAATAAATGTTATTTAAAATCTGTGAAAGTGAAATATGGTTATTATGGTATCCTGTGAACATGGTATTAATGAAATATATTTGCTAAAAAGTTTGCGGTAGTGTGTTTTATATAATAAATACTTTTGTTGGAATTTATTACGTTCTAAAAGATATACGAGTAATCTACATATTACATGCTATATTTGTTAAAAATAACTATCAGTAACAAAATCATTGTGTATTATTTTTTTATATCAGTTGTAAGATTTTGTATTATTGAAGCGTAACACACTGTAATGAAGTAACAAAACGAAAAATTTCAGAGAAATTGGTAATAATCGATAAAGTATAATATTGATGAATATTGATTCACCACATATGTGTTCTATACTGTTAATATATGCTAAATGTACAAGTAAGCATAAACAAGTTGAAAATGCAAGGCATTGTCGCAACGAACTTCCAAATGTAGACTTACTTTAAAACAATTTAAAGAAATTAAAATTATTATGTTGTAATAATTATAAGTATTCAGATAAAATACAAAAATTTATAAACAACAAAAGACCACATTTTAATATATTTTATTTTATTGAATAAATATTTTAAAAGCTATATATTAGTTCTCATCAATAAGATAGGAAATTTTTTTTTTTTTTAATTGGCATGAAATACCATAAATTGTTCAAATATGTGTCGCATATTGATTTTAAACTTATTTAAAATTTTAATTATCTCTGTGGATTTTCCCGGGGGCTCGGCGTCCCAGTGGCCCGATTTTAACTGACATCAAAACTTAAGCTCTGGACACCGAGCTGAATCGATTGATGTATCACACATTGATGTCCGACCATTAAAAAGGCCTCGGACACACAGACAGACAGACACACAGACAAATAGATTTCATAAACGAACGAAGTTTGTTGAAAATATAAAGCTCACTACTGCAAACCTACAACTTCAAATTTTATGTTATTCATTCTTATTAAATTATGAGATGCCATTCTTAAATTGATATAGTACTTTAAATCCATTAGTTTTATTCACCAATGTCCTTATACTGATGCCTGCTGTATTTTTATGTAGTGACTTCGATTTATATTAATAACCTAATATCAATAGTTTAGTATAAGACCATTTAAACGGCAGTATAATTAATTATTTTATTTTTAGTTGTTTGTAGATTCCAGGTATAAGTATGTGCATGTTTCAATGTACGATTGGTATGAAGCAAGAATTCTCTTTTACTTTGTCCAAAATTTGATATTTCTAAACAGTTCGTGCCATAAATGCTCATAATTATAAGTACTGTTTCAATATTACCAAAATCTTGTAACAAGTTGAAGGTGAAATTATGAAATGAAATATTCCTCAAATCATACAGTTGTGCCTTGGGTGGTGATGGCACTAATTTATCCGTACAAAATATTTAATGTAATATCATCTCTTTAAATATGAATATTCTGAGACATTCTGTATGTGTCATACATGTTTGCTTTTTTTGTTTTTTAGAAAACTAATTACATATAGTACTTTTAACTGGCACATTCCACGAGTGCTTCTCCCATATACGAGCACTTAGTTTAAATAGAAATTTTGTATTGCTAATCTAGAAATGTCAATTAGTTTCTCACGCGTATTTGTAGTTACCACAATATGTTGATTTGTTCGCTGTGAATCAAGCTTGGGCTCAGTTTGTACTGTGCAACTAAAGCCAATCCTACTATTCTAATTACTTAATCTGTTCGTTACACGCACTACAGAACAAAACTATTGAAATATATTTTCAAAATGGAATGCAAGGTATGACAAATAAATAATCAGGCTCATTCCATAGTAAAATTGAAATGTAACAGTATTGTAGTTTCCTAACCTCGCTTTGAATAATTACCCGGTAAAAGTCGAGTGTTTAACATACACAAGCATAACCTGGTACAGATCAAGGTATGTTCGTTTATCTGATAGAATGGTGCCGTACAATTTCCCCTCCAGTAAATTTTATCGCTAAAACGCAAGTTTAACACATACACACATAATTAAGTATGTTAGTTTATGTCGCGAAAAATCGCCTTTAACTCGTATGCCGAAGTTTATTTATTAGGTGCCAACTTTGAGCTAAGTAGTAGAACTTTTTCATTATCTACGCCACATACGAATAGAACTGTAGTAAATTGATATTCTTTAAAGGCGTCCAGCATCAAGATAAAAAAAACAAGAATTATGTGCATATTCAGAGATTTATTATAATTTAAATAAACAATTAGAAAATAACTAATACATAAACTATATTACGGTAAAAGATAATCACGAAACTATATATTACAATTGACCACAATAATACATATCTTAGTCATGGTAAATTTTTAAATAATTCTCGAAACACAGGGCAAGGTTCTCAGTACATATGGTGCAACGATATCTTGTTTCTCTTTGTATTTTTTGGTTTATGAGACTTTACATGGCCTGGTGGGATGAAGCTTTTTCTCACTTAACAGTAGAACTTCCAAATAATGAAATTTAAATTTGGTGGAAATGTGAATTGTCAGACATATTCTCTCTCCCCCCTAGTAAACATTTTATACAACTTTCTCTAAATTTCAAACTCATTATCGCAGTACCTGTTATATTGCACTAGATAGTGTTTGCATTATGGATATAGAATTCTGATAGTTGAATCGCAAATTTTTTCAACAATCTAATGGTTTTTCTTAGTGTAAAATAGTAAGAGAGTATTTGATTCGCCTTATTTATGCTATATATTTCCAAGTTATAATCACAAATTATATTAAGCTTCGTTGTGATTTTCTTGCTCTGATTTTGAACGTCTACCATTTCTGCTGAATGCATATTACTAATTGTTAGG
This sequence comes from Platerodrilus igneus, assembly GCA_036346225.1. Classification (NCBI taxonomy): domain Eukaryota; kingdom Metazoa; phylum Arthropoda; class Insecta; order Coleoptera; family Lycidae; genus Platerodrilus; species Platerodrilus igneus. The sequence goes on along the minus strand of JARFIW010000280.1, from coordinate 15,212,288 downwards.
GCATCACCTTAATCCTTCCATTTGCAGACCACCACTTTGTCATTTTGTTTCCATATATCGGGTGATTCACTAAGCGTATCGCATGGCCTTATAAAGTATAAGGTGTAGAGCTTTGCAGAAAAAAATTATTAAGTGAAGTGACCATAAGAAATTGCAGCAGGAAAATATTTTTAAGTTTCAATTTTGACCACAAGAGGGTGAAATTGCTAAGGTCAACGACAAAAATCAATATTTCTCCCAAAATTCCAGCACATGGTATTATGCTCAAAACATAAATGGACAGTTTATTTAATTCTATATAACTTTGATCTTAACCTTTTTTTTGTAGACTGCACAAGAACGGTTGTAGGGCCTGGTCTACATGTAAATAGGGTTATTTGACATATCGCATGTTGGAATTTGATGTTCTTAGAATCATTTAAAAGAGAATTTCTCAATGATCAACTATTAACTTAATTTTCCTAGTGTTTTTAAAATTTGATAGTGTTTTTCCAATCATATCAGTTTTGTACATTTACTTAAAAAAATCAAATAGGAAACATATTAATCTGGAGGTAATTGTATGAAGGATAAAAAAATAAACATTTTAGTGAAAACCATGTCTCGACATCTTTAACGGTTCGTAAGTTGTTGCAAAAAATATCTGCCACAAGAAGAAACATGTATTTATTTCAATTTTATTGAATTTTCGGATCAAATATCATTTTAAATTATTTAGTCACTAACATTGTTATAACATCTGTTCAAAAGTGTTTTTCGTTATTGACAATACATTTATTCACTATATTTATCAACATACATAATCTATTGCTATTAAATTCCTTAAAGATGACCCAAGTAGGCGATGAAAATAAAAATGTTCATATTAGCTGTATCAACAAAGTGGTCCAAAAGTTTGTACAATCTATCATCAGCTTCAATAGCATTGTTACAATGCGGGCACACTAGACCAATCACCTTGCTAAGCTATAAGCGTAACTATTACTTCAGTAATTATTACGAAGCAGGTTGAATGTATTAAGCTTCCAACATGGATTACGAACTAGAAATTGTTACGAGTTGGAGGTGACTACTGTTATTGGGCATAGCTCTTTAGGGGGTTTTTATTTACTTGAATCTGAATATCGTGACCACACACATTACAATGAAACATCTGTTCCACAACACTTAGTTACCATTTACAATTTCATGAATAATAATTGAACAATCATAACTCTTATAACTAATTAACAAATCATTTAATAGTACTTACAAAATTTAACTCGATGTGATGATCTTCACTATAAGCTCCACTATAGCTAACTTAGTTGAATGACTCAACTCGCCTAAGTCACTAAGACTAAGAGCAGGACAAGTTAAAAAGTCAATAAGTCTCTGTTCTTATTCATACTATCCTTAATATAATTTTTTCCCTCTCGGGTTTACAGTATCTATTACCCTAACTGGTATTTTGCATTATGTTAACTTCCTTTTGAAAATTCATACTTCTGGGGAATGGATATGACAAATCTGATTACTAAGTTGATTTTGGGAGAATTCCTATCATTGGACACTCACTTCTTTAATGGTGATTCACTACTTCGCTTATTATACGTATATATTATTTTGAAATGCCTTTTATGTGCATCTGGCCCTACGGTCTCTTCGTAACAGTATTTTCAATAAAATGTAAATATCGCAGTTGATTGAAATCTATTATATGTGCATCACAATGAAGTTTTTTGGAATAAATTGGTGTTAATAATGCTCAATTGAAAAATATTTATACCCATATACAGTAATAAGCTCAAAAATACTTTCATCTCTCGTAGTGTTATATCTTTCCATGTAGTAGTTCTGCTATATTTTCTTTGTTTCATCTCATTTGATTTCTTGTGATGTATACAAATTTGTTTGACTTACTAATAATGTAACAAATGATTCAGAACAAATGTGTGCCAAACTTTTTCCCTTCAGCTCGTTTTTCACATTTAAAATTTGATGTAGTTTGGATTACATTAGTTCAAATAGAATCACGTGGTGGCAAAATCTCTTCACATCGTCATCCTGTTAATCATCTGTAATTATGTTTTCACTTGATGTACTTGAACTGTTTAAGCTCGATTTGCTTTGTGGTAATTGAATCTTATTATCAGAATTGCCATTAAGATTCATTCAATAAGTGGCAGTAACGTACTTTTTATGCATTTTACACAATTAATTAATGAATATCTATGATGTTTTGTTTACAATCACTAATTTGCACCTTTATTTGTTTACTCTTTACTCTGACTGTAATATAAAACTAGCAGAGCCTTCATACCACGCCTTTCCAAGTTTCATGTTTACTTTGCTAACTATGATTACAAGCTCTCTCTGTCCATTAGAGCACTCAGTATTCATGGCATATATTATTTTCCTGCTAATGTTGTTTCTTCTCGTTGTAACTAACTGAAGCTCTCGTTAAAGGATATCATCTGACACAATAATTTCTATTGGTAATTTTGATCACCGTATTTTTGTATTACAAATGATTCGAGAAATATAATTTGTTTGAAGTTATTATTAACAAGACCGTATAGACAAATACAGTGCCTTTTTTCATATTTTTTGCCTTAACATTGAACGGCAAGCGTTATATATATGATGCTTGGGTGTGTGATTAATGAATAATTTACAGTAGTATAAGATTATCGTAAACTTTTAGCACTAAAAGTTTTCAAAAGTGCATAACCTAGTTGCTCTTATACAAAGTACAATAAACATGCCTGGAAATATTTAGCTGTATCTTTATATATATACAAATTATTTGTATTTAGTTAGTTGACTTATATCATAAAATTAGATTTTTTAAAATAGGTGTAGTATAGACTATTCTTTTAAATATTGTTGAAAATGTATACTAATTAATATGTTTTTATAGTGGAATTTTTTACACAAAACTCATAATTTCTAGGATTTGTTTGAAATTCAAAATAATCAAGACTAAAAGGGTTGCTTTTTGTAACAATTTCAGTATACTCCAGAACTGCATGCAGATGATTTTTGTAATTTGAATGTTTATCCCATCACTTATAAACAAGTGTAAACATTTAAATGAAAAATAGGCAATCTCGATAAGTTTTTACATGCACCTTCTTTTCTCTCACTTTCAAATTAAATATGTGGTGTAACTGGTGTAACATACAGGACCAACTTGAAAGACCACTGCAGTACGATGGTATGGTGTAGGCGAGATAGGTAAAGAAATATTATGCTTAGGAAATTATTACAGAAATTAAATCCATATTTTTAGTGTTAAAACACTAAATTATAATTATCGCAAAATTGTTTAAGGTTAGTCATATAATTATCAGCATGTTAATGCTAACTCAACCCCATATGCTTGTACAGAAATGGGTCTTGAAAATGATACTTATTCTTTGTTGTGTAAATGTTTATGTATAAAGCATACAACAATAGTAAGGAATTTCATACAAAATAAAAATTTTGACTACTAAATTTTTGATGTTGCTCTACAATTCCTACAGTTATTTATATTACGAGGAAGGAACATGCCACTTTTCCTCCTGCAGATAAAGGGTAATACTTGACGTGAAGTGGAGGGCAGTAATGCCCTAGTGGAGAAAACCTACTTTGCCCGTATTTAATAAATATGATTTTTTCTACCTTCATTAAAAAAAAAAATGCGACATAAGTAAGTAGATGTTTTACTGAAAATTACTTCTTTATTGATTATTTTTACAGTTATTTAAACATACCTTAAGTGTTTACATTATTTTTTATGTAAATTAGGAATCACTAGTAATTTCAATATTTAGTATACAGTTTAAGCAGAAGAGAGTGACGTAATTGCAGTTTCGACATTAGATTGGACATTTTTTCTTTTTGCAATGGATTCTTCTATATAGCCTTCTACTAAATTTGGCAATTTTCACTCGCAATACTGTTTTAGAGGTAAAATATCTGTGCAGCTGTCGACTAACAGAGACACCGATGTTCTTCTGAAAATATTCCATATAATGTGGGATTTGGAAGTTTACGTTTATTAATTTGTGGTACCTTCGGTATCCTTATTCACTGGTAAAGAAGTATATCTTCTGAAGCATCTAATTGGATTATTGTTTGTTGCAGTCATTATGGAGAATGTAGGCAGTTTATTTGAAATTTTACCATTATAAAAGATTCTTGATCTTTCTCATTCATTATTATATTAATAAGCCCATCACACTGACATCTTTTGAAAATGCGATAGTAAGAGATCTACAAACAAAAAGTATGTTGTTTATGCTGTATATTGTAATATTTTACCCTCAATAAAAAATACACTGTCAAATGCTTCAATTCCTCCTGTAAAAGTTTTAGTTTCTTGGATTTGTATTCTGTATTTAGATGTTCAGAAATGCCTGCAGATTGGGATATTTAATATTACGATTATTGTTTAATTGTGGTCCATAGATTTAATTTCTACTGATAGAATGTACTAGTATCTGCAGTTTTGTTTATTAACGGGTCATACAACTTAATGTGGTATGTCCAAGAACATATTTTTTACTTACCTGTTTTAAAACTAACCACGATAATGTATTTACCTGCTGTTTGTGCAGGGTTCGTAGGTAACTACAATAACATTAGTACTTCATAGGCTTTTATACAATGCTGATAGTACTTTGATTATGTGACCTAGATATACTAAACAAGCTTGGAAAAATGCCTATATTACATGTATTTTTAAAAGTTTGTATGTGAAAAATACTGCACTACATTGGATATTTATAACTAGTTTCTTATACTCTGCTATAAATCCGATGCAAGTGGAAAGCGGTTGAAGTAATGTAAAAGAATGAAGTTGGTGCAAATAGATGCAGAATCGTACCACATATTTTAGAGAAACTAGATTTTTATTGGTCATTATTTAATTTTTCCATCTTTCTTACAAAGATGTGTGAAACACTTGATTTTAATGAAAAGTTTACAACATACATGTAATGATGACAATATGACTAAACTAACACATTCTTTATGTGAGAACTTATATGCAGTTTCATGGTTTGACCGTGTTTTAGACTGATGTATTTGATAGACATAAAGAAAGCAATAGTTATGAGGAAATTCAAAACATTTTATTCGGTATACATTTTAGCACAATAATAGAAATTTAGTAAATATCACACATCTTCCTAGTATATAAACATTATTTGTATTTTTAACTATTGGAATTTTTGTCAAATGAAAATCATGGGCTTCATTTCTGTAAATTTACATAAATATAAGATTTTTAGTTATTTTGTGATACTAAGTTTTAATTTATCGCCATATATTATTCTTAGTTGTAACATCTACCGGTATAATGCTTGTGTATATATTTTTTTATATCGTAAGTTTGTATTATATATTTGGTTGTTAGTAAATGCTTTAAAATAAATGTGTTTATATGCTTGTTTTAGGAGCCTAATATACATGGAAACCAGTGTCATAACTAAGGACTGATCCCCCCCACAAAAATATTAAATGAGCCCCCTTTTTACATTCTGAAATTAAAAATTTTAATAAATATTTCTACGCAATATATACAAAGTTTTATACATATACCAAACACCTCAGAGCACCTTGCACTGTGGCAAACACTTAGCCCCTAATTATAATATAAACCAACCACAATTTAACATGTAAGCATTTCGTGAGCAAACTACAAACTTCAAATAGCTACTTTACACACAATTTATTGTTCAATTCTTAGAACTTGAAAATTAAGTTGTCAAGAATCTAGATGATCTTGAACGGTGTTACATACAACAATTTTTCTGATTATTTCAGAAGCACCAACCGTTTCCGACGTTTACTTTCCACTCAAGTTTGACAACGTGCGCTTTTCGAGGACTCATCATTTAAAGTTTGATAACAGCTTATAATATTAAAAGAATTAACAAACGCACAAACAATAATTACTTAATCTCAATTGTTATAAAAATAAACAGGTTAGCGAACATCTTGAAGTGGTAGTTCTGCTCAAATATAAAAGTTAGAAAAAATTTATAAGAAGTTAGAACATGTTTTAAGTTGGCTTAAATTGATGAGCAAGTTCTCAAAATTGATGTATAAATTGTTGTATGTAATACACAATTTTGAGCTGACTAGGTGCTCAAAGTCAACAAGTTCTAGCAATTGATCAATAAAATTTTTTACCATGTACTTTTTATATTATAACATTTCTTAAAATCTAAGTACAATATTACATTCTAATTGTTAGGAAACAGTAAAAACAATCAAAACAATAATTATGATGGTGTTTAGTTGATGCCAACTTTAATAATGTACAGTGTGTCCCAAATTGGATGTATTAAATGGGTAACTTAGTTATTAAAGATACAATAAAACTGTGCGTGCAGTCATGTGCCAACTTTTTGAGATCAATTCAATGGTGAAATCACAAATGAGCGATCTTCTTTTGTTTTCGAGTTATAGCCAAAAATTGATATTTTTTACAATTCTCATAACTCGTTTGTTTGCAAAAATATCCAAAAATACTGTAGAAGTCTTTTATACGGTTTTTTACGTAGAATACAGTGGCGTACGCAAATATTTAATATTTATAATACTTTTGAGGTTATAATATAAACTTGCATTTTTTTAAATGGAAACCTTAATCGGTTGCCGCTTTATTTAAAAGCTCTTTTTGACGGCTTCAAAAATATATAGTTTAGTATAATTATTTTTTCAAATGGCCGATTTATCCCATGTGTTTGGTATAATAAAATAATTTATTGTATTGGTAATTTATAGTTGGCTGCGAAACAAAAGGTAAACAAAACAAGAGTTTATTATTTTACCACACCACTCTAAACAACAAAGTTTGAAAGCTAGAAGAATACAATATCATAACTACATATATTACAAAAATTAATATAACTACATCTTAAATTGAAAATTATACTTTCCTATCCACATTTAAACAGTCTATAATCCATATATGGATACACAAATTCACACACCTCATACCCTCACAAACACACACACACAAGCTCGTGCCCACGCATGCACGCACGCATGCGCACACAACCACACACACCCTTACCTACACACACCCTCACACAATATATATATATATATATATATATATATATATATAAAACACTAGAACACAGATGGGAATACTACAGTAGTTTTATTTACTGATAATTCAGAGATATTGTTCAAACTGGCCTCCATTCTCTCTTAAACAAAGTTCGCATCGTTTTATTAAAGACTTAATAGAATTTAATAAATAAATCGCCTTAACTTTACGAAATGCTGCTTCAATTGAATTGCGCAACTCTTCAATACTATGGTTCTGGGTTTTATAGATTTCCTGTTTCAAAAAAATCCACAAGAAATAGTCCAATATCGACAAGTCAGGAGATCTAAGCGGCCACTGAACAGGTCCAAACGTACTCATCCATTTATTGAGATATTCTCTATTTAAATAATCACGAGTAATTATAGCGTTGTACGGGGGTGCACCATCTTGTTGGAACCACACTTTTTGTCTTTTTTCGAGAGGCATGTCCTCCAGTAATTTGTGCGAGTTGGTATACAAAATTTCAATATAGCGACAAGCTGAATGATTGTTTTCAAAAATATGGTATTGAAATTTGCCACCAACAATGTAGCAACAAATATTCAAACCATAACGGCTTTGTTGACGCCTCGTATGTTTGATAGGTATTTTCATTCGACCAGCAAGTGCTTCATCAGACCATATAATGTTATTTCCAAAATTGTTAGTAGCAGCACATTTACGAAGATACCATTAACAAAATTGCCTTCTTTTTTGAAAATCGTCGGGAAACAAACTATGTATAATTTTATTTTTATAGGGTTGATATTTATTACGCTTCAATATTCTTGAAGCTGCTGATTTAGAAACACCCATTTCCCTTTCAATTTTCCTACATGATGTTCTTGGGTTTGTTTCCACACATGCTATGGTTGAAACAGTAGTTTGCTCTTGATTAAAAACTGCATACTGTTTCGTTCTAGGATTTTCAAAGCAGCCAAACTGTTGTAAATTACTATCTATCCTTTTAAACATGTTAATATTAGGTTGTTGTCTTTCAGGATACCTGTATTATTTTCAAACGACATAGTAATATTATTTGTTATTAGTTACACAATTACCTGTTAAAGTATAAAGTTTTTGCTGATAGAGGAATTCTCGCAGACTCAAAAAATGCAACTAGCATATTGTATTTTTCGTAATTTTCAAATTTTGCCATTTAGTAACAGACTGATGCTTCACTTACAAACTAACAATACAATTTATTGCATGTGCAATAGATATGATTGATGCTCGTTGACGTTTGTTATACAAACAATTGTCGTTTTTTGTTTACCTTTTGTTTCGCGGCCAACTATTTATTACCAATATAATAAATTATTTTATTATACCAAAAACATGGAATAATTCGGCCATTTTAAAAGATAATTATAATAAACTATATATTTTTGAAAAGCTGTTAAAAAGAGCTTTTAAATAAAGTGACAACCAATTGTAGTTTCCATTTAAAAAAATGCAAGTTTATATTATAACCTCAAAAGTATTATAAATATTAAATATTTGCATACGCCACTGTATTCTACGTAAAAAACCGTATAAAAGACTTCTACAGTATTTTTGGATATTTTTGCAAACAAACGAGTTATGAGAATTAATAGAATTGTAAAAAATATCAATTTTTGGCTATAACTCGAAAACAAAAGAAGATCGCTCATTTGTGATTTCACCATTGAATTGATCTCAAAAAGTTGGCACATGACTGCACACAGTTTTATTGTATCTTTAATAACAACTAAGTTACCCATTTAATACATCCGATTTGGGACACACTGTACAATCACCACTGGCTTGCATTATAGAACCATTCTTAGTTGTAGATCTTTATAGCCTTTTCCAAATAATTAAATCTTGCTCGTTTTGGAGCTTTATTCACGTGCTCCAATCCCAACCAAGGTTTTGCATTAGCATTGGTGGTAGGATTACCTCTAAAATCTTGCAAATTCACTCGGTAATACAAATCTTTATAATAGTCTATACAGTTTGGAAGATCAGGTTGTGTGTAAAACAGCTATAAGTTTAAACGTAGAATTCAATGTAAAAAATTGAGAATTTGGCCGAAATATCTTTATACTAATAAAATTGATAGTTGTTAAAGTTCGATGCCTATAGAGATGTAACACATAACATGCACATACACACCCATAGTTAAACATTCAACTTAAATATTAACAAATAAAGAAAAAATGAATAAGCAATCAATACGTAGTATTCTAGTATGTTAATATCAAACTCAAGCATATAAGGTGTAACATTATTTTGAAATGTTAACGTTTTATCAGATTAAATAATTAATTAAATTTCATTAAATGGTATTACGTATAGGCAAAATTACATAATAAATTACCCTTATATTTTAGTAAGCATCCTTATAATAAGACCAGGTTTAGAGATAGCTTTAGGCTTAAATATTATAAATTCCAGTGGCTGTCATCATAATTTAAAGCTCCAACCTTGCAAACCGAATACAATAACCCTGTTAAAACTTATACCGGTTATAGATTGATGAATCTGATAAAATTAAATGGAATATTACCTTTTAACGTAAACAAAGAAAAGCAATTTTCAGTTGTAAAACTTAATTTTCTTAATATTTCAGTGGTTGACGGCGGGTTACAAAAAACGAAACATTACAAATAGCCAAACTATTTTCCAATTTGATTTGTTCAAAGATTACAGGTAAGTTTAAGTAGCCTGGAGACATCCATTGTATTAAAATCCATTTCGGCTATCCGGTCTTTTGTCAATGGCAGATAACTGTCGTCAATAGATATGGTCCACTATTTCAGTATTAAAATTCCAAGAAGGTACAACATAGTTATACCATTAGAAAAATAATTGCTTTCCCTGGCCCTCAGTTTGAAAGGGGCTGGATTTAGTTTCTGAAATCTTGTTTTTGGGAGGTTCTGTTAATAGTCATTGGATAACAGAAATATGACTTAAAATAATGGTCTAGAGTGGGAATTAATATATAACTTAAGGCTTTAGTCAAAAGACGGAGATTCCAATGGGGTTGTCCATTGTCAAAAGGTAGAAAGAAACGTAGGCAGAGAGTTTGCTGGTAGCGTTATCTGACATCACAGATATGATATTACACTTAGTATCACGATAGTGCAATTGGAAAGGAGTAATTAACTCTTCCAGTTCGCGAGGGTTGATGCCCGTGTGTTCGCATTTATAAGTGATATTAAAGTATATAATAAAAAGCTTGTATGCGTGTTATGCAGAAGTTAAGTTAAGCTCAACAAGAACCTGCCGGGTACGTGTGCCATTGTATTAATTGAATAGTTGCGAAGATTCAGAGCAACAAACGAGATTCTCTCCCCCCAATTTAAGAGCTGTTCTGGGTTGGAAAGCAAGCCATCAACCAATTGACGATTTTTTTAGTAAGTTTTTATAGTTAAGCTAGCATGACGAATTCTTAGTTAATTTATTTGTTAGGACGTTTTGGCATAAACCGTAGGAGTAATTTAGTGTAAAATTTATAGTATTAGTTTTCTTCCATATAAAGTGTTTGGGAATTACTTGTGTACGTAAAATTATCATAATTCCATATCAACTTTTCAATTAAATTTCTAAATTAAAATCAATGAATTTCCTAATGTAAGAGGTTCATGTTTATTGCTCTGTTGATTAAATAGTTTTTGTTTGCCGTTGACTAAGTGTATAGTTTTTTTATTTTTTTGATCATGAAAGTTGCATAAGTAGTGAAAAAAGTAAGAATTGATTAAAAGAAACAATTGTCCTCCTTAGGATGACATTCTCGACTTGTCTGGCGCCCTTGGTAATTGTCATTAAGCCACAATATTTATGAAAGGTAAGTGTCAAATTTTTTTGTAGTATAATTCATTTCGAATGGACCTGCACCTTGCCGAAGTTCTAAATTACTAGAACAGGTGAAATGGCTTGCGTGTTCTAATGAGCTAAAGAGCCAAACTACAGGTCCAACCAACGTAGTAGGGTCGTTAGTGAGGAACCAGACTAAGACAGGTCCCCGAAAGAGGGCAGCGGCTCTTTCGGTACTTAGATTGGCAGAGACCATAGGGGTCGGTATGGCAGTCTAAGACACACTACCGCGATGTGGAAGGCAACGGGAAACCACCACATTATCTCCCAAGTACACAGCGTACCTAAATTATAATAAAATGATGGCATTCTCTGGGGTAAAATATTCCGGAGTTAAAATAGTCCCCCAGTCGGATCTCCGGGAGGGACTATTTCGGAGGATGCGATCGGAAAGTTAAAAATAAGAGTCGGGAACATTCTGCGAGTCGGAGCGTGGAATGTTAGAAGTATGAAGCAAGTAGGTAAGCTAGAGAACCTAAAAATCGAAATGAATAGGTTATCACTAGACATAGAAGTGATCAGAGAAGTTCGGTGGCCAGAGGCGGGGGATGTTTGGAGTGGAGACTTCAGGGTAATTCATACAGGAGCAGAGGATGGAAATTTGGGTGTGGGGATAGTTATGCAGAAAAAGATAGGATACTGTGTAGAAAATTACTTACAAAAGAACAAAAGAGTACTCATGGTTAGATTAGAATCTAAACCGGTAAACACAGTAATAATACAAGTATACATGCCCACCTTTAGCTACAGTGACGAAGAGGTAGAAGCCATCTACAAAGATATCGAAGACATATTAAGATACGTAAAAGGACATGAAAATTTAATAATTACGGGGGATTTTAATGCTGTGGTAGGTGAGGGTAGGGAAGGAGCGGTAGTAGGTTTATTTGGTTTAGGCACGAGAAACGACAGGGGAAATAGGCTGGTAGAATTTTGCGACAAGAACAATTTAATCATCACAAACATTATTTCAACATCATGCTAGAGACGATATACGTGGAAGATGCCAGGAGATATAGGACGATATCAAATAGATTACATTCTTGTTAGACAACGGTTTAGAAATCAAGTAAAAGACAGTAGAAGCTACCCAGAAGCAGATATAGATACTGACCACAACATCGTAATTATGAAGGCCGCACTTAAATTTAAAAATCTGAAAAGAGGAACGGAAAAGGCACTTGGACTTAGAGAAACTAAAAGACAAAGATATTCAAGTAAGATTCGAAAAAGTCAAATGAATTGCTGAATGATATCGGGAAAATATCTGAAACTAAGGAAGTAGAAACAGAATGGAATAACATTAAATCCAGCCTAGACATGGCGGCCAGAGATATTTTGGGGTATACACAAAAAGAAAATAAGAAACCATGGATAACAAAGGATATCGTGAATTTAATAGAAGAAAGACGAAAATACAAAATAAATCAGACGAAACAGGAAAACAGAGATACAAAGCCATAAAATGGGAAATTATTCGAAAATGCAGGAAAGCTAAAGAACAATGGATTGATGAAAAGTGCAAAGAAGTACAAACTAAGATGGAAATAGGAAAGACAGACGAAGCATACAAATTAATTAGAATGAATTTTAGGGATATAAAACCGTATAGCAAAAATATAAGGGACGCACAAGGAAGCGTCATTATAGAAAACGTAGAGAAAGTGAGTAGATGGCAAGAATATATAGGGAATTTATATGCAGGAGAGGAACTAGCTGCATTAGAACAGGAATCAGACATTGAAAATGATGACTTGGGATATCCTATACTTCGAGACGAGTTTGAATTAGCATTAAAGAGTCTGAAAAATGGTAAGGCGCCGGGTACAGATAAGGTGCAAGCAGAAACACTAAAAGCCGCTGGACAAGCAGTAACAGAACGTCTCTTCCAACTTGTAAGCTATATGTATGAGACAGGCAAGATACCCAAAGATTTCAAATGTAGCATCGTAGTAACTATACCAAAAAAGAAAGGAGCGGATAGATGTGAAAATTTTCGAACAATAAGTTTGACAGCACACGTGTCAAAAATATTAACTAGAATTGTGCAAAGACGAATGGAAAAACGAGCTGAAGAAATACTAGGAGGACCAATTTGGGTTTAGGCGAAACAGGGGAACACGGGAGGCTATTTTAGCTCTGAGAGTGATAATGGAGAAAACAATAGAAAAGGGAAAGCATGTATATAGGGTTTGTAGATCTGGAAAAAGCATTCGACAATGTAAATTGGAAAAAATGTTTGAAATACTCAAAAGATTGGAATGAGTTATAGGGATAGACGAATAGTACATAGCTTATACAAAGAGCAAACAGCAGTAATAGAATTAGAGCAGGAACGAGAGAAGTAAACATTAGGAAAGGGGTGAGACAGGGATGTGCCCTATCCCCATTGATTTTTAACTTGTACATAGAAGAGGCAATGAATACTGTCAAATGCAGAAAGACATTTGGAATTACTATGCAGGGACAAAAAATTGATATGCTTAGATTTGCAGATGATATAGCGGTATTAGCGTCTAGCAAGGAAGAGTTAGAAGCGGCTCTTAATGAAATGGAAACGGTTCTAACAGAGAGATACGGTATGAAAATTAACAAAACTAAAACTAAAGTTCTAGTTTGCAAAGGTGGGAAAATAAATCAAAACAAGAATACAAGTATTTAACACGAACTTACAAGAGGTTAAGGATTTCTGCTACCTAGGAAGCCAAATAACGCATGTTGGGAAAAGCACAAAAGATATAAAACAAAGATTAGCACAAGGTTGTGCTACATTTAACAAGGAAAAGATTGCTTAAAACATATGTGTGGAGCACAGCACTGTACGGCTGTGAAGCCTGGACAGTAGGAGAAGCGGACAAGAAAAAGGTAGAAGCCTTTGAAATGTGGTGTTACAGGCGTATGATGAAGATATCATGGACAGACAAAGTTAAGAACGAAGAGGTACTAAAAATGGTAGGGGAAGAAAGAAATATGTGGAAAACGGTAAAAAATAGGAGAGATAGGATGATAGGCCACATACTACGGCATGAGGGAATAGTGCGGAATATTTTAGAAGCAGAGATAGGAAAAAAGAGAAGAAGAGGCAGACCTAGGTTAGAGTACTGCACACAGATAGTAAAAGATGTAGGCTGTAGAGGTTTCAGGGAGATGTGTAGGCTAGCCCAGAATAGAAATCAATGGAGGTACGCATCCAACCAATCCCAAGAGGGATAAACTAATGACGAAAAGATAACTGTGCGTAAACATGATAATTATTATAAGTAACTACAAGAATTGGTTGGGCAATATTCTCGAATAATGTTAAGTGTGTGAAAGGATTTACTGGAAAACCATTATTTCAGTAAATGTCTAAGCGATGGGGGATCTTGGTAGCCACAGGTTGCTTAACCTCCTTCACTGAATCTCGGTAAAATAGGGTATAAAATTAGAAAACAATAGAAAGGGAACGAGCTGAATACACATACTCCCTGAAAAGAAAAAGAAGAAAACCACCAAAAACGCAAAATTAAAGAAGCTGCCTATATAACCCTACATAAACATAACTGCGTTGCAAACGAATCCGTGACTTTCAGTAAACAATGGATTCCATTACTAAAAGAAATAACAAATGAAAATCAAATACCCACAATATCTAGGTAGCATTGCAAGTTTTTCCTGGATTTTCCTTGCAATATTAACATGAAATACAGCCTACATACATGATTTCTATTTATACATAAAATAACTAATTACATAAAAATAAGCATATTAACAATCCTTGTAAAACAGCATGGGTATCTGACAAGTATAAATCTACAATAAGGTTACCTCAAAACCATATACAATCTCCGTTGAACAGTATTGGTATCTGACAAGTGTAAACCCGCCATAGGGTCGCCTCAGATCCATATACAATCTTCATAGAACAACATTGGTATCTGACAAGTGTAAACCCGCCATAGGGTCGCCTCAGATCCATATACAATCTTCATAGAACAACATTGGTATCTGACAAGTGTAAACCCGCCATAGAGTCGCCTCAGAACCATGTTAAAATCTACCAAAGAGGTAACTTAAATCATAATGAATTTTCTCCCTCAAAATAAATATAAAAAAAAACGACTACTTAAGACTTTCAATAATGCAATCGCACACTTCTTTAATAACCATCCTCTCAATTGTATAAATAGAAACATGTTAAAAAATGTTTTCCAATTCTAAGTTATTGAATTTATATAAAATTCACCAATAAAAATTAATCAGCTGATTTCACGTTAAGCGTATTGGCTACCTAAAGAAAGCCGATCCCAGGTCGCAACACAAATTGAAGGCAATCATTCTGTTAAACTTTAAAAATTTTTGCTTAGTATACTCAAACCAAATATTTCAAACATCAATAAATCAAAGTCACCTTCAATTTATGTCATAAATGCCAAACTTGAAGTTTTTATTATAATTTTGACAACGATCCTAGGTCATGGATCGAAACATAAATAAAGTTGATTTTAAAAACTATGAGTGGTTTAATTCCCAAAGAAGATTAACCTGAATACACATGCTGTGTGAGAATTTCAGGGAACTATATAGGCTAGCTCAGAATATAAATAAGTGCGAAACACCTGCAACTAATCTTAACTGTGCGAAAAGATAAATTGGAAAATATATTAAATCGCAAATGGTTAAGTGTTGGGAGAACTTGGCAGCCACAGACTGCTTACCTCGCTTCACAACCATTGAAGGTCGGAGAAATAGGGCATATAACTGTAAAACAATAGAAAGTGATCGAACTGCATCTAACAAGAAAGAACATCGCCTATGAGGAAAGACAACAAACAGAAGAAGAAGAAGAAAATTGTTGAAAGCATATGTGTGGAGCACAGCACAGTATGCCTATGAAATACGGACAGGCTGAAATGCAGACAGAAAAACGGTAGCAGTCTTTTGAAATGCTCCAGATGTATGAGGACGATAGCATGGACAGACAAAGATAATAATAAATAAGTTACAGAAATAGTAGGGGAACAAGGATATCTGGGGAAAAAGAGAAATAGTAGGGCGGAATACGTTCTAAGCCTTTTTGGGGAATAGTATGTGATATATTACAAGCAGAGATAGGAAAAAAGAGGTAGATGTAGACCTAGATCAGACAGTTATAGATGCAAACTGTGCATATTTCAAGGAAATCTGTAGGTTAGTTCAGAATAGGGAACAATGATGGTACGCGTCTAACCAGTTCTAGGACTGAAGACCTAATGATGATGATAATATATATTAATATAGCCCTTTCTACAAAATTTTAACCCTCTAAACGATCCACGACCTTTCGCTAGCTAGTGCCGGTGACCCCCCTTTTAATTTATGTTTTACTGGCCGACCCCATTTTATAATTTTAATGAAAATTATATACTTAGTAGCTTTTCCGCCTGTAACAAAGGATAGAATTATATACAGATTGACAAGCACACTTTTTAGGTAATATTAATGGCACAACATACACTTATTGTCAATATAATTGAGTTTAAATGTTACAAATAAATCTATCACTGTGCTTTACACTACATGCAAATCCATTTATTAAAGATTCTAAACCAAGCTGCTTAACTATTTCGGCGTCTGTGCTTATCATCGCCAAATCTAAAAGTCTTATGTTTTAACGTTTAAAAAGACCTTTCTGTAGATGCAACAGTAACCGGCAATTTTAAAAATAAACGTAGTATAATACATACATCAAGCAGGTTAGAAGCTTTACATTGGTTCTCAATTATTAAAAAATCGGCAAGTTGTCTAATACAAGATAATTTACATAGTTCACTGTTCAACACTTTTTAAATTTATGACTTGAAATGGCAACTGATCAAATAAATCTCATGAGTGGAGTTCTTATAAAGTTTTATATTTATTAATTATTTCTTCATGTTCTATTGCCGCAGTATTCGTGGATGATAAAAAATTAATATTCTGGTAGATTTGGTGGCTACTTTTGAATCATCTCTTCAATTGGCTAATTAATATCTGTTGTTGCAATAAAAGTCTCAATTTCACACACTTTCAGCATTATTGAACTTTTCATCTCATGCCAATTTGTCGAAAAATCGTTTAATTTTCTGTGGTCTTTTTTGGTGAAACTGTGTACCTGTTGGCCATTACTATATCCTTTCCTTTTATAACTGCAAAACTTTCTCTCATAGTAGAAACTGCTTTCAATATTGATTCAAGTATTTTAGTTGCACTTTCCCAATTGGATTCGATATTTTGTAAATGTTTAGTTGCCAAATTTACTCTCTCTAGAATTTTAGATTGAAATATTAACATAAAAACAAATTAAAAAGTTTCCATGTTTATTTTTATGGCTGCAGCTTCTCTCTCGTCACTTGTCTTACTGAACAAGGCAATATTTGAAACAACTTTTAAAATGAACCTGAAATTATATTTAATTGCAGCGATAGACTCAATCCTTGATCACCACCTTGTTGTGTGAAAGGTTTTTATAGTTTGTTTGACGTTTTCATTCACTTTGACTATTTTTAGTCGATGCTATCACTGTATACTTTCTCCAAGAAACATATGTGTCTTTTGACAAAAACTGTAAAATGCACTGATTTTAGGAACGGTACTTGAAAAATCATTTATTACTAAATTTAAATTATATGCCGCACAATGAACATATTCTGCAGTCGGCTCTCTATCTTCAATCAATTTTTATAATCCAGAATACGTACCACCCTTATTTGCCGCTCCATCATAACCCTGGCTTCTGTACAATTCAATGTCAATGCCTAAATGTAACGTGCCATATATGTAAACATATATTAATCTTATATTTCATAGGATTATTTAAAATATGGGCACTACGCGGTAACTACATCAGCCTGGTATTTCCAGCCTGCTGATAAATAGAGGGTGCTTATCTAGGAAGGTCAATAGGGGCGACGGGTAGTTAGTTGATGTTTAGATGCGCATGGATACAGGTGGCTATGCGAGCTATCTATGCCGAGGGTGTATCAGGTTAATTAATTATTATGTATGATAGTCGGATGTTCACATACCTTTAGGATAAAAGCTTTGATATTTACTCGGTAAATATCAATTGCAGATCAATTGCTAGTTGTGTTTTAGAGATATATCTAGTTATGTAAAGCGTTACGGGTATTGAAGATGCTTTTGTAGCGTAGTTTAAAGTGTTGACGATAGTGTTAGTGTAAGCCGCTGGTAAAGTGAAGGATTTTTGCGGTGGAGCCATCCGGCCCACTGGCAGGTATTTATACGCTTGCACCTGCAAGGATTTCTAGAACGTAAGTGTTGACCTTTATTTTAATCTGATAATGTGTATAAAACTGCGCGCTAGCACATGCTGTAATCGGTTTGCATTAAGGGGTGTTTAATTGGGTGTATTATAAAACATTATAAACATTGTTAAGTTGGCTTTTTATTACCAACGGTATGACGTGTGAAGTAATTTCAGTTTGTATTTCAACAGTTAATAATAAATGTTATATTGCCCTCGGCCTGTCATTGTATATTTGCTAACCTGAACCCCAGAGAACCATTAAGAGTATCACGGCTTTCTTTGTGCTCGGCACAGAATGACATCTACATAAATTGCACACATTTTTGAAAATTGTTTGATCTAGTCCTTTTGCTGTCTGATCCACAATTTGTGTAAAACCAAGTGTTTAGATTTGTACGTATTTCGCTATTCATAAATTCAAATTGTGCCGCTTAATTTTCAAGTAGTGGTAACCTTGCTTTTAAACAAAGACAGTATCGATTTTTACCTGTTTAAATGCATGGTTTTCTTTCTCTCCCCTCTCGAAACGAGACTTCCGACCGAACGTTGGTCAAGTGCGGTTGTACAAATGTAACTAAGTTGTTTTGTCTACGTAAAAATATATAGTGTACATAATTCGCCATTCTAAGTTACCAATTCGTTATTTGTTTATATGAAGATTCGTTATTTATGTTCAATATATTACAATTTCGCAAGAACGCATTTCTTATTTTGCAGAACGAACCAGCAGCATTTTTCTTGAGTACGAAATATCGGTTTATTTGTAAATAGCCCTATGAGAGTATACTCCATTTGGTCGAACTTCGAGCCCGACGTATTTAATTGCAACAAGACTTGATTTACGAGCATTTGAATCAACACATGGTTTTGTAGAAGTATTTATTTCAAGGTCCTTCATGTATAACCTGCAATTTTAAGAAGTAAAACTTGCAAATTAATTTGGAATTTCAAAATTGGCGAATTAATATTCAAGGTTAGTAAAGCTCCTATTTCTTCTGTTTGTAGTTGCATTGGTGCGAGAGAGATAAAAACGTCGTATCAATCGATATTCCGTTTGCTTGATAGTAAACAAGTTTGTACAAGATTCACGCTATACTCTGAAGGTGAAAGCGAGGACGTCGCTACAACCGTATATGCTAAACAAAGATACAAGAACGCTTACATACTCGGAGCAGTGGGTAAGTCCGTTAACCTTTTCATTTCTTGCATCTGTTGTTTACAAATTGTGCATTTCCATTGATTTAATAAATAAAGTGTTTTATTTATTTAGTATTAAGTTGGGTTATAAACTGCCAATTTATGAATACAATGTTGCTTTATTTGTTTGCTCATTTATAAATTCAAACAGTTTTAAAATTACGTATATCTGTCAAATTTTGATCGCCAGCGGCGGCGCGTCAAAACGGTATAGGGTGTTCAAAGGATAACGAGTGGTTATAATTTTGATTATGGAGTCATTAATTATAACAAAGGATTATATTCAAGCACGGCTCACGCGGTTTACTACATACGTAAATTCGCTTGAGTCATTAAATCTTTCTGAGGAAACTTTAAATTCAAAGCAACTAACTGAGTTGCAAAAAAGGTTAAATGATATTTTGCCTTTATTATCACAATATTACGAGGTTGATGTTCAAATCCGAGGTCTAAAACCCCAAGGTGGTGATTTAGAAATGGAATTTGAAAGTATATATTATTCAGCCATATCGCAGGCAGAAGATGTTTTAAAGAAATATGCTACGGTGTATCCAGCCCGGTCTGTTTCCCCAAGTTCTAGTTCAGGATCGAATCATGGTGATTCGTGTCCTACATTTCGTCTTCCTACTATTTCAGTTCCAAAGTATTCTGGCTCCAGCTCTGAGGACTGGTTGGAATACTATGAAGTATTTAAGAATTTAATCGCAGATAACAAGTCCTTGACTAACATTCAGAAGCTGCATTTCTTGAAAGCTAGCCTTAAGGTCCTGCAGCGCAAGTAATCAGCTCATTAGAGTTTTCCGCAAATAATTATTCGGTAGCCTGGAGTGCTTTGTGTGAGCGCTACAACGACCCTAGGATGTTGATCCATAACCATTTCAAGGCAATCGTTGATCTAGAACCAGTTGGTAAAGAATGTGCAACAAAATTGCGAAAAATCAATGATGCTCTCTTTAAGCATTACACGGCTTTGAAGTCGCTGGCTTCAGAACCAAAATTGTTGGAGTTCATTATCATATTTATGGTCTCCAAGAAGCTAGATCCCAACATGCTTCGTGAATGGGAGATGCTGAAGGGTGCACAAGGGTCAGAGTTACCCACACTCTCACAGTTCAAAGAGTTCTTAAAGAATACGGCCAACTTACTGGAAACTTTGGAGTCAAGGCACAACAAAGTTGTTCCAGGAAAACCTCTAAAGGTGATTTCAAAATCATTTGTTAGCAATACACAATCGTGCTCTTATTGCAAGGGTAATCACGCCCTAAATAGGTGCAGTGAATTCAAAAAACTTTCTGTTGGTAGTAGAATCGAGAAAGTAAAATTACTTAGAGTTTGTTTGAATTGCTTATCCAAAGGACATTTTGTCAACCAGTGCAATTCTAAATTCACGTGCTTGAAATGCAAAGGCAAACATCATACACTGATCCATGAGGATAATCTTCAGGTTCAAACTAGGATTGAGAGTCAACCAGGGCCTGCACATGCTGCAACCCCCCCTGTTGACAATACAATTTCTGCTTTCTGTGCAAATGATAGTCAAGCACTGCTGCCTACTGCAACTGCTCGAATTCTTTCTAATGATGGAAAATTTCATACTGTACGATTGTTGTTAGATTCAGGTTCGCAATCTAATTTTATTAGATCGGACTTATGCAAAAAATTAAATATCAGAGAAAGTGATGTAAATATCACAGTGTCTGGACTGGGCCGAGCCAAGTCTAGTATACGTTCAAAGTGTGATGTCGAGCTGCATTCTGTACACACAAACTACAAGATAAGCATTTCATGTTTGGTCTTAGATGAGATAACATGCACTACATCTAGTTGTCATGTTGATCGAAATGCATTTAAAATTCCTGATAATATCAAATTATCTGATTCTAACTTTGATCAGCCAAGTCGTGTAGATATTCTAATTGGCTGCTCTATATTCTGGAAGCTCCTCTGTGTAGGCCAGCTTCATTTGGGTCCGAACCTGCCCGTTCTTCAAAAAACGCGGTTTGGGTGGATTGTATCGGGTTCCGTTCCCACAATTACATCCCAGTTTACTCAATGCCATCTCAATGTGGTTGAGGATTGCAATGATATTCTAAGTAGGTTTTGGCAGATTGAGCACTATCCTACTGAAAGGGTTCAAACAATGGAAGAGAATGCATGTGAGATGCATTTTGTCCAAACTACAAAGCGGAATGCTGAGGGGAAGATTTATTGTATCAATTCCGTTTAAGAATTCTCCTGACACGTTGGGTGATTCTCTGCAAATAGCTGAGAAGCGATTTCTATCGCTAGAGAGGCGATTTCAAGCTAAGCCAGACTTGGCAACTCGTTATAAAGATTTTATGCAAGAATACAAGGATTTAGGTCATATGACAGTCATTGATCCTGATTTATCCAAGATTTCATACTACCTTCCTCATCATGGGGTGTTGAAGGAGGATAGTTTAACGACGAAGCTTCGTGTCGTTTTCAATGGATCTCAAGAAACCACAGTGGTGATTCCTTAAATGGTATTCAGATGGTTGGACCAACCATACAGCAGGATTTATTCTCAATCTTGATTCGATTTCGCAAACATCCAGTTGCAATTGCAGCTGATGTAGAAAAATGTACAGGCAAGTCCTAATTGAGCCTAGCCAGAGATGCCTACAGCAAATCTTGTGGCGTTTTTCATCGGTTGAACCTATTCTTCACTACAGTTTAAATACTGTGACATATGGTACAGCTTCAGCTTCCTTTTTAGCTATTCGTTGCCTGAACCAGCTTGGACGAGATTGTGAGCGTTCATTTCCTGATGTATCAAGAGTCATCAAGGAAGATTTCTATGTGGATGATTTGATTTCTGGGGCAGATAGCGCACAGTCTGCTCGCCAACTTTGCAAACAATTGAGCCAAGTGCTTGGATCAGGTCGTTTCAATTTGCGCAAGTGGATTTCCAATAGCCAGGCTGCTTTGGAGGATATTTCGCCTTCAGATATTCATCCCGGTGTTCTTGAATTTGGGATTCACGAGCACACTCGTACTCTAGGTTTGCTTTGGAATTTTCAACTCGATTGTTTCATGTTCACTATTTCTATTATTCCTAATTCAAAAATAACAAAACGCAGCATTCTGTCAAAGGTTTCCCAAATTTTTGACCCCTTAGGTTTAGTAGGTCCATGTGTCTTAGGTGCTAAGATGCTTCTTCAGAAGCTGTGGTTAGAAAAACTAGCATGGGATGACCCCGTTCCCCAAGAAGTACAAGCCAAATGGCAAGTATATTGTTCCGAGTTATCAGATCTTAACGATTTAAGGGTGAAACGACACGTTCTAGTTGAAACACCTGTTCATATTCAATTACACGGTTTTTGTGATGCCTCCTTACATGGATATGGAGCTTGTATTTTCCTACGTTCATTGGACGATAAAGACAATGTCAAGGTTGACCTTCTTTGTTCAAAGTCAAGAGTTTCTCCACTGAAGCCTCTGACTATTCCTAGGCTTGAGCTTTGTGCTGCCGTGCTCTTAGCTAAACTTGCCGAACAAGTCGTCAAGGCATTAAATTTGTCTATGCCATATTGTTTTTATTACTGGTCTGATTCCACTATCGTTCTGGGTTGGTTGAAAACCAATCCTAATACCTTGCAAACCTTTGTGTGCAATCGAGTTGCTGATATTCAGCGGCTTACTTCCAATGGTATTTGGCGACACGTGCCAACCAAATGCAATCCCGCTGATCTTTTGTCAAGAGGGGTTAGCCCTCAATTATTAAGGGAGTCCAGTCTATGGTGGCACGGACCTCGATGGTTGGAAGAAGATGAATCTTCTTGGCCTCATTCTGATATGGTTCATGAAATATTGCCAGAAACAAAGGCCACCTTTCAATGTATTTCTGTTAGCATTGTTAAATGTTTTCTGTTTGACAGCTATTCTACTCTAACAAAGCTGATCAGAGTAACTGCATATTGCATGCGTTTTTGCAAAAATTGTTCGAGCCCTTTTCACAAACCGTCGGTATGGTTTTCTTTCTGCAGACGAGCTGCATAATGCTTTTTATGTGCTCATAAAACTTTCTCAACAGGAATCTTTTCCTGGCGAACTTAAAACATTGCAAGGGGGCAATTGTTTAAAGTCTCCGACTTTATTGTCCTTAAACCCATTTCTGGATTCACAGGGCATGATTAGGGTTGGTGGAAGGCTCCACAACTCTGAATTCGGTTACAACAAAAAATTCCCTTTGCTGATTTCTAGCAAACACCAGATTGCAAATCTTTTAGTAAGACAAGAACACTTACGACTTCTGCATGCTGGTGCACAGTTGCTTTTATCTCACCTAAGAGAAAGGTATTGGATTATTGGAGGTAGAAATATAGTCAAGAAAGTAGTCCATGAATGCGTTAGGTGCTTTCGTTTCTCCACTCGCATAACGAATCCTGTCATGGGGAATTTACCCTCTTCACGAATCACTCCTGCTCCGCCATTTCACACCACCGGCGTTGATTATGGTGGTCCCTTTTTTATAAAAGACCGCAAGGGTCGCTGTTTGAAAACTATAAAATGTTACTTGTGCCTCTTTGTGTGCTTCGTAACAAAGGCAATACACTTAGAGTTAGTTACTGACCTATCGACTGAAGGTTTCTTGATGGCATTTAGAAGGTTTGTTTCTCGTAGAGGCAAACCATCAAGCATTTATTCGGATAATGGTACCAACTTTGTTGGCGCTAACTCCGAGCTAAGGGAATTGGGAAAATTTTTAAAAGAGCAAACTGGTGATATTGTCAATTCAGCAAGCAACGAAGGTGTGAATTGGTATTTTATCCTGCTCATAGTCCTCATTTTGGAGGAATATGGGAGGCAGGCATTAAGTCCGCCAAGTTTCATTTGAAGCGCGTTATTGGCGCAGCATTACTAACATTTGAGGAAATGTACACATTGTTAACACAGGTGGAGTCCATCCTCAACTCAAGACCTCTTGCTCCATTAAGTTCTGATCCAAATGACCTGAACCCACTGACTCCTGCTCACTTTCTTATTGGACGGTCCATGACGTCGCTACCGGATGCAGATGTTACAGAATTAAAGGAGTCTCGACTGTCTGTTTTCAGAAAATTCAAGGCTTTCACCAGCATTTGTGGAAACGTTGGTGCAAAGAATATGTATCAGAGTTGCAACAGCGTACTAAATGGCGCAAAACCCTCTCGCAATTAACATTGGGTTCTCTAGTTCTACTCAAGGAGGACAGCAGCCCACCTTTACGGTGGAAACTCGGGCGAGTAATTCAGCTCCATCCTGGCGGTGATGGAATCAACCGCGTTGCTTCTGTGAAGACTGCTAATGGAATATTGAAACGTTCATTTGCTAAGTTGTGCCCGTTGCCCGACAGTGAAACTACAGTGTTGGACTGATCATTTGGTTCTGTGGAAACGTGTGGGCTTAGTTTTTAAGTTGCTCTATGTTAAACAGAGCTGCAATATTTGTAAAGGTGTAGCTTTAAGTTTATTCAATGTTATATTTTATTGAAAGCCTGAACCTTTCAAGGCGGGCGGTTATGTTTAGATTTGTACGTATTTCGCTATTCATAAATTCAAATTGTGCCGCTTAATTTTCAAGTAGTGGTAACCTTGCTTTTAAACAAAGACAGTATCGATTTTTACCTGTTTAAATGCATGGTTTTCTTTCTCTCCCCTCTCGAAACGAGACTTCCGACCGAACGTTGGTCAAGTGCGGTTGTACAAATGTAACTAAGTTGTTTTGTCTACGTAAAAATATATAGTGTACATAATTCGCCATTCTAAGTTACCAATTCGTTATTTGTTTATATGAAGATTCGTTATTTATGTTCAATATATTACAATTTCGCAAGAACGCATTTCTTATTTTGCAGAACGAACCAGCAGCATTTTTCTTGAGTACGAAATATCGGTTTATTTGTAAATAGCCCTATGATAGTATTCTACACCAAGAAAGCTTTCTTTTATTTTTAATGCTGTAGGTTGATAACTTTCATCTTTCTCTGTTATTGTATATTTTATGATCTGGCTTGGCTGGTCAGTTTTTGATATGTCTTGTGTAGTATCTGTAATAATCGGAAAAAAAGGTGCTTCTTTAATGTCATGTAGATGTAACTTTACTTCTGTGACAACACCATTAATTAATTCGTTTTGAATTTTAGAGCATAAGTACTTTTGTTTTGATTTATTATTATGCAAGTGGGCATTTAACACTGGATTGTATTTTTTTAAAAGATCGACAATGGATAAGAAATTACCTCTGCAAAGTGACTCTTTTTGTTCTCGGTGTTCGAAAAGCACCAAGTTCGAAACACAACCAGGTACGTTCAACATCCTTTCCCACTTTAAATATAAACTTATAATACGAAAACGACCGTCTTTTAACATCTTTAGGGAATACAGCTATATAAGGTCTATATGATCCAGATTTTAGAATAGTGAATTTCTCATCATCAGTGAGCACTTTATTTTGAAAAGTGCCATATCCGAAGAAAAATTGCTATTGTTTTCAGTCTCACCCTCACTTTCAAAACATTCACTTTCCGACACTTCTACAATTTTATTAGTGCTCGGTAAAGAGGTCAAAACGAAAGTATTGAAACCGCTATCAACAATATATCAATACCACACTCTTTATTTGAATCGACACTAAACTGTTTTTCATGCTCTGGAACATGCTGCTTCTTATAGTCAAAATAAATTGATTTTAGACAACTTTTAAATTAGCCTCCTTCTCCTTAGCAAATTTTTGTTTTTGAGCTCCACTTAATGGCTTTTTTGTATGCATTCTATTAGTTACGTAATGTGTTTGAACTATAAAAGTAACTAATGCACCGCTTCAAATCGGATGTAAGATAGACTAAAACTAAGTGCAGTACATAATTGATTCGAAAGACATACAAAATGAATTGTGTTTTTCAATAAATAAACCGATATTCCTCTATCCACTATTGTTGATAACCATGAACCAACCTACATTTATTTTACAGAAGGTAAAAAGGAAAAATTTATAAGTTTCAAAGATTCAACTATAATCAATTGTACACATGATATAACGCTGTTGACTCACCGTTCTGTTATAGGTCACTTAAAATCTGTTGTATCCAAAGAATAATTTTATCTACACTGCCGACAACAACATTTGAAAGACTTGAAACATGAATGGGACTAAAAGCAAAGATTATTTGTGAATTACTTGTTGGTCCTTTCCGTATCTACTTTAGTAAAGCAGGTTTAGCTTACACAATACCTACACTAAAATTTCAAAACAATTTCATTTCAAAAGTTCATACCTGTATCATATAAAAAGATCTAGCAATGTAATATAGATGAGCCAAAATTTTGAAGCTGTTTAGTGGGAGTTAAGTTATTTTTGTAGCTATCGCTGGGCCCTTTTGCTGGCTGGGCTTCCCTGCATCGCGGGGGTAAGCGTTATGCCACTGATTGAAACATATTAACTACAAGATTTAGATGAAAGTTGCATACTTAATTAACTTAAATGTGATTAAGTTTTAATCTAGTGCATATCAACTTTACCTTAATATTCTATTCTTTTATTATAAAACACAATAAATAAATGGAATTAATATGCTTTATACTTAAGGCATTCGAGCAATAATTATGCACATATTGGCATACAGCGAAATATTTTTGAATTTTAGCTAATTTAGGAACTGTAGTAAAAAACCTACATGGACAATTTTATAAATGCTCAGGTAGTTTATAGTTAAATACGGGACTATGACTTCATCATATTATCAAAGTAAAGTACAGAAATGAATACAATGCACTCAAAACATTCCTCTTCAATTAGCAGTTATTAAAAAAACAGGATTTCCCAATAAACATATGAATTCCGATAAACATCGACATTTTCATGATGCAACAGTTTACAAGCGTGGAACTGAAAACATTGCCATGCCTTGCAACATTACTGAAAATATTGTAAATTATTTAAACAGACTGGAACTCGTAAAATTTAAATGCATAAGAACAAAACCCAACGCAGATGTTAATATTAAATAGTGACCACGTGAACATTCCTGTACATATTTTTCTCATGCACCGACAGAGCATTTGTCCTTAAATCATAAGGTTAGGGCAAGTCGCAATGAATGCTGGGAATGAGAACCTTGTATAAAAACCCCCATGGAAATATTAACTTATATATACCATCGAGGCACTAAAACACAGTCCAGTATTCGGATTTACGTTAACTTTATAAACTCGAATGTGCTTAGTGAAAGCTTTTGGATGCATAGATTCAACAAGTTACTCCTACTAAGTAAAAGTAATTTTAAACTCTTTCAGAGGATTACTTCATTTATCAACTCCTTGTTTTCTTACATGAGGTCTTCCAAACCTTGGAGAGAATAATAGCCTGTAAGTTGTTGAATTGTTTCCAACTGTTACATATTTCAAACTGAGTTCAGGCGATTTTTTATTAGGCAGACATTTACTTTGGTGTATGCTTGTCTGAAACAATTTAAAATCAGAAAGAGCATCACCATTATAATTTAAGAAACCTAGAAATACATATTTAGTTTGATTTAATGCTCATATTTAATAAATTAACCCTTTTTTCCCAAATAATTTGGCCAAATAACGATAAGTTAATCAATCTGTTTTATTATGATGATATTTATGTGAATATAGGTTATGCAAGCAGCTGGGATCTTATATTTATAGAATTTAAGTTGATAGTTTCGGGAAACAGGCAAGTATAAACAAGGTTCTTAAACCGAAATTTCAAGAGTTAAATAACAATTATTTTAGTATCATCTCAGAGATCATCTACTATCTGGCATGATAATGATAAAATATATGTGAGAAGGTGGGCGCTCAACATTTTACTGGACGGACAGTTCAGACTTTTTCCAGGTAAGATGCACATGTTAAAACTGTATATCCATGAAAGAATTCCTTTTGTTTTTATTGAATTCTTTCTTTCCCTACTAGTGCTAGCCGGCACAAATCTTTCTGTTACATTTCAGGTCATTAGCATCAAATTTACATGTAGCATACCGTACTTGATACATCCTTATCTGGTATTGTTCCATAATTTAGCTTTCCTTTCTCATTGTATGTATTTGAAATTAACTTCTCTTTTGTAATTAATTTTTATTTAATTATGCAAGAAATTTGCTTAAAATAATTACTTTAAATCTAACTGATAGCGCAACTGAATGTAGTTCTTAATAAGCACACTTACAGCTGTATGTGAAATTGGTGATAATACATATTTTAAATTGTTTTTATACATAGAAATCGTTTATTAAGTATTAAATTACAATGCATGAGTTAGTAATGACTACCGTAGAATGGGGTGACTTGAAAATCCGGAAAATCCGGTTACCTACCCCACTACTTCCAAATGTGTTGAACTGAAAGCGTCACAAGTTACTAGTCTACATCATTGCTTATAAGAGTGCAATTGATGCGTTTAGAGTATTTGTTTATGATATACGTTAATTTCAAGTTTAAGCTAAAAAATGCTTCTTTTATTACCTGTATACTTCATGCTATGTAGATACTGAAGTGAACATTAGAAAATCGACATAATTTTTTTGGGATAGGTTGTTTATCTATTAACCATAGCCACACATTATAAACTAACATTTACGTGTTGTCGACCAGTGGTGTTGCAATTTATTTTTTGTGTAATGCGCGGGGTGATTTGAAAATGGTTCGTACATACAAGAAGAAACTTGGTATCGAAACTATAGAAATTATAGTGACGAAGTGTTGCAAATTGCGTTATCAAGATATTGTCCAGGCAACTTAATACGTCTCAGCGAAGAGTATCAAATATCTTACGCAACTTTATACAGAAAACTGAAAGGACTTCATATAAAAAAACCAGGAGGTCAAACATCGCTATGGAATAATGAAGAGGACAATATCATTAAGGTAGTTTGTATTGCTTCAGGCTGGGGAGTTTCCGATTTAGTTCAGAACTATTTAAATAGATGTGGTAAAATCATAAAACAGTTTAAGCAAAACAGACCGGCGAAAGTTGGTTGGAAAAGTTTTTGAACACACATAAACTTTCAAAAAGACTTTCACAATCTATTAAAGAAAGTCGAGCCAAGGTAAATAATCAAATAATAAATATTTTGATAATTTTTCGAAGATCCTAGAAAATGCACCCCCAGAAGTAATTGTATACTATGACAAGACGAACTTTACTGATGTACCCGGGCATGTAAAGATAATTGTTCGAAGATCCTGTAAAAGAGCCGAAAAAATAATGGATACTTCGAAAACCGCTACATCAGTAGTTTTTATGTTTTGCATTGGGATATCTACTTCCGGCTTATGTAGTGTGTAAAGCAGACCACTTGTGGTCGACTTGGACTGAGAATGGACCTGCAGGGGCTAGATTTAATCATAGTCGTTCTGGATGGTTTGATGGCAATACTTTTGATGACTGATTTGTAAATATTGTTCTTCCATATTTTAAAAGTTTAGCACCAGGTCCAAAAGTTCTTCTGGGAGATATCGTAGCCAACCATTTTTCAGTAGAAGTGATAAATTTGTGAGTAGCAAATAACATCCGCTTCACATTTCTCCCACCGAACAGCACTTATGACACAACCCTTAGACGTCAGTGTATTTTGACCCATTACACGCATGGCAAAATATTCTAAGAGAGTGGAAGAAGCATAATAAAGGCATCATTCGAAAGTTGAAGCCAAAACTGAGAGCAGCATAGAATCTGGATGTAGGATCACTGGAATTGTGCATATTAATAGAAACAAAATTTTGGTCAAATATACAAGAGTCAGACCATATAACTTACAGAAATATTTGAAAGCGCTCGTTTTAAATCTCCTACTGCAACTGCTGGACAGAAACGCAAACTAGCTGTTGAACCTGGACAAAGTGTTATGCAAGAAGACTTGCTTAAAATAAACTCTGACATTTTATAAACGTCAAAGGCTCAGAATTGTTCAAGACCTAGGAAGGTTATTCAAGATGAATTAGTACCAATGTTCAGTGTGGGGGGTCTTATAACTTTGTACATCGACTTACCTCCACAGTTTTTTGTTGTTCTAAGCTGCAGTTCCTATTCCTTCAACTAAATGGACTGTATGCGAGATTTAGTCCATGTTACGTTGCACTGGCACTGTGTTTTTTAGGAGTTTAACAAATAAATTCACATTCCGCGGCACTACAACTAATTTACGTTACCAAACGAAAAACCGACTGTTCTGCTTCGATATCCATAAGAGAGTGTTTGTTGACTGCTACCCTTAGTCCCACTTATTTACACATGCACAAGGAATTTTTACGGCAGGATATAAGGGAACAAGGGATGACAGTTTTACTATTAGATTTACAACTACAAATTTACGACTTAAAATTAAACACGACAACGTGCGACAAAGAGACCGAACATCCCGCCCACCAAAATAAGTATGATCTAACTTATTTTATATTAAAAATAATTATAGCTATTAACTACGAAACCTAAACCGACAAACTTATATTTGTGAATATATGTATACATACCATTAAATATTAAGTATTTGGCAGTAAACATAGTTTCACTAGAGGACGTTTAACTAGCCCTTGGGCTGTCTTGATTGTAGGTATCCGAACGATACCGTCCCTACCAGGATGTAAATGTCTTTCATGGCAGTCTAAGATAATCATTTCAGCCAACCGATGCGAACGAGGAAGCAAAATTGGAAATTTTGCATCATGCGACAACTCAGAATTACGTAGGCGACCGCCCACCCTCAACAAATCACGACTATCCAGAAAGGACTAAGGCTACGAAGTTGTTTACTAACAAGTTTTCTAGTTTTAATATTTGCAATGTCTTGGGCAAAAACATTTGTTTGAACTCTCTTAATCAATAAATGTATAGCTTCTTGCTGATGAGCTAGAGACAAACCATCAGAATATTTTAAACGCAAATTTGCCGGACCTTGAACATTACGAATGAAATGACGAATACATGTAATAATCCTACAAATTTTCTGCAGTTTTGAAAATTTATCCAACAACAAATCTAAGAAATTCTCAGACATAACGACTGTTAACAACAAAGTACGATATTTGACGTCCATCTGAGATGAGTCGATAAGGTTTGGCAGCGACGTTACTGGCCATTCTTCGCTACGATGCACTAACCAGGAAGGTCCTGTTCACCATAATGGATGATGAATCAACTCTGAAGCCAAAAGTCCACGTGATGCACAATCTGCAGGGTTATCCTGGGACTTAACATGAAACCACGAAGATGGAGGAATACGTTCTTGAATCTGCGAAATACGATTGCTAACGAATGTCTTCCACTTATGCGAGGAAGACCGAATCCAAGACAAAACAACAGTAGAATCTGACCACGCGAAAATATTACTAAATGATAAACTATCTATATAAGTATTTTTGACGAAATCAACTAAATCTGCCAAAAGTACGGCAGCACACAATTCGAGACGGGGCAATGAAACGCGATTAGTAGGAGCAATCTTCGATTTTGCGCATACTAAGGACATGGTAATATTACCTTCTAAATCGAACGAACGAAAATAGATGCATACCCGGCTTCAGAAGCATCACAGAACCCATGCAACTCCACCTTTTTAAAATTATGACATACGATGCGACGCGAAATCTCAATATTCGAAACCGCTGGCAATTCACCCAAAAAATGTTTCCATTTTTGTATGACTTCCAGTGGAGGCTCTTGGTCCCACCCGAGACCTAAAAGCCAAAGATCTTGAACTAA
The DNA here is from genome assembly GCA_036346225.1 of Platerodrilus igneus. Taxonomy (NCBI): domain Eukaryota; kingdom Metazoa; phylum Arthropoda; class Insecta; order Coleoptera; family Lycidae; genus Platerodrilus; species Platerodrilus igneus. The sequence continues at coordinate 15,180,177 of JARFIW010000280.1, read as the reverse complement.
ACGTTTAGCTATCATTTAACGAATTTCCAGATTGATCCGGACACGAAGCATCAAAAACCACACGCAATTTGGTGGTAGTGCTATCACGCTTATGTACAGCATGATAGGGAATGTAATACATTTTCTCATGAACCGACGAATTTTCAGGCGATTTCACTTGAACCATGTGACCACTTGTCAAATAATCCTCCATACATTTTTTATAATCCGAATACAATTCAGGATTTTTTAACAAACGACGTTCTAACGACAAAAATCTTTTAATACAAATTGATCTCATACCCACGAATGAGGGTTCCGAAGTTTTACAGGGCAAGGACACTACAAAACGACCGTCCTAGTTACGTCTATAATTTTCCACAAATTGATTTTCACACCTTTCTTCTTCAGGAGAAATGTATTTTTTGAAGGGAATATTTTCTAATTCCCAAAATCGACGAATGTCGCTGTCTAAGGGCTCAACGAAAGCACACAACGACGTAATAGAATTATTCAGGGAAATGACCTTTCCCGTTAAAACCCAACCAAAGGTTGTTTTAATAGCAACTGGCTCGTTAGCGACACCCCAACGAGATTCGTTCAACAAAACCTGAGCAAAGATTTCCGCTCCGAGTAGCATGTCAATTTTACCAGGAATATTAAATTTAGGATCAGCTAAGGCCAAACCTCGAGTATGCGACCATTCCTTGACCCCTATCGACGATGAAGGTAATTGATTACAAATGTTAGGTAAAATATAACAATCAATTCCATATGCTGGAGACCGTGCTCCCGAGGGGCTGACTACACACGATAGATAGACACCAACGACGAATTCAAGCCAAGTCCTTGAACAGTGACATTGGCTCTCCGTTTCCTTAAACCTAATTTCTGATGGCACCTTTCAGTCATAAAACTTTCCATGGATCCGTTGTCTAATATTACACGAACAGGTTGCAATTTTCCTGTATAATCAAGCACCGACACCATTGCCGTAGCTAACAGCGTGGTTGTGTGTTCTAATGACGTCGAAATCAACGAGCTAGTGGCAGGTTGTTCATGCACAACCGACGACGACAGATTGTCTTCACTAGGTCTACTAGTAGAAGTAAGTCTAGGCGCCGCTCTCCGAGGAGACGCTGACCTTTGACGATGGGTTTGTCTGCGTGGAGACACCGATTTTTCTCGTCTATCGAAGTGAAGCAACGAAGTGTGTGACTGATGACATTTTCTACACGACCAATCTAACGTACAATTTTTCATCAAATGTGAAGTATTTAAACATTTAATACAAAGATTTTTAAGCTTTACCACCTCAAATCTTTCCTGAGGGTTTTATCGAGAAACTGCTTACATCTATAAATAGGATGCACAGCTTGACATAAACTACAATTTTTACCATCATTGGTGGTACCAACTAAAGAAGTTTTAGTCGAAGTGCTAACAAGCCTTTCCCTTTGTTTCATGGAATCTCTAGATTTCAAGCATGTTCCTGAAGCAATGTCATTTATTTCCAACACTTTACATTGTATTTCAATGTACGACCTTAAATCTTTAAACGAGGGAATCTCGTCACTATTTCCTAATTCGAAACGCTTTAAAATGTTTGTATCTAATTTTTCGATAACAGATTAAACAACATGAAATCTAATAAATCTATTTCCATCTGCCTTAACGCGAATATATTTTCATCAAAACAACTAATTAATTGCCGGAGTTCCGCATGCGAGTCTGAGGAACTGACCTTAGGGCATTTTTCAAGAGCATTAAAATATGTTGAAAGTAATAACCTCTTGGACTGAAAACGATTAGTAATGATTTTATATGCTTCTTCGTATGCATAATCATTTAATGGCAAGTGTTTTATCAATGCATGCGACGACTCATCTAGTGTATCAATGAGATGGCAAAATTTTTCTACGGGTGACAAACTGACATTATCATGAATCAATCGCTTATAAATTGCATGATAACCCTCAAAATCTGAAATGCGTCCCGAGAACTGTGGAACAGAAAGATGTTTCAAGCCAATCCCCACAATTTAGCGACAAATAATTATTCATATTTTCCACCTTTGGCTTATTTTCTACCCGATCTAATTCGCATTGTTCAGCGATAATGCGAATATCTAATAGATAGTCATCGATTTTCACCCTAAGGGCCGAGAATTCGTCTAATTGTTCACTCTCTTCATCAAAGAAAATATCCTTGCAAAAATATTTGAAATGGGTTTCAATTCGCTCGACACCTTTAATCAATGCTCTAACTAAAGCAATCGATACGTTTTCCGGTTGGTTAATTTTACTGTATATATGATCCAACCTTTTAACTACAAATTTAGCTTCAAGAATAGCTTTATCAATTGATATAACCATATTTGATTAATGATTAATGAACGACAATAAAAATTAATTTAAAAACAATGCGTAACTCGAATACGCCATAAATAATTAATTTACGAAATTAAATTATTAATCGACAAATGCAACTAATTACAGTGCTCGCCCGACAAAGCGTTTAACGTTTCAAATAAATTTCAACCCCTTTGTTATACAAGTTGCATGAACCCGAATGGTTCCTCCAACTTGAAACGACAAATAAGGTAAAGCTTTACAATACAATAACCCCTCATAAAATTTAGTTTACCTAAAGTAAACTGTTCGACCACTAATCTTTGCAACAAAGGATAAGGGATATATTGTAAAATCTACCGTTATAACCAGATGTTTCTATCATTAAATGTGTAAGCAGGATGTTATTCTCTTCGTAACACGTTTAAACCATAATCAAAACTATGACAATTTTTAAATTAAAGTGTAAGGAGCGAAAAGAAAAAGGAACTAATTAATTAATTAATAATCCGGTGATGAAGGCCCATTTGTTCAGCGCGGGGGGTCTTATAACTTTGTACATCGACTTACCTCCGTGGTTTTTTGTTGTTCTAAGCTGCAGTTCCTATTCCTTCAACTAAGTGGACTGTATGCAAGATTTAGTCCGTGTTACGTTGCACTGGCACTGTGTTTTTTAGGGGTTTAACAAATAAATTCACATTCCACGGCACTATGACTAACTTACGTTACCGAACGAAAAACCGACTGTTCTGCTTCGATATCCATAAGAGAGTGTTTGTTCACTGCTACCCTTAGTCCCACTTATTTACACATGCACAAGGAATTTTTACGGCAGGATATAAGGGAACAAGGGATGACAGTTTTACTATTAGATTTACAACTACAAATTTACGACTTAAAATTAAACACGACAACGTGCGACAAAGACACCGATCAACCAATAATATCAAATGTTTCAAAGAAAACTAAATCTAAGAAAACTTTTCAATATGATTCCTCTTCTGATATAGCGATAAAGATATGGAACTAATAACTGCTGACAATAAAAGAATATGGTGCAAAAATAATAAGCTGTAAAAATAATGGCACGTTTTTGTGCAATTTTCTTAGGAGGAGCAACAAAGTTGGAAATGCATTTGTTTTTCCCCATATAGAGGACATTGGAGTGGTAGAAAAGTATGAAATAGTAAAATTATTGGTTGACGTTACAATTCAAAAATTTTCAAGTCCCATGTTTATAATGTAAACCCTACATTTTGTCTATAGTATGATTAAGGAGGCTCCAAATTTAACTTTGTAAAATATTGTTTTCAAACATTTAGTAACTTATTTACTAAACGATAATTTCTGTGCTGTTGCGTCTTTAGTTTTAGTAACTTCTTAATGTCTACATAATTGTTTCTATAACTATAAAATATAGAGACTAATATTTCTTTAATAAAAACGATTTTCAAATACAAATGTTTTTTATCACAAAAAATATTTGTCATAGTCATCTCAAATTACTTAGTAGTATAATTTTTTGTTATTTTCGTTTTCAAGTCACCACAATACATCCCAAACTTGGGACGACTTAAATATATGACAAAAAAAAATTTTCCTAATGAAAACCTTAAATACAGATTTCCTTTGATATCTTACAGGGTTTCTGTTATCCTAAAGTAATCTAAAAAAAAAATTATTTCAATAAAAAACATCTTATGCGAACGGTACAGTCATTTAAAGGTAAAATCTTTTAACAAGTCATCTCATTCTAGGGTACTTAATTGGTAATCTGTCAGCATCGTTGATTTTCACATACACTAGTTGCTTTTGACAGTCTAGTAATTTGTTGTATACTCTTGATTTAAAAACATGTGCAGACTGACTACACCTAAAAATAAATCTACATATTCATTAAAAATATGAGTGCTATTATAAAATCGTATTTATAGTCCATACCTACAATGGGTTTTAACTAATAAATTGAAATGTAGAAAAAGCTTTAAACCAAAGCCTTTCAATAATCACATAATTTATTTAATGACTACAGTTTCGAATACCAATGTATTCATTCTCAAGTACACCAGAAAACATGGAACAGTTAAAAAATTTCAGTTTTGATGGTGTCATTTATTCACAAAATTGCGGTTTGGTTATGGGTTCTTGTTTGTCTCCATTATTAGCCGAAATTTTTTATGGACAATTTAGAACTAAAGGTTTTCCAAAATATGTTGTTCTCGAACAAGGTGTTTTATTGGAAGAGGTACATTGACGACATTTTCGTTATTTTTAATGAAAGTAAGGAAGAAATTTTAGATCATTTAACGTGGTTGAATTCACTTCAACCAAAAATCAAATTCACAATAGAATTTGAATATAACAATTCTCTTTCTTCTTTGAACATACTCGTCAAAAAGAACAATAATTCCTTAAAATTTAGTATATATAGAAAACCAACAACCACTGATATTGTTATTCCCTTTGATAGTTTTCATCCTTTCTAGCAAAAACTTACTGTTTTCCATTTTTTTGTTTAACAGACTGTTTTGTATTCATATGGAACGAATAGATTTCCATAATGAGCTCAACATGATCCAGCAAATTGCCAAAAATAATAATTTCCCTTATGTCACCATAATCAAGCTTTAAATAAGATTAAACACAAATATTCTTTACCTAGTATGTTACTACCACTTAAAAAAGGAACCTCTTGTTTTTTACAACTTACCTTATGTGGGTGAACTGTCACTAAAAATTAGAAACTTGTTTAAAAGGTTAGGTGTGAATATAATTTTTTCAACTAACAATAATCTAAAAAATTAATTGTATGAAACAAAGATTCCGTAGATCCCTTGGACAAAAGTGAATTCTATAAGCTATTATGCAATACATGTAACGAGGTTGCAGAAGATCTTTCCACACTCGTCTCAAAGAACACGTCCGAATTCAAACCAGCACCAAACGTAGATTACAAGTTTAAATCACATTTTGCTGAACACATTGTAAGGAATACGATTATCTGCTTCTTAAATATACGATTTTGTTCCATATACCTATTCAATAAATATTAAATTCCAATAGAAACAATATATTACGAATTCATACATAGAGCTCCACCTATATTTAAATATTCAAAGTAAAATTTAAGAACTCTTCTATTTGTATGTATCTTGATACAATATCCCCTTTTCTGCGCGTGCTTGAATAGCACCGTAGCCTCGTGGCAAGCTTCATTTGATATCGGGATGTAATCAGCGAGGCAAGTGTTAACGTGGGCCAGCAGGTTTTGATAAAACATGCCATCCCAGAAAGAAGTGAAGTGGTGTCAACGAATACCAAGGCTTCATTTTTAGTTGTAGTATTGACCTAAGTATAGTCAAGAAAATATATCTACGGTAGGTGACTAATTCTCAAACTTACCTTTAAAATCATTTTCCCCATTTCTTTTCAGCGCAAGTACGAAATTATGTCGAAGTAAAGTAAAACAAGTACGAAAGTATGAATTTATATTGAAGTAAAGTAAAAACAATATGGATACACAAACACGTAATAAGCCCTTTTGGATGTTGGTTGTACTGACAGTGCAGTTTTAAATGTTGCTATGCGAGAAGGTGGAAATTTCCACATATGTTTGGTTAGTATAGAGGTCAAGCTCGGGCACATGTATCAGCTGTGCGCACCTGCCACTGTAAGTACCTAGATGTTTAAAGAATTTGGTTGCCTAGCAGATATTCAGCGGTGAGTCATCCTCAATTTTAGATCTATATTCATTTCATGGAACCATCATTTACGATGTACAAATAATTTTTGAAAATTCTATATATGTTTACTTAAATTTGATACACGAAATTTTTATGGTCATTTAAATTGATACACTTAAAATTTTGTTCAAAATTTAATAGTCGAATAGTTCATAAATGTTCTTATTATTTCAAAGGCATTTCTATAAGATAATTTTGAAGTTACAAGGTTATACTAAAATGTTTGCATAACTAAACATGTGATACGTTGATATTTGTTTGTCACATTATAGTGTATAATTTTTTTGACAGTACACCTGAAGTACAGCTTAATTCAGACAATAAGTGTTTTTTGACTTTTGATTCCATCAAATATATCAGTTAAAAATATAGTACTGTAATCTACAAAAAGTCTGAGCATTTAACTTAATTCTTGTAAACTCGAACAGGATACTATTCAAGTATCATAATTAAACTGTAATATAAAAATGAAAACCATATATTTCTTATAGAGAATTAACGTAAATTATTCAATTATAAATGTCCTATGAGTATTCAGAGATTAATACAAGATCTTAATAAAGTAATTGTTTCTAAAGTCTCCGTACATATAACTTTGTACAAGCGATGTATATATATATATATATATATATATATATATATATATATATATATTTTACAAATTAATAGAAAGGATAATAAGTTGTCGTAAAGCTTTCTTTCATTGAAGTCAGCAGAAATTGTTCTATAGAAGCAAACAACCACATTTATGAGGTTTTTGTAGTGAAGAGAGAGATGTTATTGGTGTTGGTTTAGATTTTTTTTGAAGCATAATTTTTACTATTTGATCTTTCTTTACTTTAATTTTTTTGTGATAAAGTGGCTAGGCTCTAACGTAGCCCTAGTCTAAAAATATTTAGAAGTGATTAAATTTTCAGGTTGTACAAGAACGTCGTTCCCATTCCAGTTTGCAGAGTCAAAAGTAAGTATTTTTTTTTTATATGTTGCTCGTTATAAGGATTTTTTTTTCTTTTCGACGATTTCCATATCTGATCTTCGGATAGATTCTCATTATAACATTCATTAAGATACGGTGGCGTCCAATAAAACTTCTTTTTTTATCGTATACCATCCTACGACCCTAGCTCATAGCTCTACCCTAAGTTGAAGAAGCTTAGCTGGCTGGAAGATCTCTTTAGAGAGTCCTTTTTTCTCAATTTCTCAAAGCCATTTAACATCCTCTTTACCCTGGGCTTAAACTTTAAACAGGAACCCCTCATAATCTATCGAGCTCTGCCGCCTATAAGGTAGAGTAGACACACTATTTACCTTTTGAGGAATTGCGAGTGTAACAACATTGTTAATTAAATTCATGATTCTAACCAGTACCAAAAATTACAGCTACTACATTTTTTAAATAAAATTCGACGGCTAAATTACTTTGAATGATAGGAAATATGTAGACACAAAACTTCAAGGTCCAATATTATCAACAAAGTGACCGAATTTGATCCGAACCTTATTTTTATTAAAACTTCAACATGCTTGTGATACCATCAAAATACTGTTTTTTATAAATCTGAGTGGGTAACATGCATTATATATAACTGTTTTTTTGACGTCACACTTCTAATTTATTTTTAATTTTAACTGCATTTTTTAAAATATTTTTTATTGTATTTATGTGACATATACGTAGTTTGTTTAAGGTCAGTACTTCTTTACCTTTTTAACTTTGTTCCATATGTTTTCTATATTTTTGAATGTACTTGAGAATGAATACATTGGTATTAAAAACTTTAGTCGTTAAATAAAGAATAACATGGCTATTGTATGGGTTTGGTTTAAAGCTTTTTCTACATTTCAATTTATGGGTGCTACTATATTCAAAAGAACTTTTTAACTTGGATGTTTTGTTAGTGTGGAGTGTTTAACTTGCAGTTATTTCATAAATTACAGGTGTGTTTGGGAGATCTTACATTTAACAGACTATATCAGTATACTGAAATACCTGTTTTATATGTTAAAAAGGAAAGTTGCAAGTAGTAGCTCATAATGATATTTCACTTTTAGGATTTGCAGTGCATTGTAGATTAGAGTCACGTGCTTTCTGTAGAGAACGTTGTAGAAATATCTCAAGCAGCATTTCTGAAGGACTTGTAGTTTGCTCTTATAATGTTTGCAAAGTTAGTTAAAATAGATTCTACTGCAGTAGTTAACATGGTCTTAAATAAATGTGTGGCACAAGATGGAAGTAATTTTTGTATCTATAAATAGATTTTTGTAATAGGTACTCCTCAGTGGCGGAGATTCTTACCATTGTGTGCGCCCCCCACGTCAATTCATAACATTGTACCTTTTACCTAATACTCTAAAGAAAGTAAAAATTTTGTAGTGTCAAAGTTGCAAGCGTAATAGAATCAGTCATGATACAAACTCAAAGTGTATGCAAAATACAATTATATGTATTTTAGAGTGGTCTGTTGTATGTTGTGTTCTGCAAGTACAACAAATGAATTAAAAATTTATTTAAAAAATATTACGTGAATTTTGTTCTTCGAGTTTTGAAGAGCAAATGCATAGATTACGGCATGGCATCAAAATTTATATTTCGAGCAGTTTCGTTTTCTATACTTAAAATGGAAAGTCGTGAAAGCTAATCCTGTGATATAATAGAGCTTCTAAGATACTTCTTGTTTAGCTTAAGTTTAGAAAAAGATCTCTCGGTTGAAGCAGTTGTCACCGGCAATGTTGTAAATAACAAGTATGCTGTATAAATGTCAGGATAGCTAGCGAACACAGTAAAGTTTTTACGTAGAATATGTATTGCTGTCTAATATTTTCAAAATTTGAAATTGTTTGTTTCATAATTGAATGAAGCTAACCTGTTGAGCAAAGGCATCTGTTACATCTTTATCATATTCATCGCTAATCGATTTTGATAAATGGTAAAGTTCATCATCATTAATGGCGTTAAAGTTTTTGAACTTTAAGCTTATTTACGATCGATCTAAGTGACTCAACGCATTTTTTTCATTTGCAAAATTAGTATGTCAAATAGTTTAAGATATACTTCTATTTTAAATTTTTGTTCGTTATCTCGTATGCTTTCGTCTTGACATATTTCATCAAAGTGCATTTTAACATGTCGAAATTTCTTCTTCTGAAAGTGTGGTTCTATTTTCCAGGAAAGAGCAAGTTCTCCGCTTATCTTCTAATTTCTTCGAATGAATCCCTTAATTGCCTTAATTTGATATATACGTTAGTAAAGTATGTTTCAACATCTTTCATATCAATAGTTTTTGATTGAAGATATTTACTAAGGGGGTTAATTGAAGAAAATAATTTGGACACATTATTACTAAAAATACAAAATTATGTTTTGTCTTTTGGCTTCTGCTTGTTCCTCACTAGCACCTAATTTTAAAATAATTTCAATTAACGACTAACCACTTCTTTGTGACAAGAAAGAATTGAGGACAAGGTTGCATCTTGTGACGTCCAACTTGTCGGGCATAAACGCTTAAGGTTGGGGATATCATTTTCATGTAACGGTTCCCAGCTTTTTACACTGATATGAAGAACCTATAAAGGTGTTCTATGATATCAAAAAATGCGTCGCCTCAGAAATACCTTTTACAGCATCATTCACAAGTAGATAAAGATATAAACACCTGACATAACACATGCACGATCATAAGCTTGGCCCCTGCATTTGTTTAAATACATACCATGTTTTTCTAAAAAAAGAGAATGCTATCTATTAATCTAGTTGCTGAATGATTAAACACAGGAAAGAATCCAGCAAATGGTTCTTTTACCACCAAATCTCTAGCTGCTCAGCTCTGATCATTAACAACTTTGACATAACGAAAAACAATACTCAACTGATCAATTTTGGAAATATCTGACTTTGTGTCCAAAAGCAGTGAAAAAAAGGAGCCTCTTTAAGTTCATCTAATAATGTGTGTTTAACACGATCAGAATCAGAATAGCAGAGCCACATTCTTTGAAATTCAACCCCCAGATTTGAATTTAATTGTATAATAGTATTCACTAAACGATCGTCTTTCTTTATTATTAAATTTGTCAGCAGAAAATGGGCCTTTGGGACGACATGATCCATATGCGATAACAAATTTCTTTATTTTTGAATCTATTATGGTTTTAGCGTAATTTCCTCGATCAGTAGGATATTTTTTAATAGATATAACTCGAAAAAATTCTTGGCTTTCCTTATCCTCCTTGTCACAATCTAATTCGCATTGGGATTGACTTTGCAAGGGTACAATCCATGAGTTTGTAGTTTTGATGTCATCTTTGGAAACTTCTTTTGGTGCAGTTGCGATGGTAGTTGTTTCATCCCGAAACAGGCGTTATTGCTAATTCTGAAGATTTAGTTATTGCTTCCTTTTTAGAAAAAAAAAATGCTTAGTTTTTTCTGATCCTCCTTTAATTTCTTAATAATTTTTACTAGCCCCTCTTTCTTAATATAATAAAAATTCATCATTAATTGTCGTACGTCACGAGGATTCTGTGGTAGCTTGAATCCCCTTGCAGCCATACTATGTTGTATAAATTTACTTTTAACTATCTGCTTAAAAGAGAATCTATCTACAGCTGACATTTTAGATATTAATTCCTCCAGAGTTGCCCATTTTACGAATGTTAAAATTGTTTGATTATTATTAATACTCAATCATCGTTTTACTTGTTGACGAGATGTCGCTGGAGATGATGTGGAACATGTGCTTTCGACTTCGGTTTCTTTCTATTAAAATTCGTGGACACCTTTTAGATGCCCGTGTAGGCCACGAATTTTTGCATAATAGTTGTTTGCTGCAAATGTTGCATATAGCATGATCTGGATCACGTTCGTTCTTTTTAAAATAATCCCACACATCTTTATATATTTTGCTCATTTCTGTGGATTAAAAATTAAATATAAATTAATTAAATATCTAAGTTATAAGAAAAATCGACGGAAAGGTCAGGTTTACAAAGTTTATTGTACCAACTATTTTTAGAAATTATTTAATTTATTAATGTTTATAAGCAGAATTGCAGAACAGAAATAAAGTGAAACCTAGTTACTAATACTTACTCTTAATAGTTATCAAATCACACAAACTACTTACATTGTAACGCTAATCTGTATACCTTACTTTTTCACAGATACCTATATGTACATAAACTATAATAAATAATTACCTTTTTAATATTCAGAATTTTCTTCAGTGAATTCAATAGATATTTATATGCACATCAACACCACAGACAACATGGTATAATTTCGATGAGAGAGATTGCAGTTTGCACTTGATGTTGGTATACCCATAAGAACAGCAAAATTTTAAGTCCCGAGCCCAGACAGTCCACCGCATGTTGTCTGTCCGCCTGTGAATACATATATATGTGCCGCTCCATCGCTAGAGACCGTACTATAACGCAACACCTCGGAACTGTTCTTCCCACCGCAGAATCGACATCACATTAAAATAAACCTATTCAACATTGCAATAAGTGATATTTTGAAATAAAATATAATCATTTTAATTTTCTCGAGAAATATTAAATAATTTTTCGAGAAATAAGAAAAATAAAAACATGAAATTTTTCGAGAATAGTCACTAATCATGATAAATAAATTTCTGAACATTTGAGTATTTTAAAAATATATGAACTTGTGCAAATATTCGCTTAGCTGCTGTTAAACACTTTACGTTCATGCGACACATCACAGCAACTGACACAGACAGCTACTACAGGCAATTTGGAAAGCTCTACATTAAGGGAGGGAAAGATGGGGTTTTTATATGTTCCCATATATTACACTGGAAATGATCTTTTGCTAAGTAAGGTTTATATATAATCAACAATATACAGATACATGCTAATTGTTGTAATTTCTTTATTTAAATATCACGGCATTACAGAAACAGTGTTTCTAAATGGCCAACATAACGAAATAATATACATACAAAAAGAAGAAAAAAGTAATAATGGTTACTAAATAATACTAGAGATGACACACAGATTATGTTGTAAACAATAAACGCTCTATATTATTTTTATTCATTGAGTACACTACAGAAATAATCAAATTGAAATCGATACTAACAGATTAAGCATATGTTTGCCTAGAAGGAATTCTTAGAAATTAACAGATTTGATTAACAGTTTGTTTAAAGGAAGTAGAGTTCAGAAGAAAGATATCACAATCGGTAAAGTGCCGATTATAGATTATGACAAGCTTGCCTAAAAACGTGTTCAAGCCATAGTTTGTACGATGTTGCTTGATGACAAATGACTGGGTATTTCGAGTAAGCCTATAGTTGATCCGAAACTGAATAGGAGCTAATAAGTGATGACAGCCGATGGTGCCATTCACTAATTTGTGTAGAAAAATTGCTGAAGCTATCCATCGTTTGCACTATAGAGATTTTAAACCCACCAATTGGAGACGGATAGGACGCAGAATTCCCAAAAAAGGAAATGCGATGTTTGAAAAGTAAATATTTCACAAATTTTGCTTGAACATTTTCAAGTTTGAAAATGAGGTTAAGATAGGTAGGAAACCAAATAGCGCTATTGTATTCAAGAATGCTACGAACCAAACTGAAGTACAGAGTAGAAATCGTTCTAGTACCAGAAATGAGTAAGGTGTGTCTTTTTAGAAATCCTAGCATCCTAAATGCTTTTAAGCAGACAAAATGTTTTAATAAAAGTAACTACAGCGAATCCTCTTTACTAGTTTAAAACAATAAAAAAGATAGACAAATTTATCTAAAACAAAATTTAGCATTTTTACTTAAAATTATGAAGCTACACAATTTTTAGATTTAATACTAATTTATAGTGTTTAACGAAAAAACGGTATTCAACACAATCAAAAAATTCTATTTGGAATTAAATAAAATATCAGCCCCATGCTTATTGCGTTTTACAATAATGAAGTATAAGTTTTCCTTCTGTATTATAACAGTCATATAAATTCTTTACCATTTGATCTGGTGATGGGGCAAAAGTTTGATTTACATAAAGGAACTAAAAATACCAAATTAGAACTAATACGGATAAGTTCTCAATATCTTACCACACGTTCTTGAGGATCAAGCCTTAAATATTTCTTTACAAATTCTGTGATCCAACCTAAGGTTTTATCAGCATCCACAGCCCATTTTTTCTGCTTCATAATGGGTGCATTTCCAGTAGGCTTTAAGAAGATATCAACTAAAAACGGAAAGAGTATTTCATGAATATTTTACATTAAACCAACAATAAATATTTTAATATTGCAATTGATTTGACCCAATTAATGTGAAAAATATTCGTTCTTTCATTAACCCCTGTACTTACATTAGAGTCGAACGTTGAATTTCAAAGTATCAATCTAATGATTTATTATTATAAATGCATCATTCATAATCTAAAATTCGAATAACATTTGATTACTAATGATTAGTTCAATTCATCCAATTGCTAAAATATCAATTAGTCCAATACTAGATTTTCCTTAATCAAAATTGATACCGTTTATGCCAAGACCACATAATTCTTACGTAGTTTTCATATCGGTTTGGATCAGGATTGGCTTGATTTAAATCATGTGATTTAAACCACGATTTAAATCAAATGACTTTATTAAAAAGATCATTGATTTAAATCATTTTTATTTTTATACTTATTCATTTTATTTTTTTAAATTAATATAAGTTTAATTTGTGTTTTCTGCAAGAAGTAGAAAATAACATGCATTTTTTTCTGTTGATTTTTATTTAAATTTTAAAGTATAGATTAAGATCATAGAAATAAAAATAATAAATATAAATAATAGATATATCCACACAAATGTACATTCTGTTTATTGTTAATAACAGACATGTGAAAGAAGAAAAATTCTAACAATAAACATAATGCAGGAAAACATTTAGTAAGAAAGTAAATTTTTAATCGTCATTTTGATTATAATACTTAAACAGAAATACTACTTTACTAGCTTTTTCTACACTTAGTTTACTTAGTTTTGAATGTACGACTTCAAACGATGAAAATGTTCATTCCACAGATGCAGAAGAAACTACTGCACACAGAAATTGTTTACAATATGTAAATTCTTTGATAAATCAGGTATCTCTTTTTGCCTATAACCACAACTGCAGAGGAGTTATGTTGGTCAATACTTCATCGGTGAACATAATTTCTTTAAAGGGTTTGGATTGGGTCCGAAGTTTTAAAATTAATGGTAGTATACCAGTATCTCTATACATTTTTCTTAGTTCTGGTAATCGTTGCCCTCTTTCATCAGCAGTTAATTTATAAATTGTTTTGTGAGATCTAACAAATAAGTGATACGGTGTATCTTTCATTTTAAATTTAAATCACTAAAATCCAAAACATTTCGTATATTTTCACGCATTCGGGTCATGTTTGTAATATTATCTATTACTAAACTTAAGACGGCACAATTATGTTTTCTTTTACATGGAGAAAATGTGTTATTGGAAGTCAAATAATCTGCCATGTGCAGCTGTCCGGAATTGTCAATTGTGTCATAGAAAAATGAATGACCCTTTTCAGATATTAGTGAAACACATATAATGGGTTCAGTGCAAATATCGGGCCGTCCATCAATAGCCATATTAACATATTTTCTAAAACATTTTCCGTGCTCTTCCTACATAAATTTCCTCTAATAAGATAGTTGAAATAATTTTTCTTTACTGAGGTAAATAACCAGGGCTTAATAGCTCTAATGCTTTTTATCTCACCTGAAGCTGCTATTGGTGGCAAAAATGCTTTTGCGATTTGTTTATCAATTATGCATTTCTTATCTACAGATGTGCAAATTACAAATGATCCTTCCTTACATACTTGCTTTGAATGTGAGTGTTGATGCACGTCAATAAATTTAACACTGACGCTCTCTGTATATTTACTGTTGAGAATTAATGTTCTATTAGTGTCTAGTTGGTTTTGGTTTACTGTTCTTTGATAATTATAAAATGTATTTGATCAAGATGCTTACACTAATAGTTGTTATGGTTACGGGTTATTTAGGTACAAGTTCTATTGTTATGTCAAATAATGTAATGTCAAGTTAATTATATATTTACAAGCAAAATGTGTTTATTGTGCTAACAACAACGAATGTATACAGAGCTATCGATGGAAAACATTTTGTATACCTTTCCTCGGATTCAACATATGGTCGACTTCAACCGGATATTTTAGGTCAGGAAAACAAGGAGTAATTGGCACAAAAGCACATACAAACGGTCCTTCACAAGCAGCACTTTTATACAAGAAATCTTCACTAGTAACGTCATAAGCCATTAAGGATTTTCTTCGACAAGGCAATGGTTTATGGATTGTTGCAAGGATATTTACAAGGGTGAAGATTCTACACACTGATTCAGTTACAGGTTAACACTGAACAGAGGATTATAAGGTCAGATTCGTCCAATTATTTACGTAGTTGCTCTAATGCTTTATTAAGGTTGGGTTCACGAACTTGTATCGTGGTACATTTTTACATAAAAATAAGGTATAGGATCTTGGATACAAAGGGCAATTTACAATTCTACATCTGTACCGGTGTAGTAAACAAAGGCTTAAGTTACACTAACAAAACCAGGTCAATAAACGTCAGGGACTTTGTCACAATTGGTGGTTTTACTACAAACCATGCCAAGTTTGCCGAAGCAGTTACTACTAAAGAACATTTGTTTCTAAGGTTTATATTGAATACATAAATATTCACAATTAATTAAGGCTAGTTGGTACAATAGGTTAGGCGAAGGTCTTCCTGTCCTACAAAATAGTTTGTTAGGCTGGATTGTAGGTGGAGGCATTTCTAGCACACAGAACTCTTGCTCAAACTTGAGCGTGGCTTTATTTTCACAAGGGATTGATTTAGATACATTAATTTCGCAATTCTGGAAATTAGAAGAGGTTTCTAATAAAAGACACATGGCCCCAGTAGATAGAATTAGTGAGGAAATTTATTCTAACACAACAACAAGGATTGAATCAGGTTTTTGAAGTAAGATTACCGATCAACCCTGATTACAGTGTCTCCTGTTTAGGTGACTCACTTTCAAATGCTGTTAGAAGGTTTTATTCACTAGAAAGGAGATTTGACAAAGATCCTAAGCTAAAAATGGAGTATAAGGCATTTATAGACGAATACATAGCTCTAGGGCATGCAAGGGACATTAGCTTGGAAATTAGTCAAATTGAAAATCTATTATGCCAACTAGGTACTACTTTCCTCATCACTGTGTTGTACGCGAGGATAAGCTCATGACAAAATATCGTGTAGTTTTGATGGGTCTATGAAAACCACATCAGGCTTAAGTCTGAATGACATTATGCTGAAGGAAGCCCGGTACAGCCGAAGCTGTTTGACATTATTTCTAGGTTTCGAACATTTAGATATGTGCTTACAAGCGATATACAGACAATGTATAGATGTATTAGAATCAATTCACAAGATCGATTCTTGCAAAACATCATTTGGAGAGATGATACTGCTCCACTAAGACACATTGAACTCCAAACAGTCACGTATGGAACTAATTGTGCACCATTTCTTGCAACAAGAACTTTGGTCGAATAGGGGTATTAATGCCTTTCCATTGGCAGCAGATATGTTGTTGAGGCAAACGTACGTAGATGACATTTTAGGAGGTGCAAGCACACTTGAGGAATTAACTCAGCTACAAAAAGAGTTAGTGCAACTCTTAGAGTCAGCTGGATTCGTATTGCATAAATGGAATTCAAACGATAGGGCTTTAGTTACTGAGTGGCAATCTGAAAATTTTAAGGTTTTAGGTGTATCATGGAATCCTATTTTAGTTTCGTTTCAAGTATCTGTACCAGATTTAATTGACAAAGGCAGTTTTACAAAACGAGAGGTTTTAAGAATTATTGCACAAGTCTTTGATCCTATGGGCTTTGTTGGTGCAGTGATTATTGTAGCAAAAATTATAATGCAAAAATTGTGGCTCATTAAAATTGATTGGGATGAGGTTTTACCCGAAGATTTGTTACGTGAATGGCTGCAGTTTTACAAACTTTTACCTAGACTGAAAGATATCAGCATCCCACATTGGATATTTCTTCCAGAAAGGGTTTTAAGTATTCAATTAATAGGGTTTTCGGACGCTTGATGCAAGCATACGGCATTTGTTTGTATGTAAGGGTTTTATATCAAGGCAATGGGGTTTCATGTAATCTTGTCTGTTCCAAGTCAAGAGTGGCTCCACTAAAAACGGTATCTTTACCAAGGTTGGAATTATGTGGATTTTTACTGCTTGCTCGTATGTGTAATAAATTCATCTCTTGCATGAATTTTAAATTTGACAAACCTATCCTATTTACGGGTTCGCAAATAGTTCTTGCTTGGCTGCATTCGCCACCGTCTCGTTGGACAACGTTTGTGGCTAACAGGGTATCAGAAATACAAGATCTTTCCAGCCACATGGAGTGGAGGCATGTTTCGTCTGAATCAAATCCCCGACTACATTTCTCGCGGTCTTTATCCTAACAGTTTAATAAATTGTAAGATCTGGTGGGAAGGTCCAGATTTTCTGCTAGATCCTAATTGGAATTTAAGTCTGATAGAACATACTACATTGGATATAAGTTCCTTACCAGAGAAAAACATGTGTCTCATGTTCAAACTAATGTCGAAGGTGATCCTTCAATTTTTCTTAGGTTTTCTTCATTTTCTAGAATGCAAAGATGCATTGCATTTATGCTTAGGTTTATTTGTAATTCAAAAAATACTTCAACAAAGGTTTGTGGTCCCCTGATGGTTGAGGAACTAAATCTAGCATCAAATCAAGTTTTTAAGGTTATACAACATGGATATTTTTGGATGAAATTACTTGTTTAAGGGATAACACGTCATTGCCAAAAAGAGTTCTCTTTGGAATTAAATCCATTTCTGGATTCTAATGGCTTGCTAAGGGTTGGTGGAAGATTGGATAACGCACCACTGTCGCTTGCTGTTAAACATCCAATTACTCTTCCGTCAAAATGTCATGTAACTGACTTATTAATTGAACATCAACATAAGCAGTTGGGTCATGCTGGACCACTTGCTGTGCTTAATAGTCTCCGGCAACGCTTTTGGCCCGTCCATGGGTTAAGACGTATAAAAAATATATTACTTAAATGCATTACATGTCACAGGTTTAAGGCACTTTTAGCCAAACAGTTAATGGGTTCGCTACCAGTTGAACGGGTTCAATTAGTTCGTCCATTTTTACACGTTGGAATAGATTTTGCAGGACCAGTCATGGTCAAGCAATCAAGGTTACGTAAAGCACTTGTGTCCAAAGCTTATATAGCTTTGTTTCTGTGTATGGCGACTAAAGCTGTCCACATCGAGCTGGTGTCAAGTCTTTCGACCGAAGATTTTTTACTAACATTAAAAAGATTTGTTTCACGTAGAGGTAATCCACTTTCGATTACTAGCGACAACGCTACTTATTTTAAAGGAACGGATAATAGTTTAAAAGAGGTATACAGATTTCTTCAAGTTCATGGCAGTAAAATTCAAGACTTCTTGTCAACGGCGGAAATTAGTTGGAAGTTTATCCTCCTAACAGTCCGCACTGGGAGGTATCTGGGAGGCAGGTATCAAGAGTATTAAGTACCATCTAAAAAGGATTGTGGGAAAATCAGTTCTGTCTTTTGAATGTTTATCAACTGTTTTGGCCCGAATCGGGCTATTCTTAATTCAAGGCCACTACAGCCTATGTCAAACTCAATTTCTGATTTGAGTTGTCTGACTCGGGACATTTTCTTATCGGTCAGCCGATGACTGCCTTTCGAGCGTATTGGTTTAGACATTCCAGAAAACCGTCTGAATTTGTGGCAACATTGTTCTAAATTGAGACAAGATTTTTGGAAAAGGTGGTCTATGGACTATCTAAATCAACTACAACACCGTCCAAAATGGAAGGTGTCTGAAAACAATTTAAGGATTGGTGATCTAGTATTGCTTAAAGAGGATAATATACCACCTCTAAATTGGGGTCTAGCTAGGGTACTAGAAATAATGCCTGGCCGTGATAACAAAGTACGGGTGGTAAAATTAAAACTAATAAAGGAGAATTCATTCGTCCTATTCGTAAACTTTCTCCACTTCCTCTTCAAGGTGAGAGTTGTGAATTGTTGAGGACGACGCCTCAAGAGGGGGAGAATGTTGATGCACGTCAATAAATTTAACACTGACGCTCTCTGTATATTTACTGTTGAGAATTAATGTTCTATTAGTGTCTAGTTGGTTTTGGTTTACTGTTCTTTGATAATTATAAAATGTATTTGATCAAGATGCTTACACTAATAGTTGTTATGGTTACGGGTTATTTAGGTACAAGTTCTATTGTTATGTCAAATAATGTAATGTCAAGTTAATTATATATTTACAAGCAAAATGTGTTTATTGTGCTAACAACAACGAATGTATACAGAGCTATCGATGGAAAACATTTTGAATACCTTTCCCTCAGGATTCAACAGTGAGGAATAAGTATTCCGAGTGGGTTCGCCAAAATTTCTGAACAGAGACTTGCACTTAAAAATGCAGAAGCAGATCAATGCAAAGAAGTCACGTGTACTGTTATTTGTATCTACATCTACAATAAAGCAAAAAATTAAATTAAGAAAATAAAAAATAACACTGTCTTAAAGGTTTTTATTTATTTTCACGGTCAAAAACGGATAAGCTTAACTGACTAACCTATAATAATAATAGACATTTATTATACAAAGGAAAAAATACTAGATTTTAGCCCGAGGTGTGTTTGTCTCCCGACGCGAAGCGGACGGAGACAAAACACGGAGAGTTAAAATCTTACATTTTTACCGTATAATAAATACACTATTTTTTTCTTTTACAGGCAAAACAATGATTTAATATTAAAAAAATATTACAATATGTTAAAATCAATCGATGTCAAATTTGAAGTTTCGAACAAGCAATCAAATATCTGTCAATTTAATTCTGCGAGAGGTTTCAAAAATTGCTTACTTAAGTTGTTTATATCAGTTGTTTTGAACACAACGAAGTTATGATACGATGTTATGTTAGATCCGAATGTTACAAGTGTGGACCCAGCTATAAATTAAATATCTTCGTGTTCTCACTTTTTTGCACATACCCGGGAAAAAAGTACTAATTTTTTTCCCTGGGAAAAAAGTAAATTCATAAGAAGTGGCATTTTGTTACCTGTCAAGAAACATTAAATGTCAAATTTTTTTCCTGTCACAGAAAAAACGATATTTTTTATGTTCAGTGATACGTGTGGTCGGCACTTCATAGAAATGAAAACAATAACTGTCTGATAATTGATAACATTATCTGTAATTACAATAAACTGTGCTAAATAAAACAAACTCAGTTTATATTTACCTGCAATAGATGCAGGAGCAGAAACAATTTCTTTGCAGATTGTATGATGAATTTTTAAACGTTGTACTAATCCTTGCTATTCCTTGTTACAATTTTTGCAAACTGCCCTTACACCTGTTTTAGCTTTGTCACTTTTTTCAATAGAATGCTTCCAAATAAGATCTTATTTTCTGCCACTCATATTTAACATGTAACAAATTAAACTTTTACAGTTGCAGTAGATATATTAATTAATATAAAATAGATTAATGCACTGTAAAGTATTTAAATTGCACTGACACTAACACACGAAGATCTAATAAATAAAATGTACTTTCAGAAGCAGAACGCCAACTATTTATAGCCTTACAGCCACTGCAAGCCGTGTTGCCAAACCTTGATACGCTTGGCACCACTGATACGGTCCACGTTTCACAATATTACGCAATTGTATATTATAGCATAATTATGCAGCAAATTGTATCAAATACCAAACACGTTTACAATGATACAATTCGTAATTTATAATTTAAATAAAGCAATTTACTCACTTAAAACACGCGCCTTGCAGTTAAATCTCAGGACCATCTTGTTTTTTGGTGTGGGTCGGCTACGCCATTGTTGAATCAGATTCTATTCGTCAATCCTCTTTTGTTTGTAGGGGTAACGACAAGGATACAGGCAGAGGTAATGATAGAAGGTAGAGATAAGATAGAGGAACCTACATCCTAAAAAAAAAGAAAGGACAGACATCACGACACAGGTAGATGTTACCAGTTTCGAAGTCTCGTGGCTAATGATGTTGTGTCACACCGCGCACTTGCGCCACTCACTCCGCGCCTGCGCATTCTTTTGCGCCAACGCAACTATCCAGAATGACGGAAGTTAACAAGTTTATTTGAAAATATTCGCGGGAACTTACTCACATATTTAAAAATGTACATTTCCAAATTTGGAAAGTAACAATCTTCAGAAGCAAACTATCATATGAGCTGTCCTAAATTATTGTATTTTAGCCAACAATATCATACGTATTTATATTGCGTAGTTGTTTCACCTGTGCTGTGCACGGTCTCGGCAGCAGCTACAGCATTATTCTTTGTGTTGTTTACCAACTAAGTAAACTTTACGTACTACAGCCTTCGTTTATATACATGGTAGTATATAGACAAAGCTATAACGTTGAGTGGGATGAGGTTATCTTTTATTTTTATAGTGAAGAGTTTAGAATCACTGAGTTTAGTTCTCAACTGTATTTTCATTGCAGATTGATGTGACTGCATACAAATAATGAGCGATAGTGATCCGGATGAACCTTCCACTTCACAAAAGAGATTGTTTGTTCGAAACGCCAGAAAAAGTAAAACGTGGAAGAGGGAAGTCCGTACCCAAAGAAAAACATATGAAGCAGTGTTATAGGCCTGAGTGGGAAAACAATCCAATGTTCAAGTGGTGGCTGAGGCCTGCAAAGATTGCCACGTCTTCTTTTACATCAGAACCGTCAGTAATAAAAAATCATGCTAAGTCCAAGTCCCTATGAAAAAGGTTCATCTACTATTGGTAGTAACAAAAAAATTACAGTGTTTTACAGTTGATAAAGACAAAGGAATTTTTAAAAATCAAGTTAAATTAGCAGAAATATGCACTAGTGGTCTATTGGCAGAGAATAACTCCCCTTTCGACTGTGTAATCATAGCCGTAGCTAAAGATAAAAAATGTTACGTGAATTCTAAAATTGCTCAAGCCGTCCAGCTTAGTCATACAAAAGCTAGTGAAATAGTGAAAAATGTCATTGGAAGGTGCGAATATAACACCTTAATTAAGGAATTACAGTCCAAAAAGATTAGTATAGTAATAGACGAATCTACTGATATAGGTTCTATCAAAACCGGAGTGTTTGTGTTACGTTTTCTGACGAAGGCCGAGTTGTAACGAAATTTTGGAGGCTTGCCCAAGTGCTTACTTCTATTGATGTTGAAGATGCTAATGAGAGTGCAATAGCAAATCGTCTCCATAGCGAGTTGGTTAAAACTTTTGATTTTGCTAGCATTCCAAAACAGAATGTAGCAGATTTTGCTAGCGATAGTTGCAACACCATATTTGGTGAAAAACTTTGTTGCACAACGTCTAAGTGACAACTACCCTGGTTTAACCCTTTCTAAGTGTATGTGCCAATCCACTCACTTGTGTTGCAGTGAAGCTTGCAAAGAGTTACCTCGTGCACCTGAAGAACACCAAAGAAATTTATAACTTTTTAAAAAGCAGCAGCAAACGGCAGGCTAGATTAATCGAGTTTCAAAGGCTTTTAAGCTGAATGTTCATGAAATTCTCAGGCCCACTCAAACGCAATGGTTTTCTTTGCAGGCAGTTGTGGACAGAATTTTAGAACAATGGACTGCATTGAATAGCTTTCTTTATTAGAGTAATCCACTTCCAAACTGGTATGTGTTGATAATATAGTAAAAACAATGAAGGAACCTACAACAAAAATATATTTTCTATTTTTGCAGCGGTGCTCTAAATGTGTTAATCTTAACAGACTCTTTCGAAGTAATGGAGGCCTCATCGCTAATGTGCATGAGACAATGTGCACTTCATACAAAGACATACTATCAAGCTACATCCATCAAAGATACATTAATGACAGCTCTCGATAAAACTGACCCAGCTAATGCTCACAAACTTTGTCCCACTACATCAAATGTATCTAGGAGATTCACTGATGTATCTTGAAAATCAACCAACAATCAAAAACTAAAGTGACTCAAAAGATCTGTTAAACCATTTTAGAAAATGTTGCAAAAGATTTCTTGTTAAGTTAAGCCAAGAAATGATAGAGCAGTTTGATTTTAGAAGCGATTCACAGTATGCAAAAATACAGTGTCTACATTGTCAAGTTGCAATGTCACACCAAGATCTAAAAAGGCCCATTTCCCTTGTAAATATTGCTACACCTGTGCCAAGAATCTATAGACCCAGAAAACGCCCAGCTCCTTAAAAAAATTGATGGCCAATGACGGAAAATGCTACATAAAGAATTTCTGACAAAGTACTGTAACATGCCAATTTACCATTCTATTACCATGTTACATTGTGGTCCAATTTCCCCCAATATGAAGGCATTATTTGTCTTAAGTTTATACTAATACCGTTTATAATCACAAAAGTTTTGATTTGTGTAACGTTTCCCTTTAGTATTATTAAATAATACACTAAATACATCTATCTTTACTTTTAATTTAATATTCTTTCCTTTGTATAAACAATATAAATAATTAAGATCAGATGTAATTTTCCTATTGGTTAACCTTTGAATAATATTCATAAATACACAACTGGTGTATAAATGAACCTAGCCTCTAGGATAGTTTTCTTGTTTTGCCCCTCTCTCAAAAGTGTGGTTATCTGAAAACGAGAATTAAAATTTGGTTTGTCATGATGTCTAATTGCCTTTTGGAACACATGCCGTCTTCTGATAAAGATGTCCTTTCGAAAGCCACGCTGTTGTACCTGGTATGTAAAGGTGTCTTTACTTATTCTTCCTAACATACATAAATATCGTTTTAGAATATAAGCAAAACGCTTATGAAGAGGGCCTACCTAGATAACCCGTTCATAATGTTAAAGGATGGTAAGAATTTTTTTAGATTTAATTTTAGTTAGTTCCTCGTGACGAATTGCAATATTTCGTTAGTGTAACACGCTTATTTTCTAGGGTCCTCCTATGGTGGCATATCTTACCGTAGCATTTCCTTCTATGATGGCATGTCCTCCTATGGTGGCATATCTTACCGTAGCATTTCCTTCTATGATGGCATGTTCTCCTATGGTGGCATATCTTACCGTAGCATATCCTTCTGTGATTGCATGTTCTCCTATGGTGGCATATCTTACCGTAACATTTCCTATGATGGCATGTTTTCCTCTGATGGCGTGTCCTACCTTATAGAATATCTTCTGATGACAGGCTTTCTCGTGGCATTTTCCTTCCTGAAGTATTTTCAGGTGATGTATTCTCTGATTGAGAATTTGATTATCTAAGCTGAGCTTAAGCTCATGCTTTAACTTTATTATCTACAAATATTACCGTTTATCGTTTAAGAAAGTTATGTTGACGTTCTTAAGTACCTTCTAAAATAAATCAAGTTTTGCTGATGAAACATGGCTGTGGAACAAACAAGGATTCGCCCTTACAAATTGGAAGTTTGAGGTGTTCGTCTCAACAACAGTAGGCAAATCCGATGGTTATGAACAACCGTAAAGCTCAACATTTAAGTATATGTTTCTTATCATTTATATATCTGGAATACAGGTATGAATATATCGTATTTATTTTTGTGATGGAAGCAAGTGCATGCGTTCCGTTTTTTCTTATATCGTATCTAGTAGAGTTTTAAACAAAATTTTGAAATAAGGAGTGTAGATATATATATATATATATATATATATATATATATATATATATATATATACTTCATTTGGTGATTATATCGTATACAAATTTGGTTGTAAGAAAATAACGATACATATTTAATTTCTTATTAATGTTGTTAAACGAACGTCAATATATAAGTTGTATTAAGATATTTTCTTTTGTCAAGTTCTAAATTGCATCCCTTTAACTTGCCTGGGTAAAATTTAACTTAGTCCTCTAAACCCCTGAGATACAGTCTCTTGCAATCTACCGCAGCCACAAACGGTTGACGCTAGTCCCGCCAGAGTTTTATTTAGACTCTGTTGTACACCCTTTCCTATCAGTATAAAGGAAGGGTGCAGTACAAAGACATTGTCAACAATGAGTTTTGGGGAAAATGAAATAATTTAAAAATCTTCAGGATGAACATGAGTTCAAAGAACTTGGAGACTTCGCTTTGGATATTTTGGTTCTCCCATTCTCAAATGCCTCTTCTGAGCGTATATTTTCCAAAGAGAATATTATAGAAACAAAGTTGCAGAACAAGCTGCAGACCGAAACTATCAATAGATTGATTCTCACATCACAACATGTTAAAGCACTAGAACACTACACATCATTTCCATAAGGCACAACTAATTTGTTATTAATCTATTATGTAAACTCTCTTGGTCTATCTCTATATTATACTGTTTGTCATTGTGATTTGCCATTGCCTGAGTATCCTTTATAGTAGTTTGATTGCTTAGGATAGTGCTAGAAATGTATTGTTTTCTTACAGGTGGGGGTTCTAGTAAGTTAATCGTAACATCAAATATGTTATCACTTATGATCAAAGCCAATATTTACCAGAAAAAAGAAAATCCGATACTAACCTCTAACACGCCGGTATGGTTATCCCAAAAAGAAGCAATGACCGGCAGCGATTCAGATGAAGAAATTTTATTTTCAGATGCAGATTGAATACTTGATCTATTGTTAAACTATGTTAAGTTGTAGTTAAAATATTAAGGATTTTCTTATTGGTAAATATATAGTTATTGTAAGTTTACAGTAAAATACATCTTTTGAAATATACAATTTACAATGCATATTGTGTTTTTAGTCAGTCAATGTACTAATTTTTAACAGCAAGTCCTTAAAATGCAGCATACTTAATTGTAATTCAAAGGACTAATACATTACAAGACACTGTAATATTCAAGCATAAACGAAGATTCGAGTAAAGGTGAGTTTCAAATCTAGCGTAATAAAAAAAGATAAGTACCCCTTTTCTTAACTTTCCAAAATCATTTGTTATCAAATAAAAGAATTTAAATTAAAGATTAATATAAAACTTGGATTTTAATATTTATATTTGTGTGTTTTTTATTAACTATGGAATACAAAAAATTTTCATCTTTGGCCTAAATTACCCTACAAACGACCATATCGCACATAGTTAAATCGTACATTGTACAATAGGCTAAATTATCGTATGGTTGGCAACACAGAGACTGCTAGTCTGAACAGGATGTTACAGTAATATTGCTGACTGGCTATGTATTCTTCAACTTGCTTATGCACCTATTCTTGAACATTTTATAATTAAGAGTCGGGACAGGATATGACTGAAATATTGCTGTCTAGCTAATAGCTGTGCACTTTCCAACTTGCTGAATGCTGATGCATGTATTTTTCAATGTTTTACTTTTGGAATAATACATTTATAGTGTTCTGAATGTAGAAAATTTAAGAACGCTATTAAATCTCAATATAAAGAAACTTCTAAGTAATAATTTTAGCTAGTTTTTACTTTCGGAGGGTTTTATTTTTATCTAATTACAAATACAAAAAAAAATCAAGAGCCCAATCTTTTAAAAAATCAGTGATTTTTTGATTTTTTAAAATCGATTTTTTTCCAAGCCTGGTTTGGATTTTTGTTTTGCATATATGAATACAAAGTTAATACAAGAAGCAGAAATGGTTCTTTCAATTCATCAACTTTTTTAAACAATTCTCGTCAGCGCCAGTTTTACCATCAATTCGCCCGAAAGCAACATTTTAGTGTGACCCTCTATAAACACAATAAGATGATAAATGAAAATCATGGCTAGTTTTTCTTATCTCATAAAAAAACAAGAATAAAAAAATAAAATATAAATTTTAAACGAAATAATGTAAAACCTATGCCTACAGCCAAAAATATTGCCAAAACCAATAAGTACATTAGAAATCTTGTTTTCGAGATTTTAGAGCTGCAAACTCTTTAACGACGCTATCAAACGAAAGTGGTACCACTAAGCCGTTATTAAAGTCAAGCCAATAAACCAAGCCTTTCTTCTCCCACTGAATTTCTAATTTTTTATCTATTTAATAACTAAAATAACCTTGCAGCACTGTAATTTGTTACCGCAATACTCAAAAAAAATTCTAAAGGCAATATCTATATTGGAAAAGGTAGAAATTATCCCTTTTTCGTGAATGTACTGGAATATGTTTGCTATAGAATTTAATGAAATGCCGACGTAAAAATTCCTTAAAATGGCAACATTCAGTAGGAAAATCTTTCTCAAGATCTGAAAAGAAAGATCAGAAAGTCGGTATCATACCTCCGCGGTACAAATGAGTCACTTTATGCTTCAACAACGTTGGGAAATGTTGCAAACTTATTTCCAAAGTGAGTGCTGTGTAGCCCAAACAGTGCGTTTCTTGAAAAGTAGTTTTGGTAGAAATGAATCACCTACCGCGCCTGCTATATGCAAGTTTGTGCAAAAAGTTCATGAGACTGGCATGCTAGTGGACAACACTGATTGTTCTCGTTCTTGTACGGTGCACACAGACGAGAATGTGGCTGTTCTAGCCGAGAGTGTGAGACTCAATCCACGAACATCAACTCGCTGTCAATCTCAACAGCTCAACATTTCACGCACTAGCCTAAGGAGAGTTCTCCACAAAGATCTCGGATTATTCGCCTACAAGGTCCAATTGACTCAGCAATTGAAGGCGCTCGACCATCCGCTTCATTATCACTTCGCAGTTTGGGCTTTAGGGCAGTTTGAATTGGACAACAATTTTGGGCGAAAAATTATTTTTTTTGATGAGGCGCATTTTCATCTTGGCGGCTACGTTAACAAACAAAATTATTGCCACACCTGGGGCTCGGAAAACCAGTACGTTATTGTCGAGAAGCCAATGCATCCACAGAGAGTGACAGTTTGCTGCGGATTGTGGGGTGGTGGCA
This sequence comes from Platerodrilus igneus, assembly GCA_036346225.1. Taxonomy (NCBI): domain Eukaryota; kingdom Metazoa; phylum Arthropoda; class Insecta; order Coleoptera; family Lycidae; genus Platerodrilus; species Platerodrilus igneus. Next base: position 15,152,081 of record JARFIW010000280.1, on the reverse strand, counting down.
TCAGTGGACCATTTTTCTTCGAAAATGGGGCTGGGATCAACATTTCGGTCAACGGTGGGTGTTACAGAGCTATGTTACCCGACTTTTTTTACTGAAATGGAAGACATGGATTTGGAAGACCTCTGGTTCATGCAGGATGGCACACCATGCCACAATAGATCTTTTGGCACCAAATTCCCAAATCGTGTTATCAACCGTCTTGGTGATGTCAATTGGCCGCCTTGGAGCTGCGATTTGATCCCTTTGGATTTTTTTGGTGAGAAACCGTGAAGGACCGATGTTATGCCAACAATCCAGAAACGATTTAAGCACTTTGGGCCAATATCATCCGAGCAATCAGTGAGCTGCAGTCCGAAACCATCAACAAGGTCTTGGAAAATTGGAGTGACAGAATGTGCTACTGCGAAGCCAATTGAGACAGCCACTTGAACAAAGTTGTGTTCCATAATTAATGGAAATGTTTGCTCTTACTAATAAAGCCATAATACATGAATTTTAATTTTGTTCATTTTATTGCATTTTTAAAAAGAAACTTGTACCTGGCCCACCCTTACAAACATTGCCATAACTTACCTACGGGAAAAATATTTTTTACAAAATTATCAACTACATTTTATGTTTAAACTTCACAATATTCAGCTTATAAATTGCGAATTTTAAACATGTAAAGATGTTAATAATTTTAGAAAAAAAATATTTTTCCCGTAGGTAAGTTATTGCAATGATTGTACACAGCCAGATTTGTTAAAGAATGTTATTTCAGTATAATTGTAGTCATATGAGGATGACATCTGATTGATATTGAACCTAGTTGTGACTTTTATATTTTTTTAAAATTTTAATTACACTATACATGGGGAAGGTTCCGAGTTTTAATTTGGTTTCACGATAACTACAACCCCATTTTGAGAAAAAAGACGAATTGTGGTTATTTAAGATACATTTAATGTATTAACTTGCATATCAATCTTTGCACCAAACTCACCTCAGCACTCCCTCATCGTCAAACAAGCTTTCTTCTTTTGTTTCTTTTTGCACGTCGATTGTAATCACTTACTTCTGAAAGAATTTACCATTTTCTTCCTAGAAATCAAAATTTTCTCTAAAACTTCCTACAAAAGTTTGGAAACCTTCAAGCATCTCTACTGCTTTTTGCAAATTTCTATCTACAGTTTGTAGAATGTTGCTGGTCTTGACATACCTGTTCATTATATCTACCCAAAAAACAATCATGAAACCTATTTCTTAGCTGTTGAATTTCTCAAACAAACCATTTGCTTCGACCCACGTCATGCTTTTTCACATGTATCAGTTGCAATTTGCTCCAGTGTATTTCGAAAAGTTTAATAATTTTGCATAAGAGCTTTGCATGCACTTACTCGTATTGACCATCTTAGGCAAAATTTTACTGCTGCCACCTTCCTCAATCTTATTTTTGAGTTTTTCCCATATACCTGTTGAACTCAAAAGAAATACATGTATCAATTCCAGAAAATTGAAATATACAGTTGCATTTCAGCAGCATTCTGCTGCTGAAACTCTTACCAAGTTCAATTAATGTGCAGCACAAGGAACATATATAACTAAATGATTTAGTTCTTTCATTCGTGCCTGCAAACTGGAATAAGTTACAGACATGTTTTTTGCGTTTGTGTATGACCTCTCTGCAGTCAGAAAGGTTAATTTTCAGTTTATCAAACAACTTAATTATTCAATTTTCCATAGCTCCGGCTTTATGACCTGCATTAGCAATAAACTTAATAAATCTCTCTACAGGAGTACCATTTGGAAGCGCGTACCAAATAACCACCGTCAATTGATCAATATGGCTAATATCCAAGGTGGAATCTACTATTCATCATCATTAGATCTTCAGTCCTGGAACTGGTTAGACGTGTATCCTCATTGTTTCCTATACTGAGCGAACCTACTCATTTTTCTGAAATTTCTACAGTCTGCATCATTCACTATCTGCGTGCATTAGTCTTATCTAGGCCTACCTCTACCTCTGTTTTTCCTATCTCTGCTTGTAATATATCCTGCACTATTCCCCAAAAATGCTTTAGAACATATCCTGCCCTTCTACGTCTCCGATTTTTTCAACAATTTTGTCCTTGTTTCAATGTTTGTAGTCTTCGAACATAACCGCTGCTCTTTCTTGTTAGATGCAGTTCAGTTCCCGTTCTATTATTTTACAAATATATACCCTATTTCCCCGATATTCAGTGATATATGAAAGGGGTTAAGCAGCCTGCGGCTACCAAGATCCCCCAACACTTCAACATTTACCAAATTAATAGTTTTCCAATATATTCTTTCGAATAACGTTTATCGTCTTGAAACTGGTTGGACGCATACCTCCATTTATTTCTATTCTGAGCTAACCTACGCATCTCTCTCAAATTTCCACAGCCTAGATACATATCGGTTGCCTTCTGTTGTTTTCTAATTATATATCCTATTTTACCGAGATTCAGTAGTATATGAACGGGGTTAAGCAGCCTGTGACTGCCAAGATCCCCAACAGTTAGACATTTGCCAAATTAATAGTTTTCCAGTATATGCTTTTGCACAATTAACATTAGCTGAGAATATTCCAAAATCAATACCTGTACTTGCTTATAATAATTATCAGGTTTAAGTACAATTATTTTTTTTCGTCATTAGTTCTTCCCTCTTGGAACTGGTAGGATGCATACCTCCATTGATTTCTATTCTGAGCTAGTCTACACATTTCCCTGAAATTCCTACAGCCTACATCTTTAACTATCTGTGTACAATAGTCCATCCTACGTCTACCTCTATCTCTTTTTCCTATCTCTGTTTCTTATATATTCCGCACTATTCCCTCGTGCCTTAGTAGGTGACCTATCATTCTCTCTCTTATTTTTTACTGCTTTCCACATATTTCTTTCTTCCCCTACCATTTCTAGTACCTCTTTGTTCTTAACTGTGTCTGTCCATGATATCTTAATCTTACATCTGTAGCACCACATTTCAAATGCTTCTATCTTTTTCCTGTCCACTTCTCCTACTGTCTAAGTTTCACAGTCATACAGTGCTGTACTCCACACATATGTTTTAAGCTTCCTTGTTTCTATATTTGTTGTCTTTGAATACAGTAGTTGCTTTCTCTTATTAAATGTAGCACGAGCTTGTGCTAATCTTTGTTTTATATCCTTTACGCTCTTCCCATCTCGCATTATTTGGCTTCCTAGGTAGCAGAAATCCTTAACCTCTTGTAAGTTATCGTTATCTATTTTTATTCTTGTTTTTGATTTATTTTCCACTCCTTTGCATACCAGTATTTTAATTTTATTTTTGTTAATTTTCATACCGAATCTCTCTGTTAGAACTGTTTCCATTTCATTAAGAGCAGCTTCTAACTCTTTCTTGCTAGATGCTAATACCGCTTTATTACCTGCAAATCTAAGCATATCAATCTTTTGTCCCAGCATAATCATTCCAAATGTCTTCCTGCATTTGACAGTATTCATTGCCTCTTCGATGTACAAGTTACAAATTAATGGGGATAGGGCACATCCCGGTTTCACCCCTTTTCTAATATTTATTTCTCTACATTCCTGCTCTAATTCTGTTACCACTGTTTGCTTTTTTTATAAGTTATGTACTATCCGTCTATCCCTAAAACTCATTCCAATCTTTTTGAGTATTTCGAACATTTTTTTCCATTTTATATCGTCGAATGCTTTTTCCAGATCTACAAACCCTATATACACGGTTTCCCCTTCTTCCATTGTTTTCTCCACTATCACCCTCGTCCGTGTACAATCTAGTTAGTATTTTTGACACGTTAAACGTATTGTTCGTAAATTTTCACATCCATCGTGCCTCTTTTTTGGTATCTCGCCAGTCTCATACATATAGCTTACAAGTTGGAAGTGACGTTCTATTACTGCTTGTCTAGTGGCTTTTAGAGTTTCTGCTTGTACCTTACCTGTACCCGGCGCCTTACCATTTTTCAAACCCTTTAACCCTTCGCTGCTGAATTGAGGATGAAATTGCACCACTTGTGTGCTGAATTTAGAAAATCTAGAAATGTATATATATGGATGTAGCATTCAGAATTACATAGAACGTATAATTACTGACATAGCATATCTGTCAAACTTAGATATTGAAAAAATGCAAATAAATACTACACTTTTTATTATCTAAATAAAAATCAGTTGTGCTAAATATTTTAAAGCTTTTCAATGTGTGAAATAGTTCAAAACAGGGCACCACGCAAAGTCTGACGTCACAATCGGGACAAAAATATCTACTGTCCTTTCTTCTTTTTCGGTAACCACTCAGCTTTCTTATCAGTCAAACCGACATATCCTGCCATTACAAGAATTTATACCTGTGCATTATTTAGCAACAAAAGCACCTGCGACACGATTGAAAATCTGAACACGACTAAATCTAATAAAACTGGAAATACAGTATTGCCCGAAATAAACAGTACTGAAATTGTAATTGTTTTGTATATTTAAAAAATACATATTATTGACACTTTATTATATGTTCTAAATGTGCACCTCCTCGTTCGAGACAGACTTCATAACGATGTTCTAAGTTTCTGGTCATGTTATTGAATAAGGGTTGTCTCAGGGCTGCGAAGAAGACTCTAACGGCATCCTTTAATTCATCGATGGTTTGTGGTGCCCGTTTGAAAACGGCATTTTTAGCCATGCCCCAAATGTATGCGTCTGGAGGTGTGAGGTCTGGAGAATGTGAAGGATAAGGAAAGTCAGTAAATCGTGATATGAATTTGCTTGGAAAATGTTCTTGAAGAAATTGACGAATTGCGGCAGCAGTATGGCAAGTTGCCCGTCCTGCTGAAAAATTGGTTTCGAAATGCCAAGTTACGTGCACGACAGAATTGACGTAGATCAGGGATAAATCGTGTTAAAATTTGTCTGTACCTCTGTTGATTAAGTGTGACTTGCCTACCATTCTCTTCGATAAAGTACGGACCAATGATTCCGTGTCCGGAAACAGCACACCAGACACTCACTTTTTCACTATGTAAAGGAACCTCTTGAACCTCATCGGGTCTGGCAAAGCCCAGAAATCGATTTGTGCAACGATTCACATAGCCTGACAAGTGAAAATGTGCTTCGTCTGAAAACCAAACATTTTCAAAAATTCAGGATTTTCATACTGTAACGCGAGAATTCTGGCGCAATATTCCACTCTACTGCGATAATCCCGAGGATGTAGTTGTTGATGTACCTGAATCACATACGAAAATGTACCCAGCTCCTTCAGGATTCTTTGAAAGGAAGTTCTTTTAAATCAAGTTGTAACGCTGTCCTTGCCTGGCTGACTTTCGGATTTTCTAAGATTTGCTCAAAACACGTTCATGGTTATTGTTGTTGTTAACTGTCCTGGGACGCCCGAGTTTCCTTTTCGTTGGCACAATACACTACCTGTATTTCTAAACTTTTCAATAACCTTCAAAATTACAGCATTACTTGGAGAACGTTTATTAAACCTTTGTGTGAATTGATCAGACACGTATAGCAAACTTGCACCATTACGTCGGCCGATTCCGTATGAACGAAAATAATGCTCTACCAGAAACACTTTCTCCTCTGTACTTAACACCATTTTTAACAATTAGGCCCTACTAATTACTTGTTTGAGGTTTACTTGACAGGTCTATACTAGCTAACTTGAGTGTGACAGCGCACGCATAAAAACACCGCCAACTTAGTTTCAGTACTGTTTATTTCGGGCAATACTGTACTTGTGATTTACGAAGTACATATAAGCAACTATAAAATAGAGTAGGCAAGCTTCTCGTATATATATTTACTGGCAATGCACAGATTTTTGAAATTATAAAACGTATATTTACGGACGTAGCAGTTAAAGGGTTAATGCTTTCAAACTCACCTTTAAGTATAGGATATTCCAAGTCACCCTTTTCAATGTCTGGTTCCTGTTCTAATGCTGTTAGTTCTTCTCCTGCATATAAATTCCCTATATATTCCTGCCATCTAACCACTTTCTCTACATTTTCTCTAATGACGATTCCTCTTGCATTCTATATTTTTGCTATATGGTTTTATATCCCTCAAATTCATTCTAATTAGTTTGTATGCTTCATCTGTCTTTCCTCTTTCCATCTTAGTTTGTACCTCTTTGCACTTTTCATCAATCCATTGTTCTCTAGCTTTCCTACATTTGCAAATAAGTTCCCATTTTATGGCTTTGTTTTCTGTTTTGTCTTATCTATTTTTGTATTTGTGTCTTTCTTTTATTAAATTCAGGATATCCTTTGTTATCCATGGTTTCTGATTTTCTTTTTGTGTATACTCCAGAATATCTCTGACTGCCATGTCTAAGCTGGATTTAATGTTATTTCATTCTGTTTCGACTTCCTTAGTATCAGAAATTTTCCCGATATCTTTCAGCAATTCATTTAACTTTTTTTTTAAATCTTTCATGGATATCTTTATCTTTTAGTTTCTCAAAGCCAAAGTGCCTTTCTACATTCCTTTTTTTCAAATTTCTAAATTTAAGAGCGGCCTCATAATTACGATGTTGTGGTCATTGTCTATATCTGCTTCTGGGTAACTTCTACGGTGTTTTACTTGATTCCTAAACCGTTGTCTAATAAGAATGTAATCTATTTGATATCTTCCTATATCTCCTGGCATCTTCCATGTGTATCGTCTTCTAGCATGTGTTGAAATAATATGTTTGTGATGGTGAAATTGTTTTCGTTGCAAAATTCTATCAACCTATTTTCCTTGTCGTTTCTCGTACCTAAACCAAATAAACCTACTACCGCTCCTACTCTATTATTATTGATAAATTATTGATAAATTATAATTGATAAATAAAAGATGGCGCAGAGTGAGTCGGACGTGTTTACTACGGCTCTATCGAAAACGTGTAAACGTTGCGGTCAAAATGCACCCAGTGGTTTGCATTGTATAAATTGTAATAGTGTAATGCATAAATCTTGTGTAAAATTGTCAAAATCGACATCGTTATATGGAAAAAATAATATTAAGTGCTGTGAAGTTCAAACAAAAATCGACGCATCAGACATGTTGTCTTCTAAGGAAGTAATGGATAGTCCCACTACTCCGTTAATACAGCCAATGGCAAACGAGGTATTGCTAATGGAAATCGCATACCTCAAGGAAATTATTAAAAGCAAAGACGAAGTTATAGAACATCAAAATACTGCAATAGCAGCCCTTAAAAATGAGGTAACCCTTACCAAGAAACTCAAATATATTGAGGCGAAAGTCGTTTATCCGGTTTCTAATACGGAGCTTAATGATAATCATAAATCGTATAGCGCAGTTGCAAGTACGTCTAAAACTCATTCAGAGAAACCAGTCTTTATTCATAATAATAATAATACTAACAATACTGTATCAATAGATAAGACAAATATGGCTAGTAACTTAATAAATAACAAATATCAAGTTGTTGATCAAGCAAGACAAAACAATGCTGCAAATTCAATAGAGGCTGATAAATTTAAATACAAATTGCAGACAACAGCAATAAGTGCCGATAAAGTGTCACAAGCAGTAGCCCAGGCACAGCAAAAAATTGATCTCCAAAAAATCATCTACATAGATGGTGATGGTAGAGGTAATGCAAACAAATTCCAACAGGTTGGTCCCACGACTAGAAGATCAAAAACGGTAGTTGGGAATAAACCAAGTGATATCGGTGCTAGTTTGAAAGCAGCAGAAAGCTTTGTAGAACTTCATGTTTTTAAATTAGAACCACAAACAACGGTGGAAAATGTTACAGAATATCTGAAAGAAGGATTTCCAGAAGTAAAGGTAGAAAAAATGAACTCCTTATACCCGGATCGTTACTCGTCATTTAAGGTAACTGTTCAAGCTAATAATTTAAAAAAAAGCATTAGATCCTGAAATATGGCCGTGTGGAGTCAATGTGAATAGGTTTTTTCAAAGACAAACGACGCGAGTTCAGTCAGCTCAAGATCATTAAATCACCAAAATTTTAACAATATAAACTCATTTGAAAGTACCATAAAACTATTTCATATTAACATTCAGGGTTTAGCTAATAAAGTGGAAAATTTATCGTACTTCATTAGTGATAAAAAATATGACATAGTGTGTCTGTCAGAGCATTGGCTGGAAAAATATGAACTAGAGTGCTGCATATTTTCGAAATATTGTTTGGCTTCCGGCTATTGCAGATCGACTGCGTGTCGTGGAGGCACTGCAATCTATATAAACAATAGTTTAGTTTATGAGGTGATTGAACTAGAATCATTTACAAGGGAATTGCACGCCGAGTTTTGTGGCATTTATTTAAAAAAGGAAAATATAGCTATTATCACTATTTATAGATCTAGTGCATCTGGAAAGATACACTACTTTATGGAAGCATTAGACGAATTGTTTAACTACCTAGTTAGCAAATATAAAGCCATTATTATGATCGGAGATTTTAATATAAATTTTAACGTCCCATCAAATACCTTAATTAATTTACTTAGTATATTTTCTAATTACGGCTTTGTGCACACTATTACTGAAGATACCAGGATCACAAAGGATTCAAAGTCCTGCATTGACAATATAGTGACGAACATTTGTAAGGATCGTTATCGCGTGCAAGTGGTGGAACCACAGTTGTCTGATCATTGTGGACAGACGATTCAGGTTAGTGTATTTCCCAAACATACAATTAATAAAGAGCGAGAAAGGTTACGCGTCTTAACTGATCAAGGTCTTTTTAATTTAAGAGAGTATTTAAATAATATAAACTGGGATATATTCTTTGACAATCGGACATCATCTGAAAATCTTGCAACTTTCTTAGTAAATACCTATAAAGAGGGAATTTTAGCTTCAACTAAAATTGTAAATAATGCACGTAAAGTCAATCCAATTGGTTTAACAACAAACTACGTAATATGCGACACTACTTGTCAGCATTGCAAACAATCTGTAGGGTGGTCAATGACCACGAACATTGGTTACTTTATAATAACTATAAATTAATATATAAAAATTCCATAATCAAAGCAAAAATACTACACAATGATGTTCTTCTGACAGGCTCGACTAACAAATCCCGTACTGCCTGGAATATTATTAATCAAAAAAGAGAAACACGTTCTAAAACAAAGTATCCCAATAATCTAACAAGTATGATATTTAATACATATTTTTCTGAGATACCACTTAAAATTGTAAACACCATTTCAAGTTCAATGAGTCCAAAAGAATTAAAATCAATCAAGTTTTAACAAACCCAAAAATCGAGAATTAACATTTTACCTAGAACCTGTAAATGAAAATGATATACGATATAGTGTAAATTGTATAAAAAATTCACCCTGTACTGATTTCTATGGTATAAATGCTAGAATCATTAAAAATACTATAGACATAACTGTTCCGTTACTAACAATCCTTATAAATAAATGCTTTGAGGAGGGTCACTTTCCAGAGGTTTTGAAAATATCAAAAATCATTCCCATTTATAAAAGTGGGAATAAATGTTGTGTTGAAAGCTATAGACCCGTGGCCATTATTCCAATTATAGGGAAAATTATAGAAATTATTCTAAAGAACCGCATCTCAAATTTTTGAGAAAAAACCAAGGCAATTGTGAACAACCAACATGGTTTCAGGAAAAATTTCTCTACCATAACTGCAGTTGTTTCTGTAGTAGAAACCATCACTAAAGGCATCGACGACAACAGTTTAACAGCTGCGTTGTTGTGCGACCTTTCGAAGGCATTTGATTGTGTAGTTCATAGGATACTTCTGGAAAAACTACACGAAGAAGGTATACGTGGACATGCTGGGAAATTAATGAAATCCTACTTATCAAATAGGATGCAATATATTACTATTAATAAACAAGACTCGGAATTACTTCCGATAACAATTGGGGTGCCACAAGGATCTGTATTAGGTCCTCTATTATTTACGATCTTTATTAACGACTTACCTAAATACTTAGAGGATTAGCTAGTGTACTATATGCAGATGACACAACAGTCTTAGTTAATGGTCTAAACAAAGACCATTTAGAAAAAGAACTTTCAAAAGTTAAAAAGAATATTGGAAAATGGTTTGATAAGAATAAACTTAAATTAAATTCAGGAAAGACACAAACTATAGTTTTCTCAAGCAATAAAACCGTAAATTCTGGTGCTACAGTAAAACTGCTGGGAATCACACTGGATGATGCTTTAAAATGGAAACCACATGTTATTAACACATTTACTAAGCTGTCGAAAACTATATTTATTTTAAGACAATTAAAACAAACTCTATCCCATTCAACATTATTAGTAGCGTATCACTCTCTCTTTCATTCTATATTAACTTACGGAATTCTTCTCTGGGGTCAAGTAGCCTGCATGGGCAAATTATTCCGCCTTCAAAAGAAAGCTATACGAGTACTAAGCGGAGTCACACCTAGAACTTCATGCAAACAACTGTTCATTAATTTAAAATAATGTCCCTACCTTCAGTATACATTTACGTCGTACTGTTAGAAATTCACAGGAATATAAAAATACATTGTCCACTCTGATATTCACACTCATGATACAAGATCAGCCAAATTAATCGCTCCGTCTTATTCGAGGACAAAATGCTCAGCAACGAATAAAATTAATATTGCCTTATATAATAAACTTCCTAAGAATATTAAAACTTTAAATTATAAAAAATTTAAAACTAAAATAAATACTTACCTTGTACAAGAATGTTACTATAGTATAGACGATTACCTAAGTGCTAATCTAACAAATCTGTAATTAAATTCAACGCAGATTTATGATTGTTTTCAATAGTTTACTTGTTAACTTAACAAATGCTTAACATTATTCTGTTTATTAAACTTTTAAAAACACATTATAATACAATTTATTTTTAATGTACCTACAATATAATTTCAAAATTGTATTAATAAATAAAATAATACCACTAGGGAACCATAACATATAAAATTTTTTTTATGCTAGTTAGTTATTATATTTAATTATACTGACATACTCTAATGTAATTGAAAGAGTGAATAAATTTATCTTATCTTATCTTATTATAGATTAATATTTGGCAAACTTAATTTGCTCCATAATAATTTCTAGCACCTTTTTTTCAATCATATTTGACACTTCATTGCATATATTTTTTGAAAAATAAGAAGTGTTGCCATTATCTTTGTTGGCACACGAGTATTATATTCCCTTAGGAATGGGTCATACTTAGCCAATAATTCAAGAATGCCTAAATAATTTTCATTGTTATTGAACCCAAAAACTTCATGACTTCCCTGAAAAGCTAGTCCACGACTAGAAATAAATTTAACTACTTTAACAATTCTATGAAGAACTGATTTCCACTATTCACCATTTATTTAAATATTGCTGATGTAGGGCTGTATCTATTTTACCAAGAATGGTATTTCTTGAAATAAAGTGTTTCATAGTGGTACGATGGTCAATGGAATGTTCATGTTCACTCACTCTAAGCTGATTTTTCCAATTGTTAAAACCACTTGTGAAATCATTTGTATCTTTTGAGGAAAAAAACAAGGTACACAATAAATCATTCCCTTAGAATTTGAATAATTAGCCCATTCTCCTCTCATTTCCATACCGCTGATATGAGTTTTATAAAAATATGTTTCGTAATATACCGATTAGTTTTTCATATGTATGCTTGGAATCGGTTATATTTAATTCGTCAAACTTTTATGGCAATGGTAAATTTTTAATAATTACATCTATATCTGAAGCAATTGTAAAATGCCACTGTTGACGCCATCAAGCTAATTTTATTTAAAATAGAAATTCTAACATTTGTTATATAGTTCATTTATCTTGTTGATAACTCGCAGATGTTGAAAGTTAAGTTACATAGTCAATTGCTTTTAGTAGTTTGCTTTGAAAGGTGTTGTTTCCAATATCATAATTAAAACTTGTGTCGCCGTTCCAATATCAGCAGCCACCTGTGAAACTCGTCCGCCGCCTCCAATAGCTATCTTGATTAAGGGTGCCCTTTTTGAAATTAGTAGAAGAGTGGTTTCCTATTGATCTTCTGCAGTTGATGCTGAATTGGTAAGTATTTTTGTCTTGCACTTGCTTTATTTATGTATTTGGAACTTCCGCTAAAATTGTTGATAAAATTAATTGCACTACCGCTATCAAAATCACCAGCCACTTACTTGGATCCAATTCAAATGTTTCAAAATTAGTATTGAGGCTTGTGTTGTTGTCGTTTTTTTCACATCCATCATCTACAAGTTGTATTTTTGGAAAATCGACTTCTTGATTAGTTTCAACAATAATGTTATTGCAATTTTCATTAGTCATACTTTGTGATGACGGTGTCTCTAACTCCTGTGGGTTGACTTGTTTATCAGCATCACTAACATTAATGCGGTCACATTCACTGGAACTTAGAGGCGATGATATTGGTTGAAAAAATGTGTTCAATCTTGGAATGTGCTTCAAAAAAGTTGGGCTTTTCAGTCTTTTTAGGGTTCCATACCTTATAAGGTATAACGGAACCTTTTTAAGATCACTCTCGTGTCCGTCTATCACAGAGGTTTTTCTCGAAAACTATGTAACATAGGAATTTGAAATTTGGCACAAAGCTAGGTCTTTATGGCGCGCACATATTTCGACAGTCAGAAAAATATTTTTTTTATAATTTTCGGCCCAGTAGTCTTCATGATATAGCTCAAAAAGTGCCTAAAATGACCGCCCCCCCACCCTGTTCTCCTACATTTCCAAAGCTAAAATTTGATTTTAATAGGGATAGTAGCTATTGAGTCATAGATTATCGGAAAACTGCAGATTTTTTTACAGTATAATAGTTGCTGGGGAAAAATTTTTTAAAAACAGTAATAAACAACGTATTTACTAATAACGTACCAGTACAATGTGGGACAATATATTCATTTTTCAGTTATCACAATCAAATTTGGATAAAATTTAAATATACATAAAAAATAAAAACAGCTTAATTTGGTTTATTGGTTGCTCACTGTAGTATTGGTACAGAACCCTAATAGTGCGAGCTCGACTCGCTGTTGGCTAACTTTTTTTTTAGATTTTTCAACACTGAGCGCCACTTAGTTTTTGTTCCTGTTTCTACGGTAGGTTTATAAATATCTACCTCCCTTATAATTTAAAGGTAAAAGAATAGCTTGCGAGCTTGACTACCACTTTTGTGTTCAATACTATTGAAGCCAATGCATGAGGGATAACTAATTTCTAATGGGAGTTAGTCGCATCTGTTAAGATTTTGGTGGTTGTAAATAAGGGTGAGAAACATTCCTCAAATATTAATTTTAGTAGAAACTAGAAAGCATTCATTTTGTTTTGTTATTTTTCAGTGACGGTGCCTAAGGATGTGTTGGATGTAATAACTACATTTACATTTTTATAAGTGAGATATCTAACAGACTTTAATCCCTATTAATTTGTTACTGAGTCAATTCATATGAAGTGATCCGGTGATGGTTGCTTGACCAACTTTAATATTTTTACTCTTTTTATATGTTTTTCTTACATAAGCACTTCAAAACAGATTTGATTTTTTTTATCTCATTCTGTTTTGGAGATACAGCCATTTTTGTTTGGCCATGCAGGCTAATTTTGACCGTTACAGTCATTAGCGATAAATTAAATATCTACAGACTGATTAATGCTACAGTAATGGGATTTGTACTATTCTTTTTAGAAAAGTCCATTTTACAATTTAGGCCCTTACAGTTTAAACTGTTAATCTAACAGAAATAGCTTAAAAATACAACCAAAGTTCACGATCAAATTTTAACAAATTCTACTTTTTAAAGCTGAAAATTTCAATGAAAGAATAAAATACCCAAGCTAATATTTGTATGACTATAAGATATAATAGGATACTTACCAATTTTAGAGAAAGAAGGTAAAAATATGTCTCCCTCGATTTTCTATAATTTTTCAAAAAACTAATTTTGAAATTTTTTGAAATTCGAAACAATAACTCTGGTGGGGAAAATATAAAAAATCTAAATTTTTTACACAAGATGCACCTTTATGATAGTAAACTACTGTAAAAGTTTCGATCTTGGTATTTGATCCTGAAACAAGTTATGAATTTTTAAAGCTTAACAAAAGTCTCATTTAAAGAAAGAACGTGTATTTATTATAAACAAGAATTGAATCACTGAAGTTCACAAATATAATGTTCTTAATTATTTTCTTTACAATAAATGCCCATTTAGGAGCATACTTATTTCTTCTAAAAGATTTTGAAAGGTAGTGCATGATCTTCCTGTCACTGTTGTTAGTTTTAGCGCCGTCAATTTTCTTAAAATGTTTGAAATTAGTATCCAAACTCGATCACTTGCAGACTTCTTGAAAAATGTGCGTGGTCCTACAGGGTGATAAAAGTGAACATAGACATCATTATGTTCTAGGCTGATTTGCTCGATCTGAGCTAACCACCACTGTCCATCATATATACAGGCAATAGTGTTATTAACTTCAAGACTTAAAGGTACGATTTTAGCAATGCAGTTCTCCTCGTATTTGGCAGTTTCAGAAGTTGTATAGCACCTAATTGTGTTTTCTCCAACAGCATGGTATCTATGGAATTTTCTCGTTCCTTTGACCCGCAATGTATTTTCAAATCTTGGTCTAAATTTTTCCTTGTGTGTAATAATATCCTCCTCTTTAACAAGGAAATAAGTTGTGCCTGTAATATGTTCCTTGCAAACGCCAAACATCTGGTCTACATTTAGGATTTGGTTTAAAGTTGTCCTTTGTAAACTAGCTTTCATCACTTCTCGTTTTGTTGTCCCCCCCACTCCGTCACAGGCGTTTTTTCCGTGGCAAGAGGCAAAAAAATGCCACTCAGCCCCCAGACCAAAATCTTGCTTGTGATTGTAAATGTTTGAGAAATTATACCTATTTTTATACTGGCTTCCACTGCCATCTGAAAAGTAAAACAACTTTTCTACTTTAGGCAGTTTGTCCTTAATATAGTGGATTACTTTCCTTTGAAAGGCATGTACAACAGTCATCTTGTGTTCCAAATAGTCACTTAAAACACAAATCGAATGATTTTTCACCTTACCATCTTAGTTCTTAAAATATATAACAAATGGATGCACTGTTGCTTGCTCATGTACCCAATGGTAACCTTGTATTTCATCCTGGATAATGTAGGTGAAATTTTCTGCAAAGTCTGCTAAAACTATACATTCTGATTCAACTAGGTTTTCTTTCTTATTCTTCAAAAACTGTCCTTGAATTTTAGAAATGTAAAAGTGACTCTTCAGATTTTCTAACTTTTCAACTAGCGATTCAAAATATTCTTCTTGAGATTTAATAATAGTGACCATCTCTGATCTATCAGTCGTGACCCACTGCTTAAACTCAATATGATCTGGAAGATCCACTTCCCAATCCCTAAATAGTTCTAGTACACTTTCTTTCCAGGGCAACTTTCACACAAACCCATCATACAATCATAATTGTTTACGTCACAAACTAATAAATCAATCAATTTCTTATAGTCAACATTCAGATTTTCACAATTGATCATTAATTTCACATTTTGATGTTATACACACGTGCACACAGAGTGGGTACCTGAAGCTCCTGCCAAAATACACCACTTTGGACGCAGTTCACAAAACTTGGATCTGCCTATTGACATTCTGGATGTGATTTCTTAAACGCCACATATAATTCATTGAGATTGCAAAGAACTAAACGTTTTTGTTGTACTACTTTTTTTTCCATTAACTATCACTTTGGTACACTCTTTTTTACCGGAACACATTCTACTATTCCCGTCATTTTCAAAAAACATTTTTACTTTCTCCATGGTTTCTTCACCAATGGAGTCTCCTTTCTTTTTTCGTAATGAAGGCAAAATGCCTTGTTCTTTCATCAGATTTCGTGTAAGTCTAATCAAACCCTATAACACTTGGAATTCTCGAGCAACCTTGTCTTTTGACCATGAACTAGGAACCAAGCTAATGATTCTCACTTTTTCCTCCATAGAAGCTATTAAACACTTTTCCTTTAATTTTTCAATCAAATCAGAATATTCTAAGTCTGACATATCTTGTAGTACAGGAACAGTGTTATTTTCAGTATGATCAAAACACAATTCCAAATTCTTTCTTAGTTTTTCACTAGCTTTATGAACTTTATTCTCAATGGCTGATTGCCTCTTCTCGGAAGTTAGCTTTCTTATTTTGCACGCTGGAGATAGTCAAAACAAAGAACAAGCTGAATCTACTTTCTCCTGAATTTCCTCAAGAGGAACATAATTATTCAAACCATCAGTATCACTGGAAACTTTAGATTGTGTGTCTAAAACAAATAGTTTTTCATAACAGTTTCGTCAAAGGTACTGTTCGGGGGACTAATTTATCAATATATTCATGAGCTTTCAATAACAACTGTTACGAACGGTGTAGCGACGCTACGCTAAAACGGACGCTAGATGAAAGATTGAGAGTGAATGCAGGAATCGAAGCAGGTTGGTGACATTAAGAATTTTAATTTAATAAATGTCGGAATTGATTTATGAATTTGTTAGAAAAGCAGGAATACTAAATGTAAATATAGACAGTAGTTAGTTAATTATATTTGTAAAATTTACCGATTTTAGGAATTTTATAATATTTTTGGAGAACATTAAATAAATAGTGTACACTTAGTACAAACAAGAATTTGTGTTGGTGCCAATATTGTGGAATCAGAAAATAACGCTCTGCTGCTAACAAAGTTTATAAAATTCATTTATTGGCGAGATACTGGTAATATTAAGTAAACCCAGATTTATGTTACAACGCCAAAGTCCAACATGAGTACAAACCCCATTAAAATTACATTGAACAACAAAGGAGGTACTTCGTCGTGCCCATTGTGCATGGATGTTGATACAAACGAAATGGTTCAATGTGATTTATGTGATTTGTGGTATCATTACCAATGTGTGCATGTAGATAATACTATTGCCAATCGCGACTGGAAATGCGATGCATGTAACATTAGTACTACTACAACTAATGAGGCACATAAACCACTCTCATTAATTCGAGCAGTGAAGATGCCGGCATTAAACCCGCCGACAGACACCATCGAAGAAGCAAGGTGCGGTGAAAACCATAGCAAATCTATCAATTCGAGTAGTCGCTCTACAAGTTCAAAGGCTTCATCAAAACACCGCGCGCACTTGAACTAAAGCGAATTGAAGAACAGCGTCTTATGAGAGAAAAGAATGATCTAGATTATCTCGAAAAGAAGTATGCTGAAGCGCGGCATTGAAAACAAAAAGCGATGAGGAATATTTGAAGCAAAGTTTGAGATTCTACTCGAAACGGCCACTACAGATGATGATGTCGACGATGACAAAGATTCGCCAGTAGGACTCACGGCCACCGAAAGGAATCCACAGAAAACTGGTTAAACAAAACGAATCCTTTACAGCTTCTGGTTACCGTGAGGGGCACACAGCTTTAAAGGCAACTCAACCTATTTCTAGAGCACAATCACCGCAATTTAAATATCCATCGCGATCAAATCCGAACCGCCTCAAGAGCAACTTTATCCAAATAATCAGCATGCTTGGACCGAACCAGTTATTACTACAGGATTGAGCCACAACCAAGTTGCTGCCAGACACGTGCTACCTAGAGATCTCCCTTGCTTTTCGGGAAAACCAGAGGAATGGCCATTGTTCATCAGCAGCTTTGAAGGTTCAACCAAGACTTGCGGTTTTACAAATGACGAAAACCTTATCCGCTTACAAAGGTGCCTCAAAGGCAAAGCTTTAGACGCCGTCAGATGCCGTCTTATGTTGCCGTCACAAGTCCCAAGTGTTATATCTTCCCTAAGAACAATGTATGGTCGACCTGAGCTAATCATAAATTCTATCCTTCAAAATATTCGTAACGAGCCAAACTTGAAGGATGGTGAGCTTGAAACATTAATTGAATTTGCGTTGTCAGTAGAAAATCTTGTCGCTGTAATGGAAGCATCGCATCTTGAAACACATTTATCAAACCCAACCGTATTACAAGAATTAACGGACAAACTGCCAGCGTCATTAAAGTTGAATTGGGCGTTACATAAGCAGACTATCTCTGGTGCTAACTTGCTGAGTTTTAGAACCTGGTTAACTTCTATTGAAATGCCGCTAGTGATGTTACAATCACGTCGGCTTTCAACACGCATTCAAAATCAAACAAATCGGACAAGCGTGCATCAAAACAAAATTCTTTCAGTAGAAACATGGTCAACGTCCACGCCGCAGAGGCCTCAATGACGTGTGTAAATAATGGCAGCAAGGCCGCTTTAAAACATGTTTGCAAAATTTGCGCTTCTACTTGTCAAGATGTTGAAAGTTGTAAAACGTTTCAAGAATCGAGCCATAATGAGAAATGGAAAGCGGTAAAGAAATACTTCTTGTGCCGAAAGTGCTTGAAGGGACACGGAATGAGAGCATGTAGGAAAAATGCAGTGTGTGGACTAAACGGTTGTTCCTTTAAGCATCATCGTCTTCTCCATAAAACTAACACCGAAGAAGTACCTATTGTACGTGAACCGAACTACACAACGGAAAATGTCAACACATCGAACTGCCTTACGCATCACTTAATTGATAAAAGCGTCATGTTTCGTATAGTGCCTGTCACAATTTATGGGAAAAATTCGGCTATTAATACGCATGCATTCTTAGACGACGGTTCTTCTGTAACGTTAATCGAGGAGCAAATAATAGGTCGGCTAGGAGTCCATGGCGAAGTTCAACCTCTGTGTCTCAAATGGACGGAAACACGAATCGAATTGAAAATGAGTCGCAACGGGTGTTCTTTGAAATTTCCGGTATTAACAATCAAAGTCCACGTTCAAAATTCAAGCACACATGGTAAAATCACTAGACTTACCGACTCAGTCGCTAAACGCACCGGTATTGATTGAAAAGCATACGTATCTTAAAGGCACCCCAGTACAATCCTATAAACAAGCAAAGCCAACCATCCTAATTGGATTGGATAACTGGAAAGTCAGTATGCCATTGAAGTGCAGAGAAGGAAAGAAACAGAGCCTGTTGCAACTAAAACTCGTTTAGGTTGGGTAGTGTCTGGCTATTACAATAATGGCGATTCTATACAATCACCAACGTATTATAACTATCACATATGTAACTGCAAAATGCTGACCCTACGTTACTAACGCTAATGAAGCAGTTCTTCTCATTAGAAGGAGTTTGTGGCCTTAAGAATCAATCAACGCCGGTGTCAAAAGACGATCTGCGAGCACTTACGATATTGGAGTCGACCACGGTATTTAAAGATGGTCATTATCAATCAGGTTTGTTGTGGAAATACGATGGCATTGAAATGCCAAACAGCTATCCCATGGCAAAAAGGCGCCTTGAGTGTCTAGAAAAAAGGTTTTCGCGTGAACCCGAACTAGCAAAAGCAATGAGTAATAAAATAGCTGAATACGTAGAAAAAAAGCACGCTAGGAAATTGGCAAAAGTTGAATTGATGGTTAGGCATCCACGAGTTTGGTATTTGCCAATATTCCCAGTGTACAATCAGAATAAACCCGGTAAAGTAAGAATAGTGTGGGATGCCGCAGCTAAAGCCGATAACATCTCATTAAATTCCTGCTTACTGAAAGGACCCGATCAGCTTTCTTCATTGTTCTCTATACTGCTGCGATTTCGTGAAGGTGAATTTGCAATATGTGGTGACATTCGTGAAATGTTTCACCAAGTTCGGATACAACCCGATGACATACATTCACAACGCTTCTTATGGCGCGATATCCCAACACAAGAGCCGCAAGCATACATACTAAACGTTATGAGCTTTGGTGCTACTTGTTAGCCGAGTACTGTGCAATTCGTAATGAAAAACATGCCCTTGAATTTGTAAATGACCATCCACGAGCTGTGAAGTCAATTACAGATAATCATTACGTTGACGATTTATTGGATTGTGCAGACACCGAGGAACAAGCACTCAAATTAGCAAATGATGTAACGTCGATCCATGCAAAAGCAGGTTTTGAAATTGTGGGATGGATGAGTAATTCACAAAGAGTTTTAAGGGCACTTAGTAAAAGCGTGAACAAAACAAAAGGATCTCAACTTGGGCTGTGAATCACCAATCGAAAAGGTTCTTGGAATGTGGTGGTGCATATCGTCAGACGCCTTTACGTTCTCTTTGGCGAACAACAAACCAAGCAAAAATTTCTGAATGAAAACCTTGACCAACAAAAGAGAAGTACTACGGATTCTTATGACCATATTTGATCCTTTGGGTTTTATCGCTCACTATACTATCAACATAAAGCTACTTTTGCAAGAAATTTGGCTATCCAAAATCGGCTGGGATGATGAACTCACTGATGAGCAAAATGAAAAGTGGCAGTCGTGGCTAAAATTGTTGCAACTTGTTGAGAAGATAAGACTTCCCGGTGGCACGGTACCACATTGCGTAAAAATCAAACCTTGCAACTCCACGTTTTTGTAGATGCGAGTGCTGTGGCGTATGCTACTGTAGCGTACTTTAGAATCAAACATGGAGATGTTATAAAGACATCATTGATCGCGCGAAAACGAGTGGCTCCACTTAAAATTATATCAATTCCAGCGGCTTGAGTTAGAGGCGGCGGTACTGGGAGCTCGCTTTGCCAATAATATAGTTCAAAGCCAAACTGTAAAATCGATAGCTGCCATTTTTGGACAGATTCAAAACCGTTATGTCTTGGCTAAAATCAGATCACCACAGATATAAACAGTTTGTGGCGTTTCGTGTTGGTGAAATACTTGAAACTACTCAAGAAGATCAATGGGAATGGATTCCAACTAATTTGAACGTTGCTGACGAGGCTACGAAATGGAAAAATTGTCCGGGGTTAGATATGTCTTGCCGTTGGTTCGTTGGTCCCAAATTCTTGTTGGAAAATGAAGAGCAGTGGCCAGGTGATAAAATGAACACAGTAACGACCACCGAAGAAATACGTCCTCATTTCTATCATAAAGCGAAGATATATGAAAGAATAATACTGATAGAACGAATATCATCATGGAGATTTTAATGCGTACAATGGCCTCGTGTTCCGTTACGTAAATAATTTAACGGCAGCTATGCGACATGTAACTAGACAAACGGGTGTGCTAAAGCAAGATGAGTTACGTCGAGCAACGAATTTCTTGTATCGGTTGGCTCAACAAGAATCATATCCCGAAGAAAGTTGCGTGTCTTCAAAGGACAATTATGGTTCGAGTAAACAGTTACCCAAGTCCAGTCCAATTTATACGCAAGGGCCGTATTTAGATAGTGACGGTATAATGCGGGCTTATGGTCGAATTGACGCGATGGTTGGTGAATCATACGCTACAAAACATCCCGTTTTGCTACCAAAGACCACTACATCACACATCTCATAGTATCATCCTATCATATAAAGTACCATCACCATAACCACGAAACGGTTATAAATGAACTAAGACAGAAATATTGTATACCGCGTCTCAGAGCAGTTGTGAAACGTGAAATTAAAAGCTGTCAGGTTTGCAAAATGACTACGCAAAAGCCAAATCCACCGCAAATGGCAAATCTTCCTAAAGCTAGGCTAGCAGCCTTTTGTCGACCATTTTCATATACAGGCATCGATTATTTTGGTCCAATGCCAGTAACCTTAGGAAGAAGAGTAGAAAACGGTGGGGTGTTTTGCTGACATGCCTAACAACACGTGCGATTCATATCGAAATTGCCCATAGCTTATCCACGGACTCTTGCATACTAAATATATGAAATTTTATAGCTAGACGAGGAGAACCTTTGGAATTCTACTCCGATAATGGGACCAACTTAAGAGGAGCTGATAAAGAAATGCGCTCCGCTTTATTACAGGTGAATTGCCAAGATCTGGCAAAAGAATTTAATAGCCTAACAATGAAGTGGAATTTTAATCCTTCAGAGTGTCCACACATGGGTGGAAGTTGGGAGAGGTTGGTGCGGTCCGTAAGAAAACGCTTTATAAAATCCTGCCTGCCGAACTCCATCCGATGAGCTCCTACGCGGCCTGCTCATGGAGGTAGAATCAATAGTAAATTCACGCCCGCTGACATATCTACCACTGGATGACGTTTCTCAAGAAGCGTTAACCCCAAACCATTTTCTTTTGGAGTCGTCGAATGGATCCAAGCCGTTAAGCCGCCTGAGTGATGACAGTGTAGTGATGAAAAAAACTGGTGTACCTCTCAGCAACTGGCCAACATATTTTGGAAGCGCTGGATAGTGGAATATTTGCCTAACATAACCCGACGAAATAAATGGTTTCACCCGTTAAGCCCATTGAAGTAGGCGATATCGTTGTAATTGTTAGCAACAGCAATCCGCGTAGTTGTTGGCCAAAAGGACGTGTATTGAGAACGATTAGTGGAAAAGACGGGCAAATTAGAAAAGCTATTGTTCAAACAGCTACAGGGATCTCGAAAGACCAGCAGTAAATCTAGCGGTTTTAGACGTCGTCTGTAAGATGGATGATGGTAAGTCGACTGAGAATTTCGCCATACCAGGGGAGTGTTACGAGCGGTGTGGCGACGCTACGCTAAAACGGACGCTAGATGAAAGATTGAGAGTGAATGCAGGAATCGAAGCAGGTTGGTGACATTAAGAATTTTAATTTAATAAATGTCGAATTGATTTATGAATTTGTTAGAAAAGCAGGAATACTAAATGTAAATATAGACAGTAGTTAGTTAATTATATTTGTAAAATTTACCGATTTTAGGAATTTTATAATATTTTTGGAGAACATTAAATAAATAGTGTACACTTAGTACAAACAAGAATTTGTGTTGGTGCCAATATTGTGGAATCAGAAAATAACGCTCTGCTGCTAACAACAACTGTTCTAATTTAATCTCTCTCAAATCAGAAGTAATTCGTTTCTTGTGAACTTTTAAAGGATCCAAACAGAATTTCCCAAAAACGTGATTATATTTTAGAAGATATTTTTTTCACGGTACTCCCAAATTGAAATAATATCGTTACTCGCTCTTAATTTTAAAAGTTTTTGTTCAACATCATCAAACTCATTGATATGTTTTAATTTTTTGGACACTAAACCATAACTTGTTTTGTGGCGATGTTCATTAATTAATTGTCCAACAGAACACAGATCATTCATTTTAAGGTAAGTAATAATAACAAATGTAAAAGTAAAATGAAAAATAATTAATAAACACTTGTAATTAATAAAATAAACTTGAATTAACAAAAGATACAACACATTAGAAAACTATCTGCACTCTAACAGACTGTGGCACTTGCTGAACCTCAATGAGCAGATTCCTCTCCAGACATGAATGATGCATATGTGACTGTTAGGACATGGACCTTATATCTCTATCCTTTTTAAAACCATTAACTAATTTTTAAACTACCACCCCTCCTCTGTTAAAATACTATACTGTTTAACATTAGGAATATTTATTTTGCACATTTATCATTCTTGTTGTTGCGGGATCAACAATGTAGACCTGCAGACAGTTTCTAATTTCTGATGTTAAAGGCAAAATAATTTAGCCTTGAATTTAAAAACAGAATGGTTGTTATAGTTTTTTATTGAGTTTTTGAAAGGTTGTAATTTGAAATGAAATATAGATTTTTCGGAGTTTGAATTATTAAAAAAACCGGCTTTCTGGTAATCAATATTTAGAAAACGCTGTATTACCACGAATTTATGATTCAAGAGTCTATACGGGTAGTATTGATTTCTTGAAACGACACTTGTATTTGTTTATAATTTACACTGAAATGCGTATTTTTGTTAAACTTTAATAATTCATAACTTGGTTCAGGATCAAATACCACGAATGAAACTTTTACAGTAGTTTACTATCATAAAGGTGCATCTTGTGTAAAAAATTTAGATTTTTATATTTTCCCCCACCAGAGTTATTAAACTCGAAATTTCACAAAAATTAAAAATTACATTTTTTGAAAAATTATAGAAAATTGAGGGAGACATATTTTAACCGCCTTTCTCTAAAACTGACACGTATCCTATTATATCTTATAGTCATACAAATATTAGCTTGGGTATTTTATTCTTTCATTGAAATTTTCAGCCTTAAAAAGTAGAATTTGTTAAAATTTGATCATGAACTTTGGTTGTATTTTTGAGCTATTTATGTTAGATTACCAGTTTAAACTGTAAGGGCCTAAATTGTAGAATGGACTTTTCTAAAAAGAATAGTACAAATCCCATTACTACAGCATTAACCAGTCTGGAGATATTTAATTTATCGCTAATGACTGTAACGGTCAAAATTAGCCCGCATGGCCAAACAAAAATGGCCTTATATCCAAAACGGAATGAGATAAAAAAATTTCAAACCTGTTTTGAAGTGCTGACTTATGTAAGAAAAACATAAAAAAATTTAAATATTAAAATTGGTCACTTCATATGGATTGACCACCCTACTAAAGATGTCAACCAATGGATATTGAATGCATTTGTTTAATTAGAATGCTTTACAGGAAAAGGGTTGGCATTGGAATTCTATTATTCCATTGTGACCGTTATGTTTTAAATCTATCCTAATTTAGTTTATAATACGAGAGTAGACGTTTTTAGTCCAGCCCAGGTGGCATTTTTATCTTTCTGACATGCTGATATTTTTAAGGATGCTAGTCTAGGCGCCCCTTTCCTCATGGCGCCCCTTGGCAATTGCCAATGATACCTAGTTGTAAAACCAGTCCCGATTCTCGTAAATAGAATCATTACTCAAGTATTCATCTTTTTTGTTTTAATCAAGTAGCACTAATGCTCATCAGGCGAAACTCAAATCCATTTGTATCTCATTCATTGATCATACTTACAAGCTCTCACATTTCAGGCACACTAAATATTATAATATAATTTTTCAATGCAATCTTATGACTATGTAGTTTTAGGAGTATTAAATTCTATTTACTTTTTGTTTATCAGTCTTCTTAAGGTTTTCCTGCGGTAACCCATTGGTTGTTCGATTATTAATGGATGCATGTTCACTTTCTGTTTCATTTTCAGCACAATCCGTATTCATAATAATAAACACTAAACTTCAAACAATGTAAATATCTAACCAAACTTCCCAAAAAATTATATCTATAAACCTATAGGAGAAAAATCTAGGCACCATTTGGTTCAGGTTTACTTTTGATGCACTGAGTTTACACCATAGATAATGTTCTCTATGGTTTACACCAATTATTTCTGGTCGATTTGTTCATGTGTTATTATTAATGCTTGACCTTAGTGTTGCTTCACACTGGTGTTTATGAAACTAATTATAAAAGTTCTGCGTTTAGATGTTATCAAATACGCTTCATAACCGAATCATAGTTTTGAAACAGAAAATTCATTACAATCCGTAGTAACATGTGTCAACAAATATAAAGTTATAACACTTTTTGCTTTGTGTGACTTTTCGCTCTAATTGTATTTATACCGACATGACCAGTAATTTAATTAAATGCTATTATTGTTGTACTATTTTTAATTAAATAAGAATCATTTATTTGAATTAAGAAGTCACTCAGGTAGGTGTACGTCAACTTCCCAGGACTATATACTAAGAAAGTAATCAAAACGGTTATCAGTAAAAAACAACACATGCAGTTTAAACGTGTAATGACATGGCATCGTCCTTCCTCTTGAAGTGGAAGTATATTGATAAATTTGCATTTTTTCCTTTAGTTTTCCCTTAACATTTTCAAATTGTTGTGCACCTTTTTCCGTCTCCCTTTTTGTGATTCTTTTTTCTAATTCGTTGTTTGCCAGATTTAAGGTATTTTTGTAAATCCTCTACTAAATAATCTTCAGCGAACTTCTGCCAAGTTTAACAGTCATTTTATTCCTTCTTGGCTTTACTACCGTTTCCTTCTCACAAGTGTTTTGAAGATACTCTTCAAATGATGATGTCCAGGCTGCTGCTGAAGCATGACCATTGTTTGTTTGACTAACCGTTAGGTTTGCTAAGTTCTCGAGGACTTTATTTTTGTTCGAGGAAGTAATTCCACTCTTTTTAAATCCACACTTGCTGCTGTGTGATTGGAAAGTCCATCCAGCGTTTTCTTCAAATCTTGGAAGCTGGTCATTCCCTATAATCCCCCTGTACTTAAACTTCCAATCTGTCAGCTGTGCACCATCTGTTTTTGATGTGTTGCAAAATGTCAAATCTAAAGTTTACACAATTGTATGCTATTTGTTGGCAATAGTAGGAATCGAATATTGTTCTTAATGCAGTGTAGCAAATGTTGACCGATATATGGCTTGTTAGGTTTCTCCTATTATAGCTTTTAGGAAATCACTAAGCTTTTCTAGATACGGTCAATAAAATGATTAGAAACCATTTTTCAAAAATGTTCCCTTCAAACCACCTAGACCTTGATCTGTTGAACTTTGTTCCTGTAGGTCCATCTTCGGTCCATGTGTCATATAGATTATCTGTCCTGTACAGAACGTAAGGTGGAAGAATTACATCACTGGCTGTGCCCACAAACATTACTGATAAAGTTCATTTTCAAAAATCTATTACCCTATCTGGATGTTCGCATTTTTTTTCTTTTAAAAATAATTTTACTTTCTCCGGGATTATTTTGCATACTAATCTCATCATAAATAAGGATTGATTCCTCTGGAACATCCATCAGAGAAACAGCTAGTTCGTCAAAGTATGCTTCTATTACCTCGGGGATGACCGCAGTCATATCCCTTTTTATATAATTTCACATCTGGGTTTTAACCATGCACTTTGTCTGTTTAGAAAGCATCGAATCTATTTCTTTTCCAACATGATATTTTTGAACGGGGGTTCAGCTGTTCCGCTTCATCTAGATTTTGCATCTGATGTCAAAAGCAGTTAAAGAAAAGCCTCATTCCCCCTTTAACGATAAGCATTCAGACAGTTTTTTATCCCCTTCTGCATTAAATACAGATGGTCGGCCAAATTGTTGTTGTTATATCTTTTCACGTTCCTCTGGATTAAGAATTTTGGAACACCAAACTTTTTTCAGTTTGACGATAACTCATTCCATTGCAAACCACCATCGGCAGTATGACCAGTGATAGGACTTCTTAATTGTATTCATTTTGCCATAAATCACTCTTCAACCCGGACAAAATTACCTTTTATGGAAAATTGAAATAAATATTCCTATCGAATTAGCTCTTTACGAAGATTATAAGTTTTTACATCTTTTTAAAGCAACTAAAACCAGTAAAAAGAATGTAGCATACCACGAATAGTTTTGTTGAACGTTCAAAGAAATATCCCCTTTCTAAGCATATTTTTACGTAGTAACCAAATTTTTGTTGACCTACACACTATATTTGAATTACATGCAAATTTTAAGCACACAAATTATGTAAAATTACAAATGCAACGTGCTATAAATGGAATAAATAGTTCTGATCTCATAGTTTTCTTGTTTTTTTTTTGCTGTAGGTTCCTGACCCCAAATTCAAACTTGTTCTGGAACTTTTGACAATTCGGCTTAGAAATCACTCTTAATTGTTATTCAATAGCTTAGAGTATTTTATTCCTTAGTTTGGAGTATTAACCAGTAATTTAGAGTCGTTTACCAGTGACTTAGAGTATTTACCAGCACTTAGAGTGTTTATTCAGTATCTTAGATGTCTTAACCAGTGACTTAGCTAATTTATTCAGTATTTTAGAGTATTTTATTCCGTATTTGGAGCCGTTTATATCAACGGCAAAATTCTATATAAATTTATTTCAACACGCACTCTACTGTTTATATTACTTTACGCTTGAATCTTGTTACGTTCTACTTTTTAAAATTATCAACTTTCACTAAAAATTCTATTCACGTAATATTCTTCTTGAATAGAACAGTCGGCGCGTGGATTATAAAATACCTCACCTTTATTTGCTTCGTTAGTTTTATAGAATCAAGTTCCTTTTCGAGTATTCCACGCGTTCTCATTGATTGACAGGCCGCTATCATTTGTTCGTACGTGGAAGGGCGTTTCAATTATGGTTATATCTGCAATCTATTGTATTTTGGATGGTTTAATATGTATGTTCTAAATTGCACGTACATCGGAACTTCTAGAGGGACTTAATTAGCAAATGGTATTTTATATACGTTTAAAATTGCACGTATTATTAAGAATGGCACTTTATATACGTTTTAAACTGCACGTATTACCGTCGCCTCAAATATCCATACCTTATTTAAATATGTCTGTTTTTAAGTGTTTAACTATTACAAACAGATATAAATTATAGGCATTTCTTAATTTATTTACGCAAATACATTTAGATTGAAGGAAGTTTTATTTCACGGGTCGTTTTTCTTTATATATGTTGAATTTGTATTTGTTTTGAGCTTAAGAATGTCCCTAAATGTTCTAAATTGATTGAATTGCTTCAGCAATTATTTATTTTAATGAGTGTAGTGAAGATACTACGGAATGAGCTTCCTTTAATTAATTGTAGCTTGTTATTGAATTTATACAAGGTGATTTGTATTTGCTTTTCCATAATGAATGAATTATGTACATTAATGGATTTAAATGTTTGGTTTTCTTGGTATTTATAATATTTACATGAAGTAGTCCTCTTTTGTTTACTTATATAACCTATACGCGCCCGCAAGCGTATATATATATATATATATATATATATATATATATATATTGTTGTGGATAAAAAGGGGTAAATCAGTGGAAAACAATAACATCTCAACAACCATGTATATAGAAAAGAGCAAATTATTTATGCGCAAAATTAATTTAATTCTTTTAGTGAAAACGGACGAGTATTAACGTATTTTTATATTTAATAATTGGAATGTTAGAATTACATAAAGGAAAAAAGCTTCAAAGCCAATAGAAGTTCAAAGATACGCATAATTAACCATAATTTCTTTTTAATCAAACACATATAAGCATAAGGAAGCGTGCTTACGTAAGAAAATCAATAATTCCAAGGCAAATGTATTCGTTTTAAAAACCAACGTCAGTTTTTTACAAATACTAAGAAGCAGAAAATCGAGGAATTGTTATGTTTAAACGGTCGATAATTAACAGAAACACTTGCTTCTTAAAGGTTACGTTTAAAGAATTCGAGTGCGTGTTACGATAAGATTTTATAGAAATTGTTTTCAACCGTCAGTTTGGATCAACAGCTAGGGTAACAAATAGCTTAAGGAGCAAGGGAAATGGACAATCTGTAATATACAACGAACAGAGACAAGTATAAAGCAAGCAAGGAATTGAAATGCACGTACGACATACACGTGGAGTTGAGATAGGATGTGAACAATATCGATTTTCTGTAACTCAAGTTGGGTTTTGAAGGAGACAGCAAACGTGTACAGAACAAAGATGAATAGAGCTTAGGTAGAGTTTGTGACGTCAGAGAATTTTGTCAATGGTTGAAAGAGAACAGTTTTCAAAACGAACTCACACACGAAGGTAGAGAACGATTTCTCTGTAAGCAACAAGTACGGCGGGAGAAATTTTCAGAATTAAGCGACGGTCATGCTCAAAATTTTTGGAAACTGTTTTAGAAAATAAGCTTTTCTAATGAAACCCGTCCGATAGGGGGTTGGAAAAATGATATAAATTCCGGAGCTTTAATATTCAAGTTCTCTTTTCCTTTACTGCGATAAAGTGCTGAATACCGATTCAAACCACCATAACAATAAAGCTTTTGGTGAGTAGTTTGTGTGTGTAATAAAGTTACAGTTGATATTGTGTTTAAAAGTATAAAGTAGTTAACCTCCATTTATTAATGTGATGCACGAGTTAGTGCGTGATTAAAACAAAAAGTTCGGCTACTACTTTAAATGTATTAAATGGATGCATGATATATGAGGGTAAGCAGAGCTGGTAATCAATTCTGTGTGCATGATATATGGCTATGGAATAGTACTGTGGGACGAAGCGAATATCTTGCTGAAATATCAGATGGTAGAAGCCTGTGGATTCGACAAGCAGCATAGTTAATGGAAACAACGCCGAGGGATTTTATGGTAACCATCTCTGTTAGAGATTTAAATTTACTCGCTTGACTTTGCGTTGGTGGCGTGCCTAACGTTCATCTCATAAACGACACAGTCCACTGCGAATACTGTTAGCACGCACAACGCTTAATGTGTTGTTATGTAAATACATTAATTTACCTTATTAAATGTATAAATCAAGTGTTTCTTTTATTGTGTGTTAACAATTCAGACCAGCTTGGTCATTTTGGTCATCTTCGGAGCCGCATTATGTTAGTAATACATAATTAATATAACAATACAATACGGGGTTCATTGGTAGTGATGAAACATTTCACTAGGCAGGCATCATTCACGTGTTCAAGATGGTACAGTTGTCCAGCATAGTTGCAGTCATCGCTTATGGAAATTGAGCTGCCTGTCGACTACATATCTGGTTGATTGTAAAATCATAACATTTGCGAGTAAGTTTCCTTTCTTTACTGAATTCCTTTAATATTTACCGAGCTTTTTTTGATCTGAAACAAAATGTCTGAGTTAAATTTATTAAACAGGAAAAGGGGTTGCTTGAAACACAGTTTAACAGCATTTAAAAATCATTTGAGCGGTGTTTTGGAGAATAAAATTGATAATCGGGTTGTAATTGAACTATCAGAGCGTTTAAACAGGTTAGAGGGAGTATTTCAAGAATTTTGTGAAACACAATCTAATATTGAGGAGATTTGTGAGGAATCAGATTTGGTGGTACAATGTAAAGAACGGAGATATTTGAAACCATGTATTTTGAAGCTACTTCACGAGCTAAATCAATAATTAACGATAATTCTATTAATAATGTTGATTGTGCCAGTGGCGGCTCGGTTTCTGAAAGGTCAGTGACGGGCCACCACAAAAAGGGTGTTAAATTGCCGGTTTTAGAAATTCCTAAATTCTCGGATCTTTAGAGCAATGGTGTGAATTTAGAGATACCTTTACATCGGTAATTGATTCAGATTCTTCACTGAGTGATATCCAAAAACTCTATTATCTTCGCTCGAGCATTACCGGCCTAGCGGCTCAAATCATTAGGGCTCTGCCTACCAGTGGGGCAAATTACAAAATTGCGTGGAAATTAATTTTAGAGAGATTTGATAACAAAAAACTGTTGGTAAACAACCACATAAAAGCGTTGTTTAATTTACCTAGAGTGAAAGGGAGAAATGCCTCCGATTTGCGTAAATTAGTAGATGAATTTTCGAAACACGTATTGGCTTTAGAGTCATTAGAGCAACCAATGGAACAATATTGGAATGCATTATTAATATATCTAATCGGTTCAAAATTGGATACACAGATTAAACGGGAATGGGAAATTTCAACGCTAACAGAAGAATTTCCGTCATATGCAGATATCAAAACGTTCTTAACGGAAGATGTCAATTACTAGAATCGTTAGATAGCGATAATAAAAAACCGAGTTGGAGTAAACCAAATCACGGAATAAGAGAAGGATTTTAAATCAGATTCTACAATTACTTTGGTAACTACGGGTAATAAAGGCGGGTTTAAATGCAAATACTGTGATAGTGTTGATCATGCGATTTACAATTGTGGGTTATTTTAAAGCTAAATGCGCATGAACGGACTTCGGAAGCAAAATCTAAACGATTATGCTTAAACTGCTTAAAGGGAACCATTTTTCGACAACTTGTAAATCAGGAACGTGCCGAAAATGTGGTAAACAGCATCATACGTTACTTCATTATGGGAAGAGCGTTAATTCGGAAGGGGAGACTCAAGTTAATCAAGGCAATGAGGGTAATACAAGGACAGTGGTCCAAAATAATACAGAGGTAATAAAGGTTAACTTTAGCCATGCAAATTGTTCTAAGGTGTTGCTATCAACTGCAATAATTAGAATAAAAAACGCGAACGGAATCTATGAGGTTTGTAGGGCTCTTTTGGATTCCGGTTCTGAAAGCAGCTTCATTACAACAGAGTTATGTCAAGGTTAAGGTTACAGAGGTTTAAACAACAAATGGTTATAACGGGAATAAATCAGCATACGTCGAACGTTACAGAACAAGCTGAAATACAAATACAGTCGTGTCATTCGTCGTACAACAAAACTCTGTCCTGTTATGTGTTAGATAAAATTTCGGATAGGATACCAACGAAATCATTTGAGATAAGTGAACTGATTATTCCAAAGATACAAACAACGTGTCTCTAAACGATACGCAATATGTGGGTCCTACAATTCAGGACGATCTTGTGGCAATTTTGTTGCGCTTTCGGAGACATCGTTACGTAATATCAGGAGATGTGGAGAAATGTACAGGCAGGTGTTAGTTAAGGCGGACCAGAGAAAATATCAAAGAATTATATGGCGTGAAAATAATACAGATGATTTAAAGTACTATAATTTAAACACGGTGACTTATGGGACTGCATCTGCCCATATCTTGCTGTAAGGGCTTTGCAGCAAACGGTGTATGATTATCCAAATGTGAATCACGATGCGAAACAGGCGATCTTACATGATTTTTATGTAGACGACCTATTAAGTGGGTCAGATTGCAAACAAACGGCAACGGAGTTATGTCGGAACATAAGGGATGTACTACAATTGGGTGGATTTCCGATTCGGAAATGGGTTTCGAACGATGCGGATATCTTACAATACGTCATAACTGAATCAACGGGTACACAAAATGCGATTGTTATAGGCGATAATTCAATACACAGAACATTAGGTCTGTGTTGGGATTTTAGAAAGGATACTTTAATGATTAGTGTGGGTGAAATTCATATTAAATCCAGTGTTACAAAAAGGGACATGTTATCAGTTATCAGCAAACTATTTGATCCTTTGGGTTTAATTGGGCCATGCATTATTGTTGCAAAAATTTTGATTCAAAGTTTATGGAAAACCCAGTTGGGATGGGATGAGGTAATACCGCAACAATTATATGCGCAATGGAGGAAACTAATAGAGAGTCTGCCAACGTTAAATAATTTACAAATTCCGAGACATGTACCGTGTGGAAGCAGTGATAGGCTTGAGTTGCATTTATTTTCAGATGCATGTAAACGGCTTACGGTGCGTGTGCATATATCAAGACAGAAATTGACGGTTCGATTTCCACACGATTGTTATGTGCGAAATCAAGGGTAGCTCCTATAAAGGAAATTACAATACCACGTCTTGAATTATGCGGAGCATTATTGGCGGCAAAATTAGCAGACAAAATATTGCATTCGTTAAATATAAATTTTGATCGAATATTTTCTGGTGCGATTCAACAATCGCGCTTGCATGGATTAGACTTCCGTCAAATAAATTAAAGGAGTTTGTGGCACACAGAGTGACACAAATCCAAAATCTCACTAATACATCTGATTGGCGATATGTTCATACTAGTGAAAATCCTGCTGATATAATTTCGAGGGGATTGGTTCCAAGCGAGTTATTAAAATCATCCATGTGGTGGAATGGACCGGTATGGTTATCACTACCTGAGTCAGAGTGGTCATTTTCGGTTGAAACCGAGGAGTTTGTTGATGCGGTGCCTGAAATCAAAGAACGAGTAACACTAATAGCAATAAAACGCGAAGAAATATTTCTATTCAACCTTACATGGTCATTACATAAACTACAAAAAATTGTAGCGTGGTGTATGAGATTTGCAAATAATTGCAGATCACGCCATGGGTGTATTACGGGTAAATTAACGATTAATGAATTAGATTTAGCTTTAAAACGTCTAGTTCAAATTGCGCAACGAGAGAGTTTCATAGAAGAAATCGAATGGGCAAAGGGAAATTCTAAGGCAAATGTTACGGGTTCATGGATGAAATTGTCTCCATCTTTAGATAATTACAATTTACTTCGGGTTGGAGGAGATTAAAAAATTCCCATTTTAGTTTTGACAAAAAACATCCGTTATTATTAAGCGGTAAACACATATTATCAAAAATTATAATGGAAAGCGAACATAAACGATTATTACATGCGGGGCCACAATTGTTACTGTCCTCCACTAGGGATCGATTTTGGATTACAGGAGGTCGGAATCTTGCTCGGGCAACAGTACACCATTGTGTTACTTGTTACCGGGTCAAACCAGTTCCGTTGAGTCAAATCATGGGTCACTTACCAGAGAGTCGCGTAACACCCATGCATCCGTTTCACTCAGTGGGAATTGATTATGCGGGACCATTTCAAATAAAACACCATAAAACTTACAAAAGTAAATCATCAAAATTTCATATATCACTGTTTATATGTTTTACCACCAAAGCTGTCCACCTCGAGCCAGTAAGTGATCTTACTACACAAGCATTTATAGCAGCGCTACGCAGATTTGTAGCACGCAGGGAGTTCCTACACACATATATTCAGATAATGGAACAAATTTTCAGGAGCACAGGCTGAGTTAAGGGACTTGGGAGATTTTTACAAAAACGAAACGGAAATAATCACTAATGCAAGGGGAGAGGGAATTTCATGGCATTTTATTCCAGTAAATAGTCCTCATTTTGGCGGACTTTGGAGTTAAATCTGCTAAACACCATCTCAAACGAGTATTTTTGAATTCATTAGTTACTTTTGAGGAATTTTTAACAGTTTTGAATCAGATTGAAGGGGTTCTAAACTCCAGACCGCTACATCCTTTATCATCATCACCTAATGATTATGATCCATTAACTCCTGCCCATTTCTTACTCGGTAGAAAGGCTACTACTATACCGGATCCAAATGTTACCGATGTGCCAATTAATAGATTATCGCGTTATCAATATTTACAACGATTAGTGCAACATTTTTGGCGAATTTGGTCACGAGACTACATATCAGAATTGCAGCAAAAATGCAAATGGTCTAAAGAGCGCAATAACTGCAAGGTCGGTGATTTAGCATTAATAAGAGATGACAACTTACCTAGTTTCAAAT
Organism: Platerodrilus igneus; assembly: GCA_036346225.1. NCBI lineage: Eukaryota > Metazoa > Arthropoda > Insecta > Coleoptera > Lycidae > Platerodrilus > Platerodrilus igneus. Next base: position 15,117,100 of record JARFIW010000280.1, on the reverse strand, counting down.
GGAAGTTGGGTCGTATCATCGAACTTCACCCAGGCAGCGACGGACGAGTGCGAGTTGTGTCATTGAAGGTTGCGACATCGGTGGTGAAACGTGCCATTACGAAAATTTGTGTCTTACCTATCGATGAACCTGAAAGGAAATAGTGAAATTTTTGTGTTAAAAATGTTGAATTATTTACATTATTACTTATCATTTATTTGTTTGAGTTGAAGTTGATACATACCTTTGTAGTTGTTGATAATCACTCATTTATTATTAATTGTGTAATACTTATTATTTGTACTTATTTAAATTGAGTTATTGAAATACTATTTCAACAGGGGGAGTATGTTAGAGATTTAAATTTACTCGCTTGACTTTGCGTTGGTGGCGTGCCTAACGTTCATCTCATAAACGACACAGTCCACTGCGAATACTGTTAGCACGCGCAACGCTTAATGTGTTGTTATGTAAATACATTAATTTACCTTATTAAATGTATAAATCAAGTGTTTCTTTTATTGTGTGTTAACAATTCAGACCAGCTTGGTCAATCTCCGACGGGAATGAAGAATTCTCTAGGTAATTTATTGAAATTTTTGTTGTTGTATAAACATTTGTGGAATTTTGTGATTGTGTGGTTGACTTTTTGTGGCATATTTATGGTTTTAGAAACTTATTTGGAAAGATACATGTGCAGGACAATTTACTAAATTTTAGTATTGAAAAAGGGTGTATTTCGAATATATTAAAAATTTATTCAGGATATAAATTGTGTTGTAAAGGGTAAACGGGTCTGTAAATTTGTTTTAATTTATGCAAGGTTTAAAAGGCATATACAAACAAAACTGGGTTATAATTAGCTCACAATACTCCAGTGTGAAGTCATTTTAGGGTAACATGTGGGGCCCATCTACTCATATTTAATTGAGTTTGTTTAAAAATCACTATAAAAATCAAGGACGTTTAAAACATACCATAAATTGAGTTCTATAATTATTGTATCAAACTGTTTTAACACATGTGTAAATATAATTTATTTGTTAATAAGTGTAAATAAAAAGTTGTATGGTTGTTGTATTATTTGGTGATTTTATTGAATGGTGTGCGAGTGTGAAAGATGTAGTATGTCTGTAAATTTATGTATTCGAGAAGAGGCCCAAATGAGCTAGACAGGGAAGCAGAAGAAATTCGAAGGTGTTTTAATAAAGTAAGGGTAAGAAATTTTTTTATTTGTGAAAATTTTATGTTGGCCCAAGGAGGGGCACGAATTTTACTGAGGTTTCACGGCCATTTTATGGCGCCCAATTCGCGAGGCTCGAATGATTTTAGGTTGGTTTAGGCAAAGGGTCGAGGTTCCCAAAACTGTCCAAAGATTCCATGGCAATATATATATAAACATACACACACACACCCACACGCACGCGAAGCTCGCACACACACACGCACACACACGCACCCACGCACACCCACGCACACCCGCGCTCACCCACGCACACCCACGCACACCCACGCACACCCACGCACATACATGCACGCACGCACACACGCGCACGCGCACACACACACACACACAATGTATAGGGTCCAACAAAATACAAAACCTATTATGTTAAATATTGTCTGCAATAATAATTAAACCTTATCTAAAATAAATAACAATAAATTAATTTTTTAATTCCTTTAATACATACATATACTATTAATGAAATTAAAATTTTATTGTAACATTCCTACAGTAATGGTACAAATTAGTACTCTTTACAAAAAATTGTGCATATTGTAGTAGTAATCAAACCACCAATTTCCAGTTAAATTAATACGTGCTCCGAGTTTGAACCGTGTATCATACACATCAATAATGAATAGGTTTTACTCCCTGTCGTAAGGGGGAAATAACAGGACAAGACGTTTCTTCTGAGCATGCAAACTTAAGTCGAGAAGCAGAATAATATTTGTAAAAAATGTTGCTTTTGGACTACTACATTCAAGTTGCCCAATCAAGCCTGAAAATATTTTGTGGTACAGTAGTTTGGGCATAGTAGGAAAGTTACGGATTATGTAGCTTTTATCAGTTTTAGTATGATTACCAATGTAAATAGTTGTATAGATACCATTGGCTGCATACTACGGTTTACGATTTCATGTTTACAATGACACTTTTCAGATGAAGGAAAGCCAGTAACCTCATCTTTGTTGATATTGCTAAGATTCCTATTAACAGTATCCTTCTATGATATTGCAAGAAAGGTGCCGAAGAATCTATAATTGAACAAAGCCATTGATAGACTGTTACAAGGGTGTATTTAAAAAGTGCGGCTAATTCTATTCCATGGATAACGCTGTTGTCATATATCTTACTTCATGTTAGCGGATTAGTTAAACGGTATATTTTATTAGCAATTCTAAGTTAAGAAGGTGTAACTAACAAGTGTAAGGTTAACAAAGTTCATAAGTGTAAATACAGAAAAAAACACATACATCTAAATTTATAATGGGTATTTTACAGGTCGCACATCTGAAGCTCACTTATTTTTAAGTGTGTTAGACAGTTACCTGTGCTACAGGCGGAAAAGCTACTACGTATGTATTTTTCAGCAAAATTATAAAATGGGGGCGGCCTGTAAAACAAAAATTAAAGGGGGGTCACCGGCACTAGCTAGCGGAAGGTCGTGGATCATATAGAGGGTTAAAATTAATAAAAAGGGTTAAATTAATTTATAATATACTACAAAAAGATTTGGCACTTACCTTTCATAAATTTTATGGCTTAATGACAATTGCCAAGGGCGCCAGACAAGTCGAGAATGTCCAAATGTTCGTACAAAACCTTGAGAGACTTGTCATCCCAAGGAGGACAATTGTTCCTTTTAATCAATTCCTCACTTTTTTTATTGACTTAATCAACGGCAAACAAAACTATTTAATTCACAGAGCAAGAAACGTGAACCTCTTACATTCATTGATTTTAAGTTAGAAATTTAAGTGAATAGGTTGTTACGTGCCAAATTGGCACTTAAACATTTTTTAGTTTAATTTTGATGTGCGGAAGGTTCGCGCCACAAATTCAAAAGACTTGGCGTATATTTCCGTTACGTCAGAGTGCGTTTGCGCCAGATCGCGCGACGCGAGTGGCGGAGAAAAGTGGGAGAAGTTTTCCGGGAGACTCGGTAACGTGGCTGTTTTGCCTGTAACTTCGAATAGTGTGGTCGTGTCAGGTATCGTATCGTGTCTTTATCTCTAGTATGTAGATTTCCCTTTTGTTTATCTTTGTTTGTCGTTCCCTAAAAAACCTGATCCTGCCGTTCTCTACATATTAGGAAAGAAGACAATTTGTATGCAGCCTAGGGTGAACCGGAGTCTACGACCCTGGACGACGAGTCCATTACTACCGTAGCTGGTCGGAGCGCTTTGAAGGACGCTTGGCGTACTTCATGGAAATCTGGACCTGTTTATGTGAGTACCTTATTGCCGTAATTGTTTGCTAATTTAATATATATTTTCCGTCAATTGCGCATTTAATTTGTATATCGGTGACGTTATTGACAGATGGGCGCGCCAAAATCTGTATAAAGATTAGCGCTACCAACTGCCGTGGTGTCTAGTTGTAATTATGAACTTTTAAATTGTAAGAAGGTGACTATGGAATTTATGAAAATTTTGAGTACATAAGTAGTTCTCAAACACTTGTATATGAAGGAAAACTTATATTACAAATCATACACTAAATTAATCCTACGGTTTATGGCCAAAACATCCTAACAAACAAACTAAAATTGGTCATGCTACTTAATTATAAAAACTTACTTACTAAAAATTGTCCATTGTTTGAGGGTTTGTTTTCCAACGTAGAACAGTTCTTAAATTGGGGGAAAGAATCTCGCTTGTTGCTTCTGTTTATAATTTTTAAAGAATTGACTGGCACACTAACCTGGCAGGATCTTCTTGACAATATCACTTAACTTGTGCGTCACACGCCTACAAGCTTTTTAATAGTTACCTTGTATTACTATAAATCCGCGAACATATGGGCATAACTCTCGCGAATTGGAAAAGTAATCACTTCTTTCCAATTTTTAAATATCGTGATACGAAGTGAAATATTATACCTGTGATGCCGGAGAACGCTACCCGCAAACTACGTTTCTTTCAACTTCTTGACCACGGACAGCCCCATTGGAAAAACTTTCTTTTTTGGCTAAAGCCTTCAGTTATATAGACTAATTCCTACCCTAATCATTATGTACGGCATTTTCTGTTATCCAATGACTGAACAGAACCTCCCACAAAACAAGATTTCAGAAACCAAATCCAACCCCTTTTTAGATGAGAGTCACGAAAGCAATTATTTTCCCAAGGGTTTAAATTATATCGTACCTTCTACAAATTTCTTAATTATTGAAATGTGGAACCTACCTATGGCGACAGTAGTCTGCCATTAACAAAGACCGGCTAACCTACTTGAGCCGAAATGGATTTTAAATACAATGGATGTCTCCAGACTACTTAAAATTACTTGTAATATTTGAACAAATCAAATTGGAAATAGTTTTCGCTATTTATAATGTTTCGTTTTCTATAACCCGCTGTCAATCAACGAAAGTATTAAGAAGGTTAAGTTTTTCAAACTTTCCTTTATTTACGCTAAAAGGTACTATTACATTTTAATTTTATCAGATTCGTCAGTCTGTAACCGACCTAAACTTTAAGAGGTTTATTGTATTTGATTTACGAGGGTAGACCTTTAAATGATGAAAGCCGCTGGAATTTACAATAGTTTAGCCTGAAACTATTTGTAACCCCGTTCTTTTATTATAAGGGAGCCTGACTGAAATATGAAGTAATTTATTGTGGAATTTTTGTCTAAACTTTATGCAAGTTACTCAATTTTAATTAATTGATCTGTTTATTCGTTAACATTACAAAATAATGTTACACCTGGGTAATATTTGCCAGCAGCTAACAGAATTAATACCTGGTGGCATAAGCATCAAGTTTCTTGAACGCGCAGCCCTACCAGAGAACTAGTTAAAGGTTGCTTGCAATAAGGGTCTCATATCATACATTAATAGAACCACCAGAATTGAAGCACTTACAAACCCTTGTTTAAATCATATTTTTGTTAAATTAGAAACAACCTCAATCACTTTATATCCATAATTCTGGAATCAAAAATAACAAATAACTATCCACCTACAAGTCTTGGTTATAAATTAACGACGAACAAACATCATTATAACATTTACACACTCAAAATTAAAAAGCCTTTAGATATTATCAACTAAATAATGAAAAGTGAGAAGATATTACTATATTGAAGCTCACTGACGCTAATAATTTTTTTTGTTTTGAAAACAATGCATTAAAACAAACAAATATTCGAAATCACACATCAAAACAGCTAAACAAGTTTAATAACCGAGAGCCTTCGTGGCAACATAATCTAACGAATTATGGCTAGTGACAAACAATATGCTTGTTTACACAAAATTGCCAACATCGCTCTTTATATTTAAGTTAGAATTCATCATCATCATCATCATTTTGTTATCGACCTTACTTAAGGTCGGTTTGACGCAGCTCTAGCTTCTTTTCTATTCTGTGCTAATCTAAAAAGCTCTACATACCCTTCACAACCAAAATTTCTAATAATTTGACTAATATAGTTTGGTCTAGGTCTTCCTATATCCTTCTATCTTTTTCCTATCTAGCTGGCTCTACATAGATATTAGCAACCTGGTTGTTAAAGAACTCTAACATGTTTACATGATTACCATTTATAAGGAAATGAAATATAACCTGGTTATCCGCTTCAAAAGGAAAAGTGTTAAATTATATGTTATGGTAAGGCTTAAGCAACGAATCGCTGCCAACATGCCAGACCGCTACCTAATTGTGAGTTATGCCATGGCGACGTTTATTAAATTATGTTATGGTGAGGCTTAAGCAACGAAACGCTACCAACATGCCAGACCGCTAACCAATTGTGAGTCATGTCCTGGTGACATTTAGTTAACTGATTTTTATTTTTCTTTTTGTTTTGTTTTCGAACTTACTTAAAGTCGGTTTGACGCAGCTCTAAATTCTTTTCTATTCTGAGCTAGTCTAAAAAGGTCTACATACCCTTCACAACCTACATCTCTAATAATTTGACTAATATAGCTTTGTCTAGGCTTTCCTAATCTATTTTTATTTGGTAGTCTATAATCTAAGACTTTACTAAATAGTCCCTCATGTCTTAACTGGTGCCCTATCATTCTATCTCTCCTGACCTTCAATTGTTTCCACATACAGGGTTCCTCACCTATCCTTCTATAAACTTCCTCGTTTGTTACTCTATCTGTCCAACTAATCTTTAGCATTCTCCTATAACACCAAGTTTCAAAAGCTTCTATCTTTTTCTTATCTACTTCTTTAATTGTCCAAGTCTCACTACCGTATAGTAGAACGCTCCATACGTACGACTTTAAGAAACTATTTCTATTATCTAAACTAATACTATTAGCTATTAGTAAGTTTTTCTTTTTTAAAAACATTTTTCTAGCTTGAGCTACTCTGGCTACTATATCCCTTCTGCTACGTCCATCTTTTGTAATTACACTACCTAAATAGCAAAATTCATCTACTTCCTCTAACTCGGTATTACCTATTTTTAATTTTGGTTTAGAACTAGGCTGTAACTCACTTGTCATTATCTTTGTCTTTACTGAGTTAATTCTCATACTATAGTTACTCCGTAGTATCTCCTCTAAAATATTTAAAAACTCTCCTAACTCTTTTCTAGACTCTGCGATAATGGCTATATCATCTGCAAAACGTAACATGTTTATTTTCTGTCCCTGTACACTAATATCTATCTCTTTTCTCTCTCTAGCTAAGTTTAAAGCTTCCTCAACATAAACATTAAAAATCAAGGGAGACAGTATACAACCCTGTCTAACACCATTTCTAATCTTAGCTTCCTTTTCTATTTCATCAAATCTAATTACTACGTTTTGTTTTTTATATAAACTGTAAATAATTTTTCTATCCCTATGAGAGATTCCTATTTTTCGCAAAAACCTAAACATAACAATCCAATTAACCCTATCAAATGCTTTTTCTAAATCTACAAACGCGAAATGAGTCTTTTTATTTTTTGTAATCTTTTTTCGATAATTACCCTAATCATTAGTATCGGTTCTCTAGTCCCTCTGTCTTTACGAAAACCATATTGGTCTTCGCCTAAATAATTCTCAGTCAAAGCTTCTACTCTATTTTTAATTATTATTGTTAGTATTTTGGAAGCATGAGAAGTTAAACTAACCGTTCTAAAATTCTCACACCTATCAGCTCCTGACGTTTTTGGGATTGGGATAATAATATTTTTTTCGAAATCTATTGGAACATCATCTGTGTCATATATTACTTTTACTAGTTCATATAATCTATCTAAAGTTTTCTGACATGCATATTTTATTAATTCTGCGGGAATATCGTCTATCCCTGGCGCTTTATTTATTTTAAGATTCCGAACAGCTCTATCAAATTCCTCTCTTAATATTGAGAACCCTATTTCTACATCCTCTTCTTGGTCGTTTTCTAACTCATCCATATCGCCTCCCTTATATATATCTTCTAAATATCTTTTCCATCTATCTGCTACCTCAACTTTATTTATTAGAAGCTCATTATTCTCGTCTTTAATACCATTATATTTTTTCCTATCTTCCCCAAAAAACTTTTTAACTGCCCTGTAAGCCCTGTCTGTCTTACCTACTTTCAAATCATCTTGTATTCCCTTACAATTCTTCTCCATCCATTTATTTCTAGCTTTTCTACACTCATGTACTATCTTATTTCTAACTCTATTATATTTTTGCTTACTTTCACTATCCACTTCTCTGAAAGGTTTAAGCTTTCTTCTATTCTCTATTAAATATAATATCTCCTTTGTTACCCACGGTTTTCTCGCTTCTATTTTTTTCTTACCTATAGTCTGTGTTGCTATATCATGTACAGTCAGTTTTATTTCTTTCCATCTATTTTCTACGTTCCCTCCTACAGCTATCTCTTTGCTCTTATTATCTAATACTTGTTTATATTCCTCTTTTACCCTACTATCATTAAGCTTACCTAGATCCCATCCCTCTCTTTTAACCTTTCTCAATTTTTTGAATTTTAGTTTATACTTCATTTTAACTAAGTTATGATCACTATCTATGTCAGCCCCTGGATAACTACGACAGTTTTTAACTTGGTTTCTAAATCTTTGTTTAACTAAAATATAATCTATTTGGTATCTAGCCCTATCACCTGGCGCTTTCCAGGTATATCTTCTCCTAACATGTTGTTCGAATAGGGTGTTTACAGTTACTAATCTATGTTCCTGGCAAAACTCAACTAATCTTTCTCCTCTATCATTTCGTCTGCCATACCCAAATTTTCCTACCATTTTTCCCTCACTACCTTCTCCCACTGACGCATTAAAATCGCCTATAACTATTAAATTCTCATCTCCTTTTACTTTCCTCACTATACTATTTATATCCTCGTATACCTTTTCTACTTCCTCATCCTCGTACTGAGTTGTTGGCATGTAAAGCTGAACTAAAACAGTGTCTGTGGGTTTTGTACTCAATCTAACCATAATTATTCTATCACTAAATTGTAAGTACTCTTTAACTTTATGCCATAATCTTTTACCTAACACTATTCCTACGCCTGCCTGTCCATTAGTTGAAAAAGTTGTAATTATTCTATAATTATCTTTCCAAAAGTCATTACTATCTGGCCATCTCACCTCACTAATACCTAAAATGTCCAGCTTTTCCTTTCTCATTTCGACTAATAAATTCGTTAACTTATCTACTCTAAGTAATGACCTTACATTCCAAGTCCCTATCACTAAATCGAACTGTTGTTTTATATTATTACGATGACGAGCCCCAAGTACTCCCTCCCGGAGATCCGAATGTTGGAGTATTTTACCTCCGGACAAGAATTTTACTTGTGAGCTCTCCATCATATGTATTTCGTGTTTTAGGCCACGCACACCTGGGAAATATTGTGCTAGGCTCCCATATCTTTCCACAACGCAGTTTTTAAAGATTTTAGCAAAAAGCCGTATCCGTCATGGCCAACCCCCAACAAGCTTGTAAATTATTAAGGATCGCCCGAGACCAACCGACCCTCCTCCAATATCTTTTAGCCAGCAAGGCTGCTGCCCTTGCTGCGCCTTTTAATCGCCTTTTACGATAAGCAGGCTTACTATAGTAGTATTCTTTATCCCCTACTATAGGGAACAAAGAATAAGATCACAGTTGAAAATGCCAAGTACATATCGTTCACGTCAGTTATACAGACCTGCTCACATACAAATGAAAGTTTTATAAGCTTTACAAGACATTGACTTAGTTAGACTTAGTTAGACTCGACTTAGTTAGAATTAGCCGCTCGTTATTTAATCAATTAATATAGAGCAAATAAAATGGAAAATTAAAAATTAATGTAATTTGTAGAAGCCTTTGAAAACTATATATATAAACCGTACGACCCAAGAATCAATTGAGTTAGTTGAAGTATGAATACGCAAGTATTATGACATAAATTATTGGATCGATTTTTCAAACAAAAATGTTTAATGCTCAGTTAAATCACGCGATTGTGTAGATAAATGACGCAGTGGAATTTAATTGAGTTGAGAAATAAATTAGTGTAGTAAACACGGGGTAATTATTAGCAGTGATCTTTTATAAACACTTGTGAATGAATGGGCTGTTAGACCGAATAAAGAACGATAAAAGAAGTTTGTACAATATTATTGAACCCCGAAAGACTTATTATTATTTATTATGACTTCAAATGTGAAGATCCGACAATACTAATTTTACTCTGTTAACAAAAACGTTTTATTTATATTTATTTGCATTACTTAATTTATGTACAAATTATCATCTTTATTTTCAAATGCGTGTAATGCGTGCGTAAATCAGTGTTGTGATATGAGAAGAAGTTGAATATTTAATACTGAATACTTGCAAATCTTTTGTCATAGAAGTTTAAATAATTAATAAAAATGTGCGTCAAACTAAACTTTGTCAGGTTGGTTACCTATACATTTGTTAAGTTATACTCGTGCATTATTTTTAACTATCAAAAGTATTTAGTTTATAAAAACATTAAAACTTTTCAACAAATTAGTACAGCTTCTTTAAAATTGTTCCGTTAATGTTTTCGTAATTTAAAGTGTGCATAGACGAATGTGTGTACAGAAGAAAAAGTAATATTTGCATCACGTATCCATTAAAGAAAAACAAGTTTGTTGATACCGCCTAGTGCCATGCCATTGCAAATGTTTCTTGTACCTGTTTTTAAGAGTTTGTTTAAGCTATTTAAAAAATGTATAGAATCTACTATGGGGGTGGATGTATAATTGCTGATCTTGTCTCAGTGATTGGTGTTCTATAATTCTAGGTTAACTTTATTGAACGTTCTTTCTTACATAAATGTCATATTCCGTACGTTCAGTAATCATACATGTGAAACCACCTTCAATACTCGGTAATGAGTTGGCGTCCCCTGGTGAGTAATTGTGTCCTAACTTACGTCAGAATCTGGTGATAATTAACTAAATAAACAAGGCATTCTGTATTAATCATTCGTGATTGTAGTGCTGGGTGAGACTGAGAGCGGATGTTCGATTAATACACTTAGTCTACTTGTTAAAGTAATTTATAGCTGTACACTCTTGATGTGGTAATAAGTCTAATATGCGTATGTGGTACAATTTAAATAGTTCTGACTACTAGACATGGAAATACGGGTCGCATTTGTGTGTGCTTTACTGTGCGGTGTATTTACCATATACGCAAATTCTGAAAGACACCGACGTACTTTATTCGGTACCAAAGATATTCACAGATCTCAAGGGAAAACTTTGGTTTTCGATGCTGAAATATTTGAAGATGAATCACTTGTTCACGGGCAGAGAAACAAAAGAGCAGTTCCAAGTCCATTGATGAATAATGCCACTATTATTACAAAGGTAACAATATTTTTTTAGGGGAACCCCATTGGTTTATTTTCTAGTTTTAATACGTATATAAATTGGCGAAATGCCATTTGTTTGTTCAACAATGATTTTGCGTCTTTAAAATATATTTTTACTTTGCTAGGTGAATAACTTTCCATTGAATTTCAGCTGTGTTAGGTATATAATTATCAAAAAAACAAAGGAATTAATTATTGTTTTTAAAGATGGCATTAAAGATTATGTCTATAATATGAAACAGTAAGTGAGCAGCATTTTAAAAGCAGAACAAACTTTCTATAAGAAAAAACTATATATATTTTTTTAATTTCATTATTGTGACAGCAGTTTTAAAACTATTGGAATCCATAACATATTCAAAACTTTGATGCTATTAATAAGTGATACAAGTAAAACGCACTTCTTAACCTATTGAATGTAGGAAGTGAGCGACAATAGTTGTAGTACTAGACGAAGATATAAAGGAACTGAAACCACCCAGCTGTTAGGCTAATCGAGCTTTTTTACTAACCTCTTATGGTAATAGAAACATGGAGGACTGAAACAAATGGTCTGAAGAAATACCTGAAGGCATGATTTCTAAATTGATTGATCATTACACCCAAATAACTAATATAAGGCGAGTTTGAAATAAAGCATGTAGTATATGAGAAACTCGTTAAGAATATAAAAATATTGTCATCGCTTTACTGACTATTTAGTTAATTTGATTTCAAAAGTTTGACAAACATCATTTGATTAATAAATGAAACTTTTAACATGCTTTACTGTTTCTTAAATAAATATGAATGGGGTGATTATTCGTCAGAATCCAAAAATATTTGTTGTAGGACTACAATTGATTTATATTCGTCATGTCTAATTTGTTTTTGTAGTTTAAAATGGATAATGTGCAACCCCATGATAAGTACTGATTCTATGTGGGAGAAATAATCTATAAAAAGCTACATTAGTGGGTCGATTATTTCCTTAAGACATCTGAACTTATGTTATTACATATGGAATTGTTTTATAATTCAACTTTTAAAACTTGTTTGGAACTTTTCAAATCTAACACAAACCAACTTAACTGTATTTGTTTTTGAAATTTACAGTTACATTAATTTACCATCATAACAACTATTGCTTGTATTTCCAACACTTGAGCCGTAACATGCTGAAGTAGTAATGATACCTAAATTTTAACATTGCCTTTGTTGTTGAGTGTGCAACACAAATATGGCCGTAACTGATCACAAACAGTTTTTGAGAATCTGCAAACTTTAAAAACCTTTTTAACTTCGTATTTGTGCTTTTCTTCTTTTTATTGTTACTTAACCCTTTTGTTTTAGTTTGGCTTATTAGGATGACACAGCTAGTGGGCCATCGGTTTGGGGGGTTTTCATGAAGTGTGGAAAATTTCCCTATAGTATGGGGAATTTTCCTAAAGTATGGAGGAATTTCCTTGTCATGAATATCTACTTTGTAAACCAGCAATTTAGTAATAAATGTATTTATGATATCTTATCCAAACTTTTGAAAGTATTTCCAGATATACATTAGATAATTTTATGTTAATATATGATTAAAGAAAAAAATTTTTTGTACAGACCTAGCAATTTTTTCTGTATCTGAAGTTGCTGGAAGTTTTTGAAAAATAACTGGTTATGGGATAACTGGTTATTTTTTCACCAGTTTAACCGAGCTAGATTAACCGAACAAAAATAACCAGTTATTCAAATAACCTGTTATATTAAATAACTCGAGCACTACACTCTGAAAAGCTTTATTTAAGACTTTCTGTTCTTTTGACTACTGGATAGATTTCATTTCTATATGCTTTAAAACGGAAACCGTTCAAAAAAGATTGATATAGTATATTACATTACTAGCGTGGAAAGTGACCCATTTCACACGAGTGGAAGGGTATTGTTGCACGAGGCGTAAGCCGAGTGCGACTATTCCACGAGTGTGAAATGTCACTTTCCACGCTTGTACTGTACACTATTTTTCCGACGACCACCACTAAAAACAATTACGAAATAGTTATTTTTATGCTTATTTGCAATAAATGTGTACACAATAATGCAAGACAGACAGACACCTATAAAATTTATTTGACGTTTTGATGTTGAAAATTCGAACACCTACTTTGTTTTTATAAAATCCGCGAATCTGTTGCTTTTAGCGTATGCATTCTCAATTTTTATTGAAGAAATCATTTCAATTACAAACTAATATGAGTAATTACATCTTTAAGTAAAACGGAAACTGTCAGTATTGATTTAACTATGGGTATTTTAAACTGTTATTAGCCAAAACGAAACGAATGAATGCAAAAAGGTAGAACCGGTAGTCGTTTGGACTCTTGAGTTGAAAAGTATTTCAACACTAGAGTGATATGTACTTTGCACTCTAGAGTGATATACTTTACTTTCTACATAAATAAGTAGTGTGTAATCTGTTGTTTTCACAAGTGGTCGTCGGAAAAATTAATATTGTGCTGTTTGTGTAGAAAGAACCAAAGGTTTTTTAAAAATAAAGTGTATTATTGTTTTAATAAGCATGTATTCTATTTCGGCGGTAGTTACAAATGTAGTTTAAAGTAGACACAACCCTTTCAGAAGCAACCGAGGCCCTCTGAATAGTCTGGTATTTTATTGCAACCTGAAGCGTCCAAGGAAAAGCATTTTTGTTGTCAATCCAAAATTAAATTGGGTTTGAATAACACGTAGCAATTGACTTTAATTGACTTTTAATAAGCATGTATTCTATTTCGGCGGTAGTTACAAATGTAGTTTAAAGTAGACACAACCCTTTCAGAAGCAACCGAGGCCCTCTGAATAGTCTGGTATTTTATTGCAACCTGAAGCGTCCAAGGAAAAGCATTTTTGTTGTCAATCCAAAATTCAATTGGGTTTGAATAACACGTAGCAATTGACTGTTGCAGGTCCAGTTCAACGCCGTTGGATGTTCTTCTTGTAAATCATTTACTGCAGGAGAATGATGTTTGGCTGCCATTTGCTCATAGGCGGCTCCGTGGCATAGTGGTATGTGTGTGACTACTACACCCAAGGTCCCGGGTTCGAATCCCGACACGGTCCGCTTGAAAAATGTTAGGCGAGCATTTTCACAAAATACACCCTCATTCGGATGAGAGGTAACATGGAGGTCCTGTGTGTGAGTGTTGTCACGCACTTTAAAGATCGCTACCTTGCTTGGAACAGCAAGGGTTCGGCAAAATTCCAAATTTTTCAGGTAAAAAAAACCCGCTTCCTGGCCAATGTAGTATCTTCGGGTGGAGCATTGGAAAATCACATGTAATGCCATTTGCTCATGCACCATTCAAATCGAATCTATAACAAATGATCTTCCCCTTCAACTTGGGGTGGACTTTCCAATCCTAGATTTTTTAAGACTTTTTTAACTTCCAGTTTTATTTGAATGATTGTCTCTGCTGTCTTACAATCATTTCAAAAATGAAATTTTTTGAATTTGGGGTCCAAAATGACCTGTGCTCATTAGCAGATTGCCTTCTAAAGGGTCTGAACGTTTTTCTATTTGTCTACCGAAGACGCATAACTGTTCGACTGTTTTAGTACAGTTACTTAATGGGATTATTAAACTGATAGCTAGTAGTCCGGACATTGTAGCTATTAAAGTACCCCCTCCACTACTACATGATTAACTATCATATCTTCAGTCACATCTGAACAGAATAAAAATTAGGAAATAATTCACAGGTACGAATAGCACTGCTTAGCCAAGTCTCAGAACTATCATATCATAATCAACACTTAGAATAGAACAATAAAACTTATCATATTTAGTTCTAAGACCTTTAACGTTTTGGTAGAAACACGTAAAAAATTTTCATTATTCTGGGTTTACATAAAATTTCGGCAATTCAAAAGTAGTGGAAACTCCGTAATGCTAGATGCATAATTATCTGCAATCAACTTATTCCATTTTCCGTGTTTGTATCTATAAATTCCGATCCTTGATGTTAACACTATTCCTCGGCCCTTCAAAATATTTTTGAATTGCCATGCCACTAGGCCATAACTCTGGACACATTAACAAGCTTGCAGATGTTGAATCGAAAGTAATTTTGAAAGAGCTATAGTATTGAGGATATCTAGATTTCAATTTTACTATCTTAAACTTGTTTAGCAGACTCTTTGATTCTTTATGTTTTAATTTAGACATAACATAGTTGCTAATTTTAGTATCATCAACGCTAGGATTCACATGGGTTAACTGCATATCTGTAATTCTGCTCCTACGAATACCAATAAACCCATCAGAGATATTGGATAACATCCTCTTCTTTAAGCTGAACAGTACCAGTGACCATTGCATTTTTATTCCTCTTAACAATAGGAATAGAGGAGGGTAACCTATTATTCTGCCTAGTTGATAAGGCCTTATTATGACTTCTTTGTTTGAAAACAATACCTGAGAATTCTTAGCAACTTTTGCATGTGTTTGCCTATTTCTAGCCAAGTTATTATAATTAGAAGAGAGATATCCACAGTAGATGTAGTACAATTAATTTTAATGGAATTATTAGCAGATAGAACACTTAATGCAGGTTGTGTGTAGGAAATAGAATGTCCATTAGATGAAGGAATGTTACTATTAATCAAATTATCATTATTGTGATTATTATTATCAAATGCCTTATGGTTCAAGCATTCCAAATGACTCTGCACTATTTTCAATACAAAATTTGGGGTGAATGAGTTTATCAATGGTTAATAATTTCACTAATTCAACACTACTAGATTTTGAATTACATATGTCTTGCTTAAGTTCATTGATTCACTGATGAAGAGTTATAGTTTCATAATGCACAACATTCCTTATTATAAGAGCAAATTTCTCACTATGTAATAAAACCTCCAAATTAGTAAAATTATTTTGTAACATATTAAGAACATCTATATATGGAATAGGATTATAATTTTTATCAGAATGATAGTTCTTGAACTCAGGTCAGCTGAGCCCATGCCATTGACCTTGACAGCACAATTAATACAATAAAGATTTCTATATTTATCATTAGTTAAAACTAACCCTTTTCTATCACTACATGAACAGTGAACTTTAATACTACAATTAACACACTCCAGAAATTTATTTACAACGTTCTTCCCAAAATACACACATAGTTTATTGTGATTAGTTAAAACAAGCTGTTCACTTGCAGACAGCTATGTATTCTTAGGGTTCATGTTCGTTTTATGTTTAAAGTAATAGTATCCTTAACGAAGTTTCAGGAACATTTTAAGCCAGAATCACTCTCTTGATCTCAGATTTTGGCACCCTCTTGTTAATTTTTTTAGGGCTTTTCCTTAGCAACCTTGCGAAATTAGGTGGCGTCCAAGGTATTTCCCGATCAAGACATATTTCATACCCAATAGCATTCTGGAATTCTCTAAGCCTTTTCAATCACACCACCTGTCCCACTGAGTTAGTCGGCAACCATATTTGTTAGTACAGTTGAGGTTTTCGGTGTTTTATCAAAATAGGATTTTTAGCATAGTATTTCACCGAGTTTTCTGTGAATTACCGGATAGATATTCTAAGGACCACAATTGTACGTAACAGACACCTTCCATAAATTTATTCATAACATGTTCTTCCAATATGCTTACATTCCTAAGCAGTTTTTAGTAGCATATACCAGTCCTTAACAGATTTGCTTGTTTGCCTTAGATTTTCTTAACATTAAAATAGGTATATTGTGTAAAAAGAATTGGATTGAAAATCTGTATCACTGTCATCACCGTTGCTGATATTAATAATTACATGTGCATTGTCCCCTTGATTGAATTTGATCTCACATTCCCATCCTTCTTTGATAATGTTTTCAGCATGGTTCTATCAAATGTGTCCAAATCTTTGGGAGTTATTCTTACCAATGCTTCCTTCCACATATGTAAACAATTTTTCATGGATTTCCCATTCATTCTTAAGTGTCGATTGTAATAAATCTTACTTATGTTTCATGCATTCTCAATTGCATTGAATATGCAGTGATATGGTGGGAATCGCAGTACCTTATGACCGTATTGTTCGATCAGCAATTCCACTTTGAAAACTTTTGGCGGTTTATGCCTACAATTTTAAATGATGTTACAAAGCACATTTGGCAATTGTATTAGACCTCTTCTTGGATTATCATTTTGTCATTTGAATTCAATATTATGCATGACTATTCAGTGATCTTTCAGCTCCTGTTACAAATTTTGGAACATATCTACATTAATCTCCAACATTCTCGTGTAATTTTAACTTTAAGTTCATTGATACTTTTGCATTGGAGTTCTATATGTTTTGTTTTAAGTAACCACATACAAAAATTAAGTGGTATCTAATATGGAGACCTGTTTGACCAAAGAACCTCTTCGGCCAGTTCAGATTCCTTTGTCATATATAAAGCAGAAAAGCCTAATCTGGTTGAAAGTGTTAGTTATTTTAATATATACCCAACTAATTTTATAAATCCTACCAGAAAGATTTTAAAAGCTCAAAATATTTAATTCAAAGCTTATGTGTGCATTGTATTAACCAAGTGATAAACATATTACCTTTGACAAATTGACCGAGGCCATTTAAAAGTTCATTTACTTATATCATAAAAATTTATGATGCTACAGCTTGGTTGTTTTTAATAGGGCAGTTGGGTAAATTGTTACACACTAAAAAACAATCAATGAATTTTGCCAAACATCGGGTTCTGCAAGATTTTTTAAATAAATTCTAACTTTTACAAATGTCTAAACTTAAAAATGTTTAATTTTTTTTATTTGTATTGTTACGAAGTTAATATGGTATTAATGCATGATTTATAGAGACTTTTTATGTATACACCTGCAGGATTTCAAGGGACAGATTACATTGAGATAAACTGACATTTAAACGTAATGTAACTTATTAAATAATATCTCCTCTTTTGGATGATAGGTCAAGTCCGAAGCCACATGCACATAATATGTTGAGGTATATGTTAAAAATACCTACCTTACTTGGAACAGCAAGCGTCACAATTTCTTCTAGATGTAGCAGTTCTTGTCTCCCAGCATTGGTGATTAGCCATAGTAACAGAAATAGGCCCATGTAAAATAATAAATAAATACAATAATAAAAATATTAGTAATTTTATATAACCTTAAGAAATAAATTTGTTTACAAATAACAATGCTCATTTTATTGCGGCACACTGTTATTTATAGCAAGTTTTCGATAAAGTGAATGGCGGAAGTTGTCCAAATTTTTTAGGAAATATTTTTAAAAGCTAACATAGTGTGCAATTATTAGAAAATACCAAAACATGTCCATTCAAAGCGTTTCTTATTGATGTTTCTTCCAGTTGCACACTATAATATTGGTACATCTGCTTGTACGAAACCATATTTGATATAAAATTAGTAATCTATGCTTTAGTTACATCATCATTGGCATTTTGTTGTTTTTGTTTTTCCCATGTGGCAACTTTTCTAATTGGTACTAAAAACAGTGCTCCCACTGCAATACTTCCTCCAGCAAAGTAGAAAGACATGTCATAGTTTCCAGTAAACTCTCTTAGAAAACTAGAAAATGATGTGCCAACTAAAGCTGCTAATCCTTGAAACAAAAGTGTTATTCCAAATGCGTTCGTTAGTTTTTCCAAACCCAACATTTCCACAATTATTATTGTTCTTAATGTTGATATGCTAGCTGAAACAAAAACATTTTCAGTACCATTTTCCCGTGATACATTATTAAATTTCGAAGTTTTTTATTTATTACATTTAATACAGTCAAAGGAAGATAAATTATATTGCATCAAAGTTGCAAGAAAAACGTTGAAAGTAGTTTATTATATCAAATTAAAGACACAAGAGTTAAAAATATTTGAAAACTATTTTTAATATTAAACCGTGTTGGTATTTAATTGTTTGCTTGTGACAGATATTGTTCTATTATTATCATATATTTGAATAGTCCATCTATTCTTTAATTATTTTGATAACGTTTTGCTATGTGAATGTGGTATTAAAAAATGTGAAATTTCTCTAAAGAAGTGGTCCTTAATGCTATATTAAAATTAAGTATATTATGCTTTGTAGTTTATACTTGAAGAAGCTTGTTAAGCATGTGAAAAATGTATTCATTGTTGAGGAAAAACATGTTGCCTTTTGACTGGGTTTACAATATTAAAGATAAGACATACATATTTATGTATATTGCATAAACTAAGCTTAATTTACTTGCTAATAAATGGATCACATAATGTTTTAAAGTCTGTTGTATTTGCACATGGTTTTTATATTATTTTAATTTGCCTTAATATAAATATATTTCATGTTTTAATGTTATATTTATGTGTACCATTCGTCATACTTAAAATTTTCGTAATAATAAGCTATTTAAAATTTAATATATAAATACCATACAGCTTTGTATGGTACACTTTGTTAGCATTTAAAATATTGTTACGTAAATCATAATACAATCGACAGAAAGAACAGGTACCGGACTCAGTGGGAGAATATAGGTGGGTCGTAGGAGATGAGCGACAGCCTCCGGTGCACAACTGTAAGAAAAGTCGTATTGTGGTGAATATCTGAAATAAAATAAATAGTAAAGCAACATAATAATCATGTAGGATGTTACTCCTACCACTCAGTAAAGTCATAAAAAATACCAACTCAAATAATATATATATATATATATATATATATATATATAAAATAAGTCGCAGGCGAATAGTACAATTCAAGTAATCAAAATATATGGCAATTTGTGATCACCAAGGAAAACGTTCTCCCCATACGCCAAAGGGCCATAATTCAAAGTTAAAACTAATACTAACTATGTACATATAGGAGTACATATTTGTAGAATAAACACATGAAATATTTATTTAGAATATAATGTCTCTATTGGTAATATTTTACCAGTACTAATGGAAAGTTGAACCAAGAAGATAACCGCAGACTTGGCAAGTACCACTAGAATAAACGGTATAAAATTTGTTCAAATACATAAACCACACACTAAAATTTGTGTACCAATTCTAGATAGGCCTCTCGTTTCATGGTGTCGTGCGATAAAACAATTCCCTTGGAGTAGGTTTAATTATATTTACCCCTTAATTTGTGAGGTAGCAAGATAAATAAATTCTCCCTGTAGTGACTATAAATAGGCAGAAGCCTATCGCGTAGACTATAAGGTTAAAATGAAAGCAGTAATATGGGTAGGACTCACCAGATGGACTTAAGTTGACTTCGCTGCATGCATCGTTAGGACAGACAGTTGGGCCCAGTGAATATCAACCATCTATACGGTGGTGAAACATCCTTACGGTATCTCAGGCATTACGTCCACGGAAGAAGCTGAAGAGCAAATATGAACAAAATATGGAATGCACAAGTAAATTTACTATTTGTAAACTGCAAATTAGCTTATCACATTAGAAGATTATCGCTCCAAAGACACTCACAGCGTCAAGTTCACCACGTGCAAATTCGACAGAAAACATCTATAGTAAAACCATGATGAACAAGGAATTTGCTTTTGTAGAAACATGAATATTGTTCATTATATAGCTTTAGCAAAAGAATGAGAATGTACTTTCATCACAAGTAAAGTCTAATTCAACACGTTATCAAAATAGGTGTGTGTAGAATTCTTAACAAGTCTTTATCAATTGATAAAGCCAATGGTGGCAGCACGTAACAATATTAGTAATATCTAGTAGTATTTTTCGTAATGAGTGTATTTCTGAGTTATTCAGTAAGAGCAACAATGTTGAATGGCAATAAAAATTGGTTATTTTATAAAATTCATTTAGGTTACTAGCTTAGCACTATTATAATAAACATTCTAATATTACCACCTGCTGTACAATGTCAACTGCTCATCTTTTGTACATCTAAGATATTTGTCAATTTATTTTTCTGATTTTATTGAGGATCTTTACATCACTTGTTTGTTTATATGCTTATCCATCGAATCAGAGCTATGACGTTATATGGTTAACTGTCGGTTACGTTGCCAAATGTTGAAAATGTGTTCAGTATTTATATACAAACATTCATAGATCTGTTGCTAAATATAGGTACACACCTCTAGAATGTATTTCCTAAACTAGAAATATTAGTGCCCTGATATACCAAACTTTTTGTTTTGTAACAAAAGTTCAACAAATTAAAAAAAAATTTCATTTAAATACTCTACTAATTAATGCCACGGTGTATATGAACACTTTAAGGACTCAGATCATGTGCCAAACACGTCATAGGTTGTTATGTAAAAAAACATACTTTAGTATAAAGATGAGATTAAGTTTACGTAACTAGAACATGTGGTATTTACTTTCGCCTGCATTGTACCTGAAATATTCATTGTGGTTTTAAACATAACAACAAAGGGGAAAACCTGGATAGTTGTTTTCATTTGTGGATGGTAGAGCTTGAACTAAACATTACCTTAGGAAGCTGATGTGCAATAAGTGCTTTGTTTTTGTTACAACTAGAGCACGTTGATACACATGATGGTCATAATTGTTTAGTTTATCTTTGGCAGTTGTGCTAATAGTAATATAAAATTGTCTCAATAATATGCCTACGATTTGAATTGTGTACCATTTCTTTTGTCAACTGCAAACCATTCCAAATAAACATGTAGTTTCACTGTTCAATGAGATTAGTTTGTGAATAAGTACATTATAAAAATGGGCTATCAATTAGTTACAAGCATTAAACATGTTAATTAAAAAATAAAATCAACTTGCCCCAATGTAATCGAAAATTTCATCAAACAATGACATAAATTTTGATATACTTCTCTGTTATACCCTTTATTAAACGTTTTTACTTAATTCCACTTTCTATGGCACAAATTTTGTAACAGGTTTTCAACCAACTTCTCGATGCCATAGAGCTATGAAATTCTGCACACTTATTTGTGACAATGCAATAATCAGCTTTTACATGATAAAAAAATGTACTAAAAAGAAGAAAATAATTTTTATACACATCGTTTGTGTAGTTCAATTTAACACTTACAACCACTTTAAATAATTTCAAATACACACCAATTAAACATAAAAGTGTGGAGCAGTCTCAATAATAAGGGAGATACAACCTTATAAAAGTATAAAATAAAATTTTAAAAAAATATTTTTTCGCACTTGAATAATGGATTCATATTTTAGGAGTATGTATTTGACATTGGGATAATTAAATTTATGTTACTCTTTATGATTAAGGCGTAGTTTTGGGTGATGCATGTGAATTATCATGTCTTTGATATCAAGTTTTTTATGAAATCTAAGTGACTGAA
Source organism: Platerodrilus igneus (assembly GCA_036346225.1). Lineage (NCBI taxonomy): Eukaryota > Metazoa > Arthropoda > Insecta > Coleoptera > Lycidae > Platerodrilus > Platerodrilus igneus. The sequence continues at coordinate 15,094,773 of JARFIW010000280.1, read as the reverse complement.
AAACAGTTGAACTATTTTAATAACATTTGTGATATATTTGAAAGTTAAATTTGTTGATCACGCCGTTTTTGTAGTGTTTCATATTTTTGTCCTAAATATGACCAACTACTCGTATTCTAAGTTGACAGACATACTTTTGATGTAGGGTGAATGTTCAGGAAATACTGTTGTGGCATTAAGACATAATAGAGAAAAGTTTCCAAATAAACGTAACCCAACCTAATGTCAGAACTTTTTAAGTTCTAAACGATGACTTAGAAGAACTGGTTGTTTTCGAAAAAGAAATGTAAATGTTGGCCGTCTTAGGGAGCAAGAACTGTTCGCATTGGACAACAAATTCTTGACATGGTAATGAATGAGCAACGATAAATACAAGTACGTTAGGACTGAAAATGAATGTTTCCTATCAAATTGCTTTAAGAGTTCTGCATGAATAGTAGTTGCATCCATATTACTATCGGCAAGTACAGGAATTACTATCTGACGACATTCTACTCTACTTGATTTTTGTGAAGTATTGCAAGACAATGCAAAATCACAAAAATTTCTTGGACATCAGTGTTTTTACGGATGGAGGCACATTAACAAGACAAAATATGTTCAATTCGAGGAATTTACATTTCTGGGCAACAACTTTAGGTATTTGTTTTATAGGATATCACATTTTTTCTGAAAACTTGAATGGAAATATATACTTCGCATACCTAATGTACACCCACGCGTATATGTATACAAATTTTCCTCCAACACGATAGGTAACTCGCCACCCGAATTTTATTCATTTCAAATACTTCAGCTAGTTCTGAGACTCTTTTAAATAAAGGCATTCACTAACCTTTCTCGGTAAATAAAATGAGTTTTCACAAATAAATTTGGCCCTGGGTAACGATCGACTAGAACTATATCTTTGCACTCTCTGACTTTATTTGAATTAGCTCTTTATCTAGTTTACACTTTGAAATTAAATGTGTACATGATTTTCAGAAAATAACGATAACTTTACTAAATAATTAGAATTTAATTTCCAAGATTATCTAAAATTGGCTTTTTAAGGCATTGAATTATTTAAATTACCTTAAAATCTCATAAGGTGAACTCCTCCTTGCATCTCTGGTTGTTGATTTACTTTTACCTGCTAACCGAATTTACGCTTTACTAACTAAGCTACTTAAACTAATAAAAATTCCAATGTTTCAGCTGCTAATCTGCTTTGTAGATTCTATCTTTTAGTGTACTTAGATAGTAATATCTCCAAATCCACTTTGTTAGTTGGGTCCGATGAAACCTGAAACTGTAACTTGCTTTTCTAACGTACCTTGGCCGTAGAACACTCTACATATGACTTTATCATCGCTGTCTTCAGTTAGACGTGTACCTCCATTGTTTCCTATTCTGAGCTAACCTACACATTTCCATGAAATTCACACAGTCTGCATCTTTCACTATCTGCATGCAATAGTCTGATCTAGGTCTATATCTATTGTCTCTTTTTTCCTAAATCTGCTTGTAAAATTTCCCAAAAATGCCTTAGAACGTATCCTGTCCTTCTGCGTCTATTTTTTTTTTGTTTTTCACAGATATCTTTATTTCCCTACTATTTTTATTAACCTCTTTGTTATTAACATTATTGGTCCATGCTATCATCATCATACATCTGAAGCATAATATTCCAAAAAGCCTGTCTGCTTCTTCTACTGTCTCTATTTCATAGGCTTACAGTGCTGTACTCTACACATACGTTTCCAACATTTTTATCCTTATTTCTGTTTGTTGTCTTCGAACATAGCCTCTGCTCTTTCTTGTCAGATACAGTTCGGTTCCCCTTCTATTGCTTTGTAGATCTATACCCTTTCTCACTGATATTCAGTGGTATATAAAGAGAGTTAAGCAGCCTGTGGCTACCAAGATCCCCCAACACTTGAACATTTGCCGAATGAATAGTTTTACAATAAGTCCTTTGTACAATCAAGATTAGTTCAAAATATTGCAAAACCAACACCTGTAGTTGTTTATAATAATCATTAGGTTTAGGTGTAATTATTTTTTCGTCATTAGGTTTTTTGCCTTAGAACTGGTTGAACGCGTATCTCTACTGATTTCTATTCTGAGCTAGCCTACACAGTTCCGTGACATTTCTACAGCCTAGATACAGCTCGATTCTCCATTCTACAATGATGTCTCCCTTTGCACTCCTTATATTTTTGCTATACGGTTTTATATCCCTAAAATTCATTCTAATTAGTTTGTATGTTTCGTCCGTTTTTCCTAAATCCATCTTAGTTTGTGCCTTTTTGCGCTTTTCATCAATCTATTGCTTTTTAACTTTTCTGCATTTGCGAATAATTTTCAATTTTATGACTTTGTATCTCTGTTTTCCAGCTTCGTCCGGTATGTTTCTCTATTTTTGCCTTTCTTCTATTAAATGTAGGATATTCTTTGTTATCCATGGTTTCTTATTTTCTTTTTGTGTAAACCTCAGCATATCTCTGCCTGCCATGTCTAAGCTGGATTTAATGTTATTCTATTCTGTTTCTACTTCCTTAGTATAAGAAATTTTCCCGATATTTCAGCAGTTCATTTGACTTTTTTACAAATCTTTCGTGGATATCTTTATCTTTTAGTTTTTCAAAGTCAAAGTGCCTTTTGCCTTCCTTTTTTTCAAATTTTAAATTTAAGAGTGGCCTTCATAATTACGATGTTGTGGTCAGCGTCTAAATCTGCTTTTGGGTAGCTTCTACAGTCTATTACTTGATTCCTAAACCGTTGTCTAACAAGAATGTAATCTATTTGATATCTTCCTATATCTTCTGTCATCTTCCATGTGTATTGCCTTCTACCATGATATGGAATGCATTGAGTTTTTGGCCTTTCCTGGCTGGTTAAGATGAGAATTTGCAATTTTATTGATACATCGAAAATTGCTGCAAAGTTGCCATCTAGCGAATTCGACGAATTTCGTTCATTGTTTAAGTTCTGGTTGTTGTGGATTAGATAATTCATGGTTTGGACTGTATGACACACTTTTTGTTACAAAATTTAATAAAGACTTGAATAAAAGTACAAACTTGTATACAATTATGGTGACATTATTTTTTTAGAAACATCAAAAATAATATGTCACCATAATTGTATACAATTTTGTACTATTACTCAAGTCTTTATTAAATTTTGTAACAAAAAAGTGTGCCATACAGTCCAAACCATGAACTATCTAATCCACAACAACCAGAACTTAAACAATGAACGTAATTCGTCGAATTCGCTTGACAACTTTGCAGCAATTTTCGATGTATCAATAAAATTGTAAGTTCTCATCTTAACCAGCCAGGAAAGGCCAAAAACTCAATGCATTCCATATAAGTTAATGCCTGCAAACAAATCCTAATTGCATATTCTACCAAGATGTTGAAATAATGTGTTTCTCATGCCTAAACCAAATAAACCTACTACCACGCCATACCTACTCTTGTGTACAACTGCAACATATGGCTTTAACTTTGGAAATAAATAAAACTCTGGAGTCATGTGAAAAACTAGTCTGTTGTATTCAAAAATGAAAAAAAAACATACCCCCAATATTATTAATTATTGTAGCAGCCATCACCATGATCTATTTAAAACAACTACTATCCCAGGTTACTTTATTGTTCTTAACACTAACAAACTTTATAAATTCTCAATGACAATAATGACTTAAGCTACGAAAGTTACAGATATACACCACATTCTTCTTAGTCAATAACAATCGTCGAATTATGGCTATTAATTTCTAATTCTAAAATCTTATTCTTTATACATTTTACATAATGTATCGTATTAAAGCAGTTTTCTTTTGGATTAAGATCTTTTTGGTAAATTTTTGCTCACTACAATACATCTAAGTCCAATCTTATATAAGCTCAACATATTCCTCTCGTTAAAATTATGTCTTTGATTCTTTTATGTTTCCTTATTTATTCATATAGTTGATTTCACTTGTGCAAATTTGTTCTATGCCCCCAAATTACGATTTTTTTAAATAATACTTTGGACGATATTTTAGAAAAAATTACTCTGTATATACAATGAAATGTGTTTTTTATGCATGATGGTGCTACACTACACTATACTGGAATTTACAGAATGTGGTTTCATAATCACTTCTTTAATAAATGGATTGATCCAGGTGCAGACATATCGATTAAATAGCCTTCTCGGACTTGTGATCTGAACACCATTGGATTTTACTGTATGGAGTTATTTGAAATCAAAAGTGTATAACATTCCGATTAAATATGTTAAATGAGTTGGGAATAAAAATCAAGCAAGAGTTTACAAACTTTAAGAACAATACAGTAACATTAAATTGGAATAATGTGTTAATCTTTCTTTTCATTGTACGACTAAGGATTTCAATAATACAAACAAAATTGACGATTTGTTAGGGAATCCCAAAGACAAAGTGCAAATGTTACTAAAAGTAACGAATTTATGAGATCGGTTGTTTGGAGGCAGGATGCTTTCAAAAATATATAGGGTAGATTAAGAGAAATGACACAAGGTTTAAATAACACATTGCTGATTTCATATATGGAAAATACGAAAAATCGCAAGTTGCCAAGCATATTGTAGAAATGACCATCCAAGTAAATAGATGTTAAACTGTTAAAAACAATACTTGTATTCTTGCTTAAACGCATATGAATGATTGAAATAGTTGAACACAAAGGATCCATTCTAAATACTGTTAAAGGCCCACTAGCTTAATCATGAATATTTACATCCCCTATTGGTTAAGCAACGAACGAGAAAGCAATCTTCACATTAGTTCTGCCTCTTGAACAGTTCTAATTTTAGTATAGAGTTGCTTATAATCTTAGGGTCACAATGTGCTTATTGTAGTTGAGATCATTAGCTCATGTAATGAGGAGAATATGATCAAAGGTGTTCAATGCAACATTGGTAAATTGTATGTTGAAAAGTTCACATCAGCCTGCATGGTGAGGAGAATGTCTTTGTATGTTTTGACACTCTATTTTGTTACTTATTTGTTGAATTTTTTATTGATGATGACTGCATAGTGGTTGAAATACGTATTTATTTTTATATATTTTTTGTGATGGGTTTTTCTCAATAGTTTCAATTTTTTTGTGCGTAAATTTTTTTGAATATTAATGCTGTGTGAATATAATCAGTGACATAATATAATAATAAAAGTAGTATATCCATGTTACGAGAGATGCTCGATATGTATCAGGAACTGATAACTCTGCTAGGTGTGATCTGACATTTCTAACCTAATGTTTGACATTTTTGATATACATACTTATAACATTTTTCCATATGAGCACTGTTTGTTTTGTTTTGATTGAGTTGAAAATTTCGTCTCGATCAAAAAATGGAATTAACTCGTGAACATTTTTATGCGATGATTTTTTTACGATTTCCGATATGGCTTATTTACGCAACATGCCTGTATCAACTTATTTCGACTTTTGAGGAAGAAGCTTCAACTAAAACCACTGTATATCATTGGTATAGTGAATTCAATCGTGGTTGAAGTTCGCTAGCAGATGAATTTAAAGAAGGTCGTCCAAAATTGGCTGCTGTGCCAGAAAATATCGATGCTGTGTGCGAATTGATAATGCAAGATCGTCATATGACTTATCGTGAGATTCAGTCATTGGTAGGACAAGTATACATTTGATATTACATGAACATTTAGCTGTGAAAAAGCTATGTCCATGTTCGATCCCACATAATTTGGCAATCGCTCAAAAAAGACTCGTGACAATTGGTGCAAAGAAATGCTCAAAAAATACGACTGCGGTGTATAATATCTACAAAGGTGATGAATTTTGGATTTATTTGTATGAACCTGAAAATAAACAGCAATCGACTGTATGGGTTTTCCGGCGGCTCCGTGGCGTGGTAGTATGTGTGTGACTACTATGCCCAAGGTCCCAGCTTCGAATCCTGACACGGTCTGCTTGAAAAATGTTAGGCGAGCATTTTTCACAAAAATACACCTCGTTCGGATGAGAGGTAAAATGGAGGTCTTGTGTGTGTGTTGTCACGCACGTTAAAGATCCCTACCTTGCTTGGAACAGCAAGGGTTTGGCAAAATTCCAAATTTTCCAGGTAAAAAAAAACTCGCTTTCTGGCCAATGTAGTACCTTCGGGTGGAGCATTGGAAAATCACATGTAATGTATGGATCTTCCAAGATAACGAAATCCAAAAAAAAAGTTGTCCGCAATCGAAGCACTTTGAAGAAAATGGTTGTCTGTTTTTTTCGGAATAAATGACGTCATGGCAGTTGTTTTAGAGGATCGTAGAACAGTTAATTCTGCTTGGTATACAACCATTTGTTTGCCACTAATTTTCGGAGAAATAAGAAAAATAAACCGACGATGCCGAATCATTCTCATTCATGACAATGAGAGCTCTTACACATCGGCTTAAGCAAGTGACCATTTGAGCACTCAAAACATCGAGTTGATGGGTCCTTCGCCGTATAGTACTGATTTGGCACCTAATGATTTCTTTTTGTTCCCATACGTGAAGAACAATCTGCATGGACGATTTTCGACACCGGTAGAGGCGATTGATGCATTCAAAACCCATGTTTTGGAGATATCTCAATCAGAATGGAAAAAATACCATGAAAACATATGCAAATATCAATCATCGTGGAGAATATTTTGAAAAACAGTAAAGAAGGTTTCACACCTTAAGTTTTGTGTTTGTTACTTACTCCCGATACATATCGAGCACCCCTCATATTTGACCATGCTTTCGGTCTACAATGTATCCAAAAGTAGTCTCACCATGTACCACTATGTACTTTTGTGTAGTTAATGAAAAAGTACGTGAAACTAGTAGTGCCAGATACTTTCAAACTTTTTGATATAGTCACTAACCAATATCTGAAAGAGTTATATTGAGGTCCCATGTGATTATGTTAATATCATTTCTTTCTAAGTTATTTAAGAAAATAAAACTATTTCTCATTAAATACATAGGGATTTGGTGAGCAGTATATGTAGCTGTAACATTTATTTTGATTTGTTGTAACAAGATTTGAATTTAGCCATGTATTTTTTGTATATGGCTATTGAAATTGTATACTCCAAATTGGATTTAATAATCACATTCCATTGTTTCTAGCTAAGCATTCAACATTTTGTAATGTGTCATAGTTGAAAATCTGAAAGGGATGTGGAATTTATTTCAAGTGTTTTTGTTAGTATTATAAAATCAAATTCTACAAACACATTATCTAACAAAATCTATAATTGATCTACTCTTCATATATTCATGTGGAAAATTTTAAAATCATTTGTAAAGGAATAGTAATGAGGTCATTGTGATTGTAAATTTTGTGTGCTCAAACATGTTTATTCTCTAATCCACTGGTTCTTATGTAATGTTTAATAAGTTGCCTAGCTGCCTACCTATAACCTCCTACTGTTAGTTTACTGATTATACAATGGTTTATGATTTATTGTTGTTTATATTTTTATCTGCTCTCAATAGTAAATGCATTACTGGCTTTGTATTTTCTTATCTTCTTAATTCGTGGTTTGTATGTTCAAGTTTTTCCTGTTTTTTTTTGTGGCCCTTCTTTCTATAATCTATAGCAACAGTATTTATTTCTTTTCAAGATATTCCAAACTATTCTTGATAGAGTTTACGCAATTTTTGTATAATTGCAATTGCAATGGAAATTAATTTCTGTTGAACTACATACTGCAATTTTTTCCATTCTCATTCTTTCTTTATGTTAAACAAGATGTTTACTCTCAGTATTAATACATTCTACAGTTATTTAAACATCCACATTTTCTAAATTTACAATACATAATCGCACTTTTTGATGGAAATTGCCCGTTTTTAACAAAAGTGAAACCTGCCCATTGTCTTGTGTGCAGTACTGCCTGACTAATGACATGATTTTTTTATGCAGGGTATTGTGTCGAATTTACCCAAAGCCAGGTTTATGTGCTTAAATATGACAACAATGAAAGTAATGTGTCTAATTGATATCAATTTGCTACAAGTTGCCAACGTGGCATTAGCGCTTCAGTTTATTATATTTGCTTTATCACTTATTACTAATTCATTTATTGCATTATCTTGGTTCTACTTATTTAACATAATCTTTATAAAATCAAAACCAATTCCAGAGAAAAACTATTTTTTTGAGTAATTAATTCATTTCAATTTTAAATAAAAAATATAATTTATGAGTTGTTAAATACAAAATTCAGTTAACCTTATTCAATGCAAAATACCAAATTGTTTTCATTTCGGACGTTTATCATCATTGTTGAAAGTACTCATGAAAATCTAATCTTAAATGAACATACCTATTTGACACATTTGTTAACATATTTCCATCAACTAATCTGCATTGGCTAGTAATATTGTCCGTTAAATTTTATAATACGTACATCAAATTTAAACATTGTGTATTTTAAATATGGGAAAGCAAGAGTCCAGTGGAGTTGTTACAAGATTGTGGAGGGTTGCCTGCAGATTACATTTGCATATTTTGTGAATTTACATACATGACTGTTTAGATGAAACCATGTTTAGTCTCTGAACAAAGTACAATCTAATACATCATTGTTGTTAAAGGTTTGATGAGAAAATCGTAGAAATTGCCTTCTTCGACAGCAGTGGAGCTAACAGCTAGAGTTGGCAGCCAAAACAACGCCTCCTCAATTAGCCACGCCCTTTCTACCAATCACCGCTAAAGCGATGCCTATTTTAGCCCAACATCAAATAGTTCCACCCCTTTTTTCCTACAATACAACTTATTATAACTAAGAACGAACATATACTATAACCATGTTTAGCAAACAATTCTAAATCAGAACTTTGGTAAATACCTATTGAAAATTGTATTTTCTTATGAAACCTCCAAAAGCACATATAATCTTACTAAAAATGTAAATTTCTGCTTACATTTAACCATTAGAGCAAAAGTTATGTTTTCAGTAATGTACATCAAATGTCCGCCACCTCTTCTTTAATTTTTTGACTTTCTTTCTGACTTTCTATGAATGCAATGACTTTGTCAAGAAATCTCCAATTAGGTACACCAGCACCCAATATGCGTGCAACAGAGTTTTAGTTTACAAGCCCAAATAAAAAAAGTTAATTAACGTTTACGTGATATATATTGTCGTCGTTACCTCTGCTTTAATTTTTTACGTCCTTTCTGTTAAAGCAACGACTTTATTAAGAAACCTCCATTTAGGTACACCAGCACCCAATATGTGTGCGACAGAGTTTTAGATTTCAAGTCCAAATAAATAGTTATTAAAGTTTACGCGATATATCAAGTCGCTGCTACCACGGCTTTAATCTTTTTCTTCCTTTCTATTAAAGCAACGACTTTGTCAATAAATCTTCAATAAGGTACACCAGCGCCCAGTACGTGTGCGACAGAGTTTTAGATTCCAGGCCCAAAAAAAAAGTTATTGTTTACATGATAAATAATATCAAGTCGCAGCTACCTCTGCTTTAATTATTTTTATTGCTTTCTATTAAAGCACAGACTTTGTCCAGAAATCTTCATTTAGGTACACCAGCATCCAAGACGTGTGAGACAGAGTTTTAGATTCCAAGCCCAAATAAAAAAGTTATTAATTTGTGTGTGATATATTTCAAATCGCCGCTACCTCTGCTTTAATTTTTTCTGTTTTATTTGGGCTGGAAATATAAAACTCTGTTGCCACGCATATTGGGTGCTGGTGTACCTAAATGGAGATTTCTTGACAAAGTCGTTGCTTTAATAGAAAGCAAGAAAAAATTTAAGTAGAGCTAGCAGCGACTTGATATATATCAAGTAAACGTTAATAACTTTTTTATTTGGGTTTGAAATCTAAAACTCTGTCGCACACGTTTTAAGGTGCTGGTGTATCTAAATGGAGATTTCTTGATAGTCATTGCTTTAATAGAAAGTAAGAAAAAAATTAAAGATAAAATTAGAGATAGCAGCGATTTGATATATATCATGTAAACGTTAATAATTTTTTATTTGGGCTCGGAATCTAAAACTATGTCGCATGCGTATTGGGTGCTGGTGTATTAAATGGAGATTTCTTGACAGTCGTTGCTTTAATAGAAATTAAGAAAAAATTAAGGTAGAGGTAGTGGCGACTTCATATATTTCACGTAAAAGTAATACCTTTTTTATTTGGGCCTGGAATATAAACTCTGTCGCACACATATTGGGCATTGGTGTACCTAAATGCAGATTTCGTGACAAAATGGTTGCTCTAATAGAAAGCAAAACAAAAAATTATATCAGAGGTGGCGGTGACTTGATATATATCACGTAGTTAATGACTTTTTTATTTGGGCTTGGAATCTAGAACTCTGCGCGCACATATTGGGTGCTGGTGTACCTAAATGGAGATTTCTTGACAAAATCGTTGTTTAATAGGAAGCAAAAAAAAATAAAGCAGCGGTAGCGGCGACTTGATATATATCACGTAAAAGTTAATAACTTTTTGTCACATTTTTGTTGAAATTATCGCCTGACTATCGGCTTTTAAGGATAGATTAAAAACACATTCGCCGAGCTCCTGTGAATCAAATTATTTTTAATTAGGATTTCATTGAGATCACAACTTGAGTTTTTGTAGGTTTGTAAATAAACAGTTATGAAATAATTAGGAATGTTGTTAAAATTGTTATTTATAGTGTTTTTTTAGAATCATCTTTCAAAATTTTTTAGTTTGTAGATGTAAAAATTGTTTCAAACACACCCTTGCAATATATCAAATTAAAGCTTGTAAAATTCTGAAGGTAATTGTTTTTATTTCACTCGCCTAGCTTTATCCTATCCCAAGATTGAGCAAAACGTGTGTTGCTACAGTTTAGATCTTTGCGTTTTTTCCTAAATTTAAAAATAGATTAAAACCAACCATACAACATGATACTCTGATTTTTATAATTTGATATCTACTATAGTACTTAAATAAAACAAAAGGAAAAAGATATTGGGTAAAGTCCGGTAAAAATTGCTTTCACGCACGTCTTGATTAGTGTAAAAAATGTCGTTACAAATCCATGAGAAATATTTAAAACACATTTTTCATACGATTAAAAAACCTTTCACCCGGGCCCATTTTATGAAAAATATTTTGTGCAATTTGTTTAATAGCATTCAATTATTCATTTATAAAAATAAATTTAGCAGCGATTTTGCAGTAACAATATTGAATAGTTCTTATCTTCATTATTAACTATTATTGTTTCAAATTACAACAAAACATTGAATACATAAACAACAATTAATTTGTTGTTTGATGATGAAAATTTGAAACTTCAATTCAGTAATTCAAAGGGAACAACAGCGTCGATGTTCCACAGACAGTCAGGACTAGAGTAATTGTTGAACATTCGTTATTTTCACAAACTTTTCTAATCAAGTATTTTTTGTTGCAATCATTATTGAAGTTTGATGTTGTACTTCCAATATTAGAGATTTTTTTAAAATTACGTGTATCTGGATAAATTTGCATCACTAAATGCTTTAAGAATCCGAACAGTCATGATTTGGCATTCAATTGTCAACACCATATACATTCATATACGGTTAAAATCTACATATGCTGATTATTAGTTATCATTTATTTTTGCTGGAATGGTATGGGATTAAATACTGTTTAATGTAGGAGAGCAATGTACAAACTATTAGAACAGCTTATTTAAAAATTCACAAATGCTCATTTTTCATTTGAACAGTGTAAACATATACTTGAATGCACTTTGAGCGTTTTCTGATTCTATTAAAAGTGGCCTTGTGAAATTAAGCTCTCAACCTATTGTTAGTTGATTTTTTTCTTCTAAAATTATGAGTTCTAACAAAATAATGAAATGGAATTCATTAATGTGTGTAAGGTGTTTTTCAGTGTACATCATTGTAATTTGGATATGTTAGTAAAGTAACATATGCAAAATAGAATATTTACATTTTTTAAAATAATAACAGCAATGTAATTCATTAAGTATGCAAAACTTAGCGTAATTACATCACACTGCCTGATTACGTGGAATTTCATACATTCCTTTAATTGCTATCTTCTATTTAATATTTCTTATAAATAAAGCTTTATTTGCAATCCTAATATTTATCATCCTTAAATATGTTTTCAATCTATTAAATGTTATAATTCCTTATTAGCACTTGTTGGATTTTAAAAATATTTCATATTTTATTCTAATTACAAAAACAATCATTAATTTTTTTTATCCTTATAAGCTTTTTTATGTTGAATAGCAGTTTTGTTTTCTATATGAAAAACATTGTATTTTATTGATCTCTAAATTACTTCCAGGCATGGCTAATTAACAATAAAATTATAGTAATAAACTAATAAACCTGTATGTACACAAAGTTAGCAACTGGAAGTACGTCAAAACATTTATATTGAATTTAATTGGTTACTTTGTTGAATCACTTGTTGGGAATTTTTCTAGATAATGATTAATGCTTTATTTGTACATATCATTAAAATTTAAAAAAATAGTATTATCTTAAAATCTAATTTAACAAATTGCATTTAATGAAATTTTAAGTATGACACAACGTTTAAACTCTGGTTGCTTTTGGCCATAATATACAGGATTTCCAGAAATGCTCTTCACAAAAGTAAACTGCAAATTCTAAAGCTCATTTCATTACAATCTGCCGTAAATCTTGCTGAGCGAGTTGAGCTCTTTCAAAATGGCGCCATAAGATTGGTTTAATTCAATATTTTCGAAACGATGTCCTAAAGTGATAACATTTTGTACATTTATTTTGTGGAATATGCCCAATTGTATGGCGTAGAAAGGATTTTTAATTGTATATTCATCAGAGAATTCTTTGGGAAGGGGTATTTGACATTTTTATTCATAACTTTTTCCCTCTTTTCAAATTTTGCCATTTTAACATAGTGTTTAACAAACTTTATTTTATTAGAAAAAAATAATTCTCTTACGTGAAGTTGCTGTGACGCACCGCACCGTTTTAGAAAAAAAAATCGATTTTAACTTTTCATGTGTTAATGCATACACTTCCATTGATTAAATCTTTAGCATGTAGTGGTTGGTTAACTAATCACGTCTATAAGGTCGAGTCAGATATGTATTTTAAATATGCAAATACTGGAAATTGGTCGTAATTGCAATAATCACGGGTTCTAAAAACATGGTTTGCTTGTACATTATTGTGCTAAAAACTGCATTATTCAAGATTGGATTTGAAATTTTCACCTAACTAAAACCTAATATTGTAAGTATATGCATCAAAAAGGAGATTATAGGTTATGTGTTATTGTTTTTTCAACAAAATAATAAAATGCACAAAATTAATCAATACATATATTTATAAGAGGTGTCAAATTCAGTTGCAATTTAAGTTTCTAGTATTTATATTTGGGATAAGCTGCTATTCACATCTCAAATAAAATGATTCTTTTCTCTAGTATTTTAGATGTCGAGGGTGTTTATTAATTTGGAGAATTTATCTTCTGTTGGGGCATATGCACTTTTGGATGATCTTAGTGAGCAACAAGCTATTGATAAACCGTTTGCTCATGATGATTTGAATGTGTCTACAATACTTTCAACCTCAAAACAAAGATCCACTAACTACATCAGAGAGTCATCTCCTAGTGGTTTTAATGATTCATTAAAACTATCAAACTATAAACCAAGAACTTGCACACTTGTAACTTTCACATCTCATGATAATTAAGGCCAAGAAGGCTACAGTAGCAACAATTCGATTAAAGATTCGAAATACACTTATCGTACTATTCCACCAATGGGTTTAAAGGATCATAGAGAGATGATTTATTTGGAATGGAATCTGAAGGTAAAATGAAATGTTATGATAAAACAAATAATTCTGATTCATCTGGTAATACAACCAGAATTTACCATTACATATTTACAAAACAAGTTCTTCAGTGGATGAAAATTCAAAATTTGATGAGAAAGTTGGACTTTTATTTGAGGTAAACGTGATTGTCATTTTTTAGACAATCAACTATTACAGTATTTTGTTGTGGAATCTAACAAATATGCTAAATAAAATGCAACTACTCTGGATTTAACAATATGTGAATTAAATGCCTTTCTTGGGATATGCATAATAATGGGGTTTCACCGTTTGCCCAATCTGAGACCGTACAGGTCAGCAAATGAGAACTTCAGGATGCCCAAAATTGCTAATATAACTCTAAAGCAATTCTTAGAAATATTACGCTACCTAGATTTGAGTGACAATACAATGCTTAATTGAACTGTTGATAACTTTAATAAGCTTTATAAAATTAGGCATCTGTTATCTCATCTAAGTAACAGATATTCAGAATCATTTGACCCTTCACACAATATTGCTGTCGATTAAAGTATGGTTGGATTTAAAGAGAGGACTACTCTGAAGCAGTACATGCCCATGAAGCCAACAAAAAGGGGTTTCAAGATATGGGTATTGACCTGCTCCATAACCCGTTTTATGCTTAATTTTAAAGTTTATGAAGGAAAGTCAAAGGATCCTCAAATTGGAACCTTGGGCGAGAGAACATTTCTTGACGATTTAGTTAAAAATACTTTGGTAAAGGTTACTCTGGGTATTTTGATAACTTTTTTTTACAACTTTTGATCTGCTATCTACTTTATTGGAGAGAAATACTTTTGCCTGTGAGACTATGCGAAAAAATAGAAAGAACTGCCCTCATGAATTGTTAAAAACTGATATAAATTTGAAGACAGGAGAATGTGGTTTTGCATCCAGTAATGACATCTGTATGCAAATAGAAAAGTGGGCATATAAAATTTGTAATAATAGCAAGTTCTCTACATAAATCTACTATAATTAATACTGTATCTAGAAGTACTAAAACAGGAGAAAAAGTAAATTTGAACTGCTCCGAATCAATTTTCAAACAATTCAACATATGGGCAGTGTTGATCACTTTGACCAACTCATATCTTATTGACATTTCTTTGAAGAGCCGCATGTGGTGGATGAAATTATTCTATTTCATGTTAGATTCTGTTGTTGTGAATGCATACACATGTTATAAAACGGTGTGTATTAAGCAGCCATCTCACATGAAAGCAAAGTTGCACCTTCAGTTTTGTAGCACACTAGCTGACGAGCATGTACAAAACCATTGTTCACGAAAAAGATGTGGTTCGAAGTTGTTAATAACAAACAATAAACGAAAGAAACCAAGCGGACCCTCTGTTGGTTTGGATAATTTCATAAGATGCCTCAATGTTGGGAAGCATTTACTGAACCTCTGTTGGTTTGGATAATTCCATAAGATGCTTCAATGTTGGGAAGCATTTACTAGTTGTAGGCACTATAAAAGATGTGCTCATTGTAGTACTCATGCTAAAGCTGTTATGTCCACAACCATTTGCAGAAAATTTAACATAACTCTTCGTATCACCTGTTTCGTTGAATTTCACTAGAAGCGATATGGATACACCTTATACTATGAAATACAATATATAGATTCCATTGTTATCAATTATTCCAAATAAACTATATTAGGGAAAATGTGATCAGTATAATCACCATTACACACCAACAATTATTTCTTACCTAAATGATCCATGGTTAACATACTAACCACCCATTTGTGGCATTTTGGAAAACTGAATATTTTTGAAATTTTTCTTTGGTTATTTTAATGCCGCAAAAGACTCCACTTACAAGAAAATCTAAATTATTGATGAAAAATAGTTCTGCCCTATAAAGGTTTAACAAATTCATTTCTAAATTCTGAAAGATGTAATGAGGACATCAAAATTTTACACCTTCAAAATTAATTTTCTCAACTATGATTGCACCAAATTTAAGAAACTTTGTTTCTTTATTTACTGAGTTCTAAATACGTATGACTAATATTCTAGAGAATTCTTTATTTAAAATATTCTGTAATCCACAGGGCAATTAATTTAAACTTTAATTGCTTTTTAATGCAAAGGGGGTTGCATTTTATAGATAACATTTGCTTTAGCATCAAAACGTGTTTTTAATACACCTATTAAGGTTAGAATTGAGGCTTCAAATACACGAAATTACTTGTTTTTATCCAAATGCTTAAAGCTAGTACTATTCTATGCTATTTACAGCAAATGAAAAGCATTTTTATCAAAATGTATGAAAATAAATGGCTTTGTATTTATCTTAAAATGATCGATTTGCGTTCGCATTTAAATGCGTTTTACGGTATCTTACAATTAATTATTTTTACTTACACAACTTATGTTACTTGCTATTTATTTACAATACGCTTATATTATACAGGGTGATTATTTATACATGCACAATTGTATGTTTCGCTTGTACAATAGTGAATAAAAGTACGCTTGTATTTTAAAGGACTTAACCGTAAATTTATAGAAATTTCCATTTTTCGAATTCTATTATATTTTAGTGGGATTTATTTTTAGAATTTGGGTTTCAGTGACCTCTCGTGATCCCTTATATATATGTGTGTATATATATAATATATATATATATATATATATATATATATAATATTATTGATGTAATAATAAAGTAGATAGCAGAACAAAGGTTGTAAAAAAAGTGATCAAAATATACAGAGTAACCTTTACCAAAGTATTTTTAACTAAATCAAGAACAGCTCTCTCGCCCAAGGTTCCAGTTTGAGGATCCTTTGACTTTCCTTCATAAATCCTTTAAAATCAGTATAAAACCTGTTCTGAAGCAAGTCAATAGGCATATCTTGAAACCCCTATTTGTTGGTTTCATATGCATGTACTGATTTATAATAGTCCTCTCTTTAAATCCAACCATACTTTTATCAACAGCAATATTGTGTAAAGGGCCAAATGATTCTGAATATCTGTTACTTGGATGAGATAACAGACGCCTAATTTTATAAAGCCTATCCAAGTTATCAGCAGTTCTATTGAGCATTGTATTGTCACTCGAATGTAGGTAACATAATATTTTTAAGAATTGCTTTAGAGTTGTATTAGCAATTTTGGGCATCCTGCAATTCTCATTTGCTGATCAGTACGGTCTTAGATTGGGTAAACGGTGAAACCCCATTATCGGGGAAATAGGGTATATAACTGTAAAACAATAGAAGGTGACCGAACTACATCACAAGAAAGAACATCGGATATGCTCAAAGACAACAAAATTAGAGACAAGAAGAATATTGTTCAAAGCATATGTGTGGAGCACAGCACAGTACGTCTATGAAATAGGAGCAGTAGGAACAGCCGACAGAAAGAGCTAGAAGCCTTCTGGAATGTTGTGCTTCAGATGTATAAGGATGAGAGCCTGGAAAGACAAGGTTAATAACAAATAGGTTACAGAAATAGTAGAAAGAAAGATATCTGTGGAAAACAAAATATAAATTGGAGAAATAGAAGGGTAGGATACATACTAAGGCATTTTTGGGAAATAGTACAGGATATATTACAAACAGACATAGGGAAAATGAAGTAGAGGTACACCGAGCTCAGACTTTTGCACGCAGTTAGTGATAGATGCAGACTGTGCAAATTTCTGGCACATGTGTAGGTTAGTTCGGAATAGGTAACAATGAGAGTATGCATCTAACCAGTTCCAGAACTGAAGACCTAATGATGATGATATACGAGGGCCGTCCGGAAAGTAGTACCCGTTTTTGAATAAAAAATAAACTAGTACATCTTAACAAATTTTAATGTCTTATTTGAAAAGAACAAACCTTACACTACTTCTGTACATAGTCACCTTGCAAATTTAAGCATTTATCATAACGTGAGACGAGTTTTTGTATGCCAGCTTCATACTCTTCTGCCGCCAATGTATTGCGATATGTAGTCACAGCTGCTTTCAGTTCATCATCACTTTCAAATTTCTTTCCTGCCAAAAACTCCTTGAGTTTTGTAAACATATGAAAATGTGAGGGTGCCAAGTCTGGGCTGTCGGGTGGATGGTTGTTCTATTATTTGAGCAGTATAAGGCCTGACATTGTCGTGGAGTAGAAGGACGCCGCTAGACAACAGACCTCGCCGTCGATTTTGAATAGTTGATGATGAATATCGCAGGGTTTCGCATTTCTTGCGTTGAGAAATATAATCACAGCCCTAATTTCACAACTGGCGGCGTTCTCTATTTTTTGAACATTATAAACACTCACAGAAAGAACACAGTCAGTACTAGGGAGGTGTAATTTTGCACATAGACACCTGCAATATAACTAAACGTGTTATAACTAGTCTGGATGTTACTCTACTCACCAGCGCTCCACACGGTACAAATGGGTACTACTTCCGGACGGCCCTCGAAGATTATTTACACAGTTAACACTGTGACAATAAATAACAAAAAAAAATAGTACCAATAAAGTTTTAATAGGTTCATAATTAACATAGAAACATTTTTCAACTTTGATCACGATAGCTGTTCATTAATGAGTTGTATTTAAACAATTGATAACAATTTGTAGCTCGTAATAAAAATAATAACTTTGAAACATGGAGGTGTTGCATTAACCAAACTTTTTTATTTGCAGATGAAAATTGAACGAAAATCACTATTATTGTTTAATAATTCGGTTATCACTAATTTCGTAGTTACCAAGCAGTTTATTTTCAACAAATTAAGTGACAATGTGAATAAATAGTATGTGGCTTACGTTCTGTGTAGTTGCTGTCCAGAAAATTCGACAAATATTTCAGAGATTTTCAGAATACTTCTGGAAGTTATTGAACCAGTTATTAAAATCATGCCAGAATCTCGAGCAACAACAGCTGGCTAAACTTAAAAACCTGATTCAACGATACTGTAAATACTTGCGATTGTGAAATATAAGTACTAGGTTTGTATTTATTGGAAGTAAAGGCTAAAGGACAATTAGAAAGTTCGTTACAATATATGGAATACTATAATCCTAAAAGGGCAAGCGGTGTTTTGAAATAATTTCCCTCTAAACACTTCAAAATGATTACATTATTTTAATTGATTATGTTTTTTTTTAAATATATTTCCTAGTAAACAGCCGAATTAATTATTTTTACATTTATAATACCGTTCTTATGTACTGAGCATAAACTATTCAATGATGTGATTCTTATATCAATAATTTGAAATATATCCTTGTAGTAAAAACTGTAGAACTGTCCGAGAAAGGGCTTGTCAGTAACATCGTAAATATTCAAACTATTGAGATATGAAATAATAAAGAACCAAATAGTAATTGTACCCATTTCTGCATCCATTTCGTATGTAATTATTATGGCTAATAAGTTTTATGAATAATTACAATTGTATTAATGCATTCAAACATTTAAAACTTTTTGTAGCAATTTTTACTTTTAATACATTAGAAGCTGCTACTAACTATTCTGCAATGTAGAAACACTTTGAATTATTTTGCTTGGTATTATTAATTAAATTCAATATGAGTTAATAAATTGTTTTATTTGACAATGCCATAATGATTTTTTTTATATTATTTAAACATTTTGCATGTTACATTAATAGAATAAACTTCAATTTTTATTAATGCACATAAACTTACCTATAGAAAGTCCATATATAGATGCATAGCTAAATTGAATGCATACATCAAGCAACATGCCAGAAAACACTGTTACAATTCCACCAAATAGCAGAGATGCGTAGGTTAAGGAAACAGCCTGAATTCTCGAAAATGATATTAAAATTCCACATCCAATGCGACCCAGGGTATTCATAATTCCTATACATGGTATTAACCATACAGCTTTATTTTCTGTGATACCATTTTGAATTGCACGATCTTGTATGAACATGTATGGTGTGTAGAAACCCATTGAGGTAAATATGGCATTAGACAGAAGTAACAAAAATGATGGTGATTTTAAAAGCTGGAAATCGAGCATTGTTACTAAAGTTCCTTTCATAGCTTCTGATGAACAGCACTTGCATGCTGTTTTGTTTTCATCTGATTCTCGCTGGATAATTGTTCTTGTTCCAAACAAGTTTTTTTCTAAAGTTGATTTTGATTTCTACATTAAGGTAATTATTAGCATATTATAAAAATTAATATAATTACTTACAGATCCTGCTGATGCTTTGATAAATAATTGGTATTCAGGCAAATATACTATTGATGCACTATAAAATATGTCATTTCTATACAAAGGTCTGGTGACCATATATTCATTTGTGTCTTGAGATAATTTACCTGCACAACAGCTACTCAGTTGTTTTCCTTTACTGTTGCACTTCACTTTGTTAATTATTTGATTTATATGTGCTATGCAACATCCATTGTTTATTGATTCTTCATAAACAGTGGATAAACCACTGTCAGCTACTTTAGTAGAAGTTGTTGAGGTTTGAGGTTTAATACTTCTGTTGCTTCTAAAACTACTCTTGCTTGAAGTAGTAGGATAACTTGACATAATAAATTCACTTGATATGTTACTAGCAAACTTTTGATGCTGAAACAGGGTTGTAACTGAAATATCTGTAGGTCTTATTGAAGTTTTTGAAGTGGAGTTTGCATTTTCATTAAGTTTGTAACTTGATTTTGAATATATGCCAGATACCTTTGGATATGATATATTATGAAAATGACTGAAAAGACTTAATTTTATGGGTCCTGCTGGAATTTCTTGTTTTTGTGGAACTTCGGGCATGACACATACTGGTTTTATGCGTCTGTATAAAATGACAAAGATATTGCATATAAAGCTTATTCCTGCTACAATTCTAAATGTGTATCTCCATCCATATTGATCTACAAATGTAGTTAACACTAATGGAAGCACAATTCCACCAACTCCAGAACCACATACAGCTATCCCAACAGCAAGAGTACGCCACCGTTCAAAGTAAAATCCAACTGCTACTATAGCGGGTAAATATATCATTCCAAATCCAATTCCTCCCAATATTCCATGTGTTATAAATAATAAACAAAGGGTTGGTGAAATTGAGGTCAAAATGCATGATAAGCTAGCAACAAAGCAACCTGTTACTGCTATTTTACGATAACCAAATCTGTTTATTAATGCTGAAATTAAAGGACCTAAAAATATCGTTTCAGGATCGATCGATAGCTGGAGTAAAATTCACCTGTACAACAAAAAGTACCTGTCATAATTGCCCCAACTAGAGCTGCCTCACTTTTAGAACATAGTAATCCTTTAGATATGTCATTTAAAAATATTCCATATGAATAAATTATTCCATCAGATATTAAAAATGAAAAAAAGGCTGCTAAAACTATGATCCATCCCCAGCCTCCATCTGGTGGAATCACTATATATGTTTCTACAGGTTCTTCAGTAACAGTATCTACTATTGTTGGTTTTTTTAGTATTGTGTATTCATCTATAGCATCATCCAAAGCATGTTTAAAATTTTCTTCTTCCATTTAGGAATACATGGCTTACATTTTGACATTGTTATTGTCATTTTGATAAATATGTTTTCCTGTTGACATATTTATTAATAATGTCATAGTCTGGGTTGGAATAGAAAATGTTTGCATTTAAAATGGGTCTATCCGAGATTTAATAGAAGCAATTGCATGTAATAAAAATTAGTTCACAAATGAATAATATGAGTGAATAATCCTTCTTTGCCAAGGTAACTTCAATTTAGAACTCTTGCCTGTTTTGTAAATTCAGAATTCTTTTGAGAGCCTGTAGTATAATTATTAAAAGAAACTTGTTTTTTACGCTATTAAATTGGGTGTTTATAGTTGTAATGATTTTTAAATATAATGATCATGCAAATTCATCTAAGACTAAATTCCCTCGGGTCGTCAAAGTACACAAATTATAATAGAAAAACACCCTGTGTAGATCATGGGTTTGTTGGTTCTTTGGTGGTTGTTTCTTCGATTGGCATCCTGCGGTCCTCGTTGACAGCACAAATATTTTTTTATTTTGGTGGAGGGAGAAGGTATTAAAGGAAAACTCAGTTCGTCGACTCGAACTTTTATGCCTGCACTCTATATTCGATGATGGTCGGTAGTAAGTCCTTTTTTTTAGAGGTTTAGTTCTCATCAACTCTAGTTCCCTCCACACAATGTTTATGTTCCCATGCTAAAACCATAAACGCAGCTGCGTTTTCATGGCCTGAGAACGCACTGTTTGTAGTTTGTTACACCACATAGACCAAGGTCCTGAAAGGCATGAGACACGAGTCTTCGTGGGATTTACATGGGGTGCTTAAATTAACGGTGATAAAGGAAAACTTTCCAATGCGGGAGTTAAAAGCCCCCTAAAATTAAATAATAAAATGAAAATGTGAAGTCTTGTTAAAAAAAAGCTTAGTGTGGTAGTATTCCCATTAGCATAACAGGTTTATGTTGCCAAATTTTCTACAATGGATTAATTGTTAACATTTGTAATGATGTCGATTAAACTCCGTAATAGAAATTTCAATCGTATTTGGCATAAATAACATCTTAAATTAAAAGAAAAAAATAAATAAAATGTATACATTTTAAGTTGCTTTAATTATTGTATAAGGGATTTTTAAATGAAATATGTCGTACAACCCCAGCTGAATGATCTAATTTTCTAAAAACAGTTCATGTTTTTTATCATCCTAATGGCGAAATTAAAAACACCGACTGATTATCTTCCACATTTACCAATTTCGATTGCCTTCCTTTACGTAGATGCTTTGTTATAGTTGGGGTATAGTAAAGTGGTTCACACTACCTTTGTTTGATCTTCATCATGCAGCGGATGTGCTCTATAGGAAGATGATTTGTCTGAATTTATTTGAAATTCAGTTGTTTTCGAGTATCTACGTGGTGATAAAAGTTTTATCGTATCGTTAATATCGCAGGTGGTTCTCTAGACCAATCTGTCGTAATAGGGATATTCTCTTCTCTCCACCGCCTCTCTAGGATACTTATCCAAAATCTCTACTGTTTTCTTATCCTGCTATCTCCATTTTAATTCTCAATTTTTCCTTTGGTGGACCTGTCTTAAGTCCCGAGGGAACCGTCTACCGCATAAGAGTGGTGTATCACATTCCAGGCTACTGACAACACTTTGGCTGGTTGCGTACTGCTTGACTATCCAAGCGTTTCTCTATTGCTTTTTGCCCAATGCGAGCTCTTCTGCTCATCTCTTTTAGGTAGAAGCTCCTAACCTCACTTCCCTCTTTTATCGTTCCTTATTCCTCTTCTCCCGTTTTATTTTTCGAAGTCGCTGAATGGATAGAGGGTTTTTACTTCACAACATTGGGTCGTGTTCGCGAAAGACGTCCGTCTAGTCGGGCATCGTCATTGTCTACCATCGATATACAGAAACAGTTCATGTTATTATCGTCTTGGCTTTGCCAACCTATCTACTCGACACTGGGGATGCAGTGATACGCTCCCGAGCAAATTGATCCCGCATGCGTTCAAGTGAACAAGCCCGCTTCATAGAGCTTTTCCCTTCTGAAGGGCATGTGTAAGAAATTGTCAAATTTAAACCCCCCCGTGTTTTGTTATTACATTTATAGGTGGTGCGATGTGCCTCGAGAAAGATGGTCCCAAATCAAAATTAGGTTTTATGTCTCAAAAAAAAATTTCTTTTATCGTAACATTTTATTGTACCTTAAGTTTTAGATTAAATCCTACATGTCTAGTATCTATCATCTACGTTATAGAGTGTCTCAAAGATTTTATTTTACCAACTTATTATGTAACCATGATTGGTTGATTATCTTTTTCCTCGAAAATATCTTGGAGACATTATCGTATCTCATCTAGCGCTTCAACCCATAAATGGTTAAGTGTTTATGGTTATCTTTGCCTTTATCTCTGAAATGTTATATTTACCGTGCCATTACCAATAAGTCAATTTTCGATATCTTTTTCTAAAATAAAATGCCTTAAGAAATCACTTTATTAATGTTTTGTTCCGAACCCTTGGTATTCATGACCAAAGGTAGAAGTTATTATTGTTGTGTAAAGGAGCAAACTTGCACTTTAGTATTGTACTTGATAGGATAGGTTAAGAAATTAGGTATTATAACTGCGGTAGCATTGTTAATCTGTTAACGTAACGTTAAAATTGTTTAGCATTTGAAAGTGTCTTTATCGAGACAGACAAATTTTCACGTATACACAAATAGAGGTGCAAGAAAAACGTTTGTAATTAGCTTTATAGTGTAGTCATAAGTATGTGAGTTTCATGCCTCCGATGAAATTTGCGTGGTTGGTGGTGCAACAAACAAGATCTGTACGCATTTGGTTCAAGTAAGCCTTAACATCGAGTGGCTGCTTAATTCCGATTCCTGGTATTGCAACTTTTGCAACGGTTTAAAAAACAAAGTGGCGCCTATAGACAAAAATAGTTTAGGTCCACGTGAATATGTACGCTCTCGTACAAAGAGACTTTTCCTTTTTTGTTTTCTTTTTAAAGTTTTATGCCGATTGGTACATTTTATTTTAAAGCTTTTAGGAATTCGATTTATTAATTTAGAAGTTAGGGACTTTATTTTAATATTTATAAAAATCCCCGTTAATTAGTGCAATTCCATCGATTTTGTGAAACCCTGAGATTAGTAACGTTCACACGGATCTCGGCATCAGTTGCTTATCTTTGCAATCTTCAGCGCTGACCCAGGGTTCTGGCGTGAGAAGAAGTTCATCCGAGACAGATGTATCATTGAATTCAATTTTGTCTTTATAGAGAATATTTTGGAGCATTCCACCAAATATCACATTTTTTTAATTGGGAAGGCATGAGTTCATGTGACAGTCGATCAGCAGCATTGTCATGAGTAGGCACATGCGACCAAGTAGCATTCCGAGAAATATTTTGAATTTCAGCAACTCGATGGGCAACAAACGATTTTAAAAGATGTGGAGCTGTTTTTAGCCATCCAAGACCATAGTAGAATCCGTCCACAAATAACAATTTCTTTTGCTTTTTGGCGCATTTACCGCAGTGTACGTCAATATTGAGAGAAGAACGGGGCCACATAACTCCAATTTGGGAATAGTTAGTATTTTGAGAGGAGCTTCTCTGCTTTTTGAACAAAGAAGCTGACAAGATATTACACCATTAGAGTCGATTGACCTTATATAAATGCACGCGCCATAGGCTTGTGAACTGACGTCACAAAATCTGTGCAGTTCAATGATTGTGGGGTTTAAACAAATCGCATGTCGAGAAATTTCTAATTCATGCAATTCAGAAAGCTCAAATCGAAATTGTATCCATTTTTGATGCAAATCTAGAGATATCGATTTGTTCTACCTGATTTTGTTTAACCACAACTGTTGAAGTAACAAGTTTGGTATTAGAATCTAAGGGCCTAATAGACTAAGAAGATAGAAAATCTGAGAAATTTCAGATAGTATTGTTCTTTTTGTTATCCGTTTACTTGTAGAGGGAGATATGAGAAAACCAAATTGTCACGTTCTAAATTCCAATATAGGATTTTTGTCTGGTCTTGAGAACCAATTTCTAGGAAATTAGGATGTATATCAATAGGATTAATATCTTTTAATACACGAGGGTCATTGGGCAACCATTTCTTTGCCGGAAAGAAACCAGATAAAAGAATTTTAGGTAATTGATAACATATTTTTTGAGCGTCTTTGAGAGAATTCGCACCCATAAGTAAATCGTTAACATAGAAATCTTCCATTATCATTTTTGAGAGCTCCAGATGAGTAGTTATGCATTTAATACCTTACTGAAGTAGACAACGAATTGCGGGAAAAGAGGCTGCCACCGTACCATAAGTCACAGTTCTCAGATTATAACTCTGAATTTATATCGTAGCGCCATTTCTGCACAATATTTGCCGAAGAAGTAATTGAGAGGAAATAATAGGTACTTGTCTATATATTTTTTGTATATCAGCAGTATAGCAAATTTATGAGATCGAAAACTGAGCAATATTGCAAATAAATCCCGTTGAATTACAGGACCAACAATTTGTATATCATTAAAGGAATAACCAGTTAATGCCTGAAACTTACGTATATAATCAACAGAATTCATAGCCTTGGTTATGATTTAGATAGCTTTTAGGTTATATTTTAAGGAATTGTTTAAGTTTGAACTGACATTTAACCTGTAGTTCAGAAATTTGCAATATTGTTGTGAGCCTGCATATACAGATATGGATATCAAAGGACATCAAATTCTGTATAAATAGTTACTATATAGAAAGCAATGTATATTCAACTAAAATTAAATCTGCTGCCTCTGTCTGAAAGCTTTTGTTTTTTATGAATGCTTTAAAGGGATCACATAGTTATGTATCTGTAGTTATAATCGAAGTTTAGGAAGAAAATGGAAAAAGTCTACCTTTTATAATTTTGATTATCTCTTAACGGAAAACTTGTGTGAAACCATTATCAGGTCTATCGAAGACATACGATTTTAGAGTAAAATTGTACTCAATCTGATCTGCAGTATTGTTATAAATTAACTTAATTCACATTAACTGTTGCTGATCCCGAAAAACAGAATTTAAGAAAAGCAACCAAACTTTTCTCCAGTACTGTTTTGAAATCAATTCTTCATATCATTTTCAGGAATATCAACATGTATCCGAAATTGTAAAGACTATTGTCAGATTTTACTTCTTGAATTCACAGTGTGGGGAACAACTGTAAATTACATGAAAAATGATTATGGTTTGTGTGTATCTAAGCAATATGATGCTTTTAAGAAATTATTAAAACTTTGTTCATCAATGCGCGTTAATGGAAAAACAGGCCGTTACCATTTGAAACTAGTTTTACAATTTCAATGGGAAGTATGTAATTCCTTTACAAAAAGTCACATGAAAATGGATGGTTACACTTTTTTAATGATAGCAAAAGTTAAATCGAGCTAACTAATATTTACCAATGGATTCGAATTTTTAAGCATACACCAAATTTATTAATAACAAATCCAGCTATTTGTTCCTACTCTAGGCCTTATAAGACAGCTGTAAACCATAATCAAGAATGAGAAATTGAATAATCAAAAACTTGATCAAGAAAGCTATCCATCAGAAATCATAAATCGAGATAGTATTAAAAAAACAGAAAGTATGGAATTAGAAAAACTTGATTGTTGTATCACCTACAGGATAATAATAAAATGTCCCAAAAATGTTTCAAATACACGAAATGTGCACCTAATACCTAATACGAGGTTTTAAATAAAGTTATACTTGCGTTTTGATAATCAAATCCGGCAGGTATTCATGTCTTTGTGAAAACAGGTTTTTGATTATAATCTCTATTCCCAGATTACTTTCATTTAGAATAATTTTACACATGACTGCATCGGAAATTCATTGTTCCATTTTATATTTCCATTTATTTTAATAAAATTTTGTATGTCTAAGTTTACCACATTAGTTTCAAAAAGTACTTTATTTTTAATAAATATTAAAATGTCGAGGTAATCTTGCACCAACATTTAAATTAAAAGTTTTATTGGAGCAAACGATTAATAACTTCATCGACTAAGTAATTGTGAATGAAATGCCTCGATTTAATCGTTTTGCCGACTTTTATTCAAAAGGATATTCTGTCATTTCGTTTTTTTTTCTCAGGATATGACATAATAATTAACTGTAATTTCATTCATTTTACGTGTTTGTTATCTTAATTAGTTGCCACTTTAATTTATTGCGATTGTAAAAGTCTCACTATCTCTTTTTAATGAATGGAAACTATGTATTTGTATTGACTGGTTATCGCTCCCGATTAAAATTTATGGCTATTGCAACTTCTTTTCTTATCCGATTTATAATATTTACCTATCTTTTCATGTTCTACTAATTGGGTCGGTCATTCATATTGCTTGTTATAGTAAAAGACAATTAGCTGTCATTTGTTTATGATTTATAAGTTTCTATGCAATCGGGGTTTTAGAAACATATACAGGGTGTCCGGAAAATACGTGTACAACGTAAGAACAGAGATTCTTTGGCTCGAAATAGATCGATTTGAGCCAACTTACCTATTATACAAGTTGCTTCATTTAGCCGCTAGAGGGCTTCAAAAATCGTGAAAAATATTTGATATTTTAAAATAACTCGAAAACGCGTCGATAGATTTTGACCATTTTTGGGGTGCGAGTTTCTACTTTCAATTGACATCTTTTGGTGGTGTATGCAATAATTTTAAAAGCATATGAGTGTCCCGAAAATGATGTATTGTATAAATATCCGACCTTTACCTTTTTCCTGTTTATGCAATGACTAGCAAATTTTTTTATGAGTGAGTAGTCGACTTAATTTGGAAAATTTGTAAAATTTTGATAAGACGGGCGGTTTGACAGAAAAAAATAATTTCAAATGTCTGCATACTTTTGTCATCATTGCTGCATTAACTGTAAAACGGGGCAAATAAAAGAACATAGTATAGTAGTAGGCTTTGCTTTTAATTTGTTATTTAATTTGACTGTCATTTAACCTCAGTTTGTCTGTTTAGTTGTGAATTTCTGCTTAATTCAATAAAAGTTTGCATCTTTCATCTTACATTATCAGTACTTACACAAACAACGAACAGGTGGATATGCTTTTGGTTTTCGGATTTTGTCAAGGCAATGGTCGTGAAAGCGTCAGAGTCTATAGGGAAAGATTTCCTAATCGCCGAATGCCAAACCACCAAACATTTGCAAATATTGAAAGACGTCTTCGTGAAAATGGAAGCTTTCAGTCAAGAAATGCGGATCGAGGACGTCAACGTACCACAAGAACTGCGGATCTGGAGGAACAAATTTTGGATAGAGTTGAAGAAGACCCAAAAATAAGCATCAGCCGCTTAGGACTTGAACTACAAGTTCCTAAAAGTGTTGTTCATGACGTTTTAAAGGAACAGTTATTACACCCATACCACGTTCAACAGGTACAAGACCTTTTGCCTATCGATCCTGAGAGGCGTCTAGCTTTCTGTCAATTTATTCAAAATCAAAGAATTCAAAATGCAAATTTCAGTCGCAAAATTTTATTTACAGACGAAGCTTCTTTTACAAGACCTGGTATTACTAACATACATAATGAACATGTTTACGCTGTAGAAAACCCTCATGCAACTAAAGTGACACTATCAACATGAATTTAAGATTAATGTCTGGGCTGGAGTTATTGATAATTTTATTATCGGTCCTGTTGTGATACCAAATCGATTAAACGGAGACAATTACTTCAACTTTCTACAACAAACATTGCCGAATTTATTGGTAGATCTGCTATTGTTACTTCGCCAAGACATGTGGTTCATGACGATGGTGCTGCTCCCCACTTTACTCTAGCTGTTCGACAACATTTACACGAAAAATATCCGGATCGATGGATCGGAAGGGGATATGATGCTCCTACAAATTGGCCAGCACGATCGCCGAACTTGACGCTTTGTGATTATTTTTTGTGGGGTACCTTAAAATCTAAGGTTTATTCGTCTCCACTTGATAGCGAAGAAGAATTGTATAGACGAATTTTAAATGCAGCCAACTCTTTAAAAAATAATGCACAAACAATGCAGAAGAGGGTTCAATTAAACTTCTTACGAAGAGTTAATTTGTGCATTGAAGAAAATGGCGGCCATTTTGAAAATTTATTGTAATGGTCCAACACTTGTACCGTGCTGTTAATTTTCAATGATAGTAATAAAAAATAAACAAAACAATGAAATAAAAATAAAAAAACAGACGTTTGAAATTATTTTTTTCTCTCAAACCGCTCGTCTAATGAAAATTTTACAAGAGACAAAAAGTGTCCAAATTAAGTCGCCTACTCATAAAAAAAATTGGTAGTCATTGCATAAACAGGAAAAAGGTAATGGTCGAATATTTATACAATACATCATTTTTGGGACACTCGTATGCTTTTAAAATTATTGCGTACACCACCAAAAGATGTCAATTGCAAGTAGAAACTCGCACCCCAAAAATGGTCAAAATCTATCGACGCGTTTTCGAGTTATTTTAAAATATCAAATATTTTTCACGATTTTTGAAGCCCTCTAGCGGCTAAATGAAGCAACTTGTATAATAGGTAAGTTGGCTCAAATCGATCTATTTCGAGCCAAAGAATCTCTGTTCTTACATTGTACACGTATTTTCCAGACACCCTGTAGAAAATTGTTAATGAATTAAAGAGCCTCTTTCAAAGAATACACCAAAAATGGAAAAGTGTAGAAAGATTTGAGTATTTTGTTTTAATTCACGTTTTATATCAAAATTCTTTTAATGCAAGCACTAGTTAGAACGAGTTTTAAAATATTGTTTTCAGGAATATATGTAACACGTTTAAAAGGATATTTGATACTTCTTTAAGAGGTTTGATGGTCTTTTCAGTCTGTATAAATGCTTTTAGATTTTAAATGATACTTAGTGTTGAAAAGCACGTGTTTTTCAATCAAGGACTGAGACTGTATTTTCGCCGATTGCGTTATTATCCAGAACTTGTTTTAATTAAAAACACGGGTTTCACTTACGTACTAGTAAATACTATAATAATAATGATAAGCTTATCGTACTATTGGAATATTATACAGAGTAGAAATGAAATTTTTGAAAACTCAATTTCTCGGCTTTGGGGTGATTTTATTTACAGATTGTGGTGCTCAATGACCTCTTACATCTTTATCACATCAATATATATATATATATATATATATATATATGAAAATATATATATATATTGATGTGATAAGGGGTCACGAAAGGTCATTGAAACCCAAATTATATATATTGGCGTGATAAGAGCCCACCAAGATAGAAAAGAATCAGGAAAAAATGAAAATTTTTATAAATTCATGGTTATGCCCTGTATAATAGAAACGTACTTTTATTCATTGATGTATAAGCGAAAAATGCAATTGCCCTTGTATAAATAATCATCCTGTATGATGTAAGCATATTGTAAATAAATAGCAAGTAACGTAAGTTGTATATGTAAAAATAATTAATTGTAAGATACCATAAAACGCATTCACTGCGAACGCAAATCGATCTTTTTAAGATGAATACAAAGCCATTTATTTCACTTATTAATTATCAATACATTTTCAATAAAAATGCTTTTCATTTGCAGTAAATAGCATAGAATAGTGCTAGCTCTACACATTTAGCAAAAAAATTCCAATCAATCGTGTATTTAAAATCTTAATTTTAATTTTAAAACACGTTTTACCGTGAAAGCGAATATTTTCTATAAAATGCAACTAATTTACATTATAAATCCATTAAAGTTTAAATTAAATTCGTGCAAAATTAAAACCTGAAAGAGAATGATAAGTACCGTATTTTCTCGAATGTAATGCGCATCTTTTCTGTCCATTTTTAGTTTCAAAATTCAGGGTGCGCATTAGAATCGATGGCGCACTAAAATTGCACATTTTCTGTAAATTTTATTGAAACCATATGTAATGCGTACGTTAGAATAATTAACATACCTAGCTGTTAGTATACCTAGTAAAACGATACTATTTATTTATAATTTTAATTAATTAATTTATTTATAGATAACAGACAGACAGACAGATATTTATTTTATGTAAGGAACTACATTTTTATTACCTAATTATTGTTGCGATGTAGGTGATGCGCATTAGATTTGGGAAAATATTAAAATTGAAAATCTTGCACATCAAATACGAGCTGCGCATTACATTCGATGGCGCATTAGATTCGAGAAAATACGGTATATATACAACATATACGTGTAGACAGAACACTAGTTTCTCCAATACAATAAAATACAACATTTCCTTAATAACACAAAAAATATAAAAAATAAGTATAGGGGTTTATCTCAGCATGTTTATTCATATTCATTTCTCGTAATATATACTAATAAATATAATATAAGTATAAATATGACAAGAATCTTGCCCACTTACTACATTGGCTATGACTAGCTCTCCCTCAATAAAACCTGAGAAAAAAAATAAATATTTACAATAGTGCTTTACGTGCAATCAACAAACCATCACCAATAATCATGTACCATAGCTGATGAATAATTATCAAGTCTATATATAATTTCGAAACCAATTCACTCGGTTATCCTGTAATGTTAAAATGCACGGATCAGCCAGAAATAGAAAAGACAATAAAATAAGAATCCACACGAATTACGATTATGTATAAAAAGATAAAGGAAATTTAGAAAGACCAGACTAACTACAAATGCGGAGAGTGGGATGATTCACATAGACAAACAAAATTGGGCCTACGATGAAGAACAATTAGGCCTACATAAAAAACAAATTGATCTAATGTAGAAGACACTTGAGTCTACGTAGAGGAGAACTGCTTACATAGAAGAGCAATGTACAGGGGCTATAGCCTATCCAAGGAAGCGTTTATTGCTTTTGGAGTAACAGAATCAGCCACGCATAATGTTCATGCTAGCATGGAAAGTAGGATCAAAGTCAAAGTCAAATTAGGAAACAAGATGATTATTGATTTAAATATTTTGAGTAATATGTCAAAAGTACCTGTCTAAAATCGTAATGCATTAATAAATAATGAAAACCCGCAAATTCAACTATAATTGCCTTTGTAACAAACTTACGCTATTCAAACTTGATTACTACTCATAAATAACGCGAACATATTCTTTCACCAATATTAGGTGATATCTGAAGGGGATTAAGCAACCTGCAGCTAACAAGAGCCCTCAACACTTAGATATTTGCCGAATTGAGTTTACCAATAAATCCTTTCGCACAATCAATATTAGTTGAGAATATTGCAAACTCAATACCTGTAGTTGTTTATATAATCATCAGGTTTAAGTACTATACCTTTTTTTGTTCTTTGGTTTTCCGTCTTGGAACTGCTATTAACAAGAAATTGGATGGTTGTTATTAAATTGCAGTTACTAGTTTTTAAAGGAATGTTACTAATTGTACCAAAAAGTAAAATCTTGATATGCAAAAGAGGTCAGACCAAGGAAGTTGTTTGTTGTTTTACAAATGATAGTAGTGCATTCGGATTCCACATTTGGACAACATGATCAACATTTAGAATCATATCGGTATTTTGCTTATGCAAATGTATAATCCTGTTTAATAGAATGTTCTTGATTTTAGTACATCTTTGTCAAGTTGTACGTTGATTATTCTCCAATTTTCTTAATAATTGTGTTTGAACTGTTTCTTATTTGATTTTTAATGGCAAAAAGGTCAGGTTGCATTATGTAGTTGTTAGGTATGATCTAAAATTTGATTAAACGTTTTTTCTTCTAGTGGTTTTCAAACAAGCGTTTTTATTTCATGCATAGCATGAATTTGCTGACTTTGTTAATATCTTTTACTGATTTTCAATTTAACATTTGACACAATAGTGTATTGTTTAGAAACACATAATTACAGGCCTCTTGCTTTATTTTTTAGGCAGAAACTACTAAGTATTAACCTAAGCTTTGTATATATTAAATGGAATGCATTTAATAACAAGTCTTTACCAAATAAGTCTCAAATTATTATAAGTAATATAACTCCTTTATGTTGTTAATTTTATGTATCTGCACTAGAAAGTTGGGAATTACACTAAGGGAAAACGAAGTAAGTATCTGTATAGTTTAACAAATTCAGTATATAACAGATGGATATATGTACAATTTATTTCCCATGCTAAAGTGGAAGAAATCGTTTTACTAAGCAAAGAATGCCACTATGTAACCTTGTTCTTTATTGTTTCCTTTTGTTTGAACTATTCAACGTTTGTTGAATTGATTGTAAAGTTTTATTACTTTCCATATTTTTATTTTTAAATTCCGATAAAATCTCTATATAATTAATATTTATTATAATATACTAGCTGTTAATGTAAACAGTAACAAAAGTATTGCTTCTATGAGAAATTTTGTTGTTTGGCTAACAAAGTTTAAATTTATTCTAAATCCATGTATATGTAAAGGTTGTTGAAGTTGCAATTATATTAAAAGCATAAATAGAATGATAATTGTATTCTTTATCAAATAAAAATTATATAATACACAAAAGTGCCAAACCACATACAGGAAATAAAGCCAATAGATCTGATGATTACACAGTAAAACTGATTGAATGCAACTTCAACATAATTCGAAACTAAGAATGTTTGGTTGCTTAAGCATACTTAAAATGATTTAAGCATAGCAAAGTTTGATAAGTTATGGTATTATAATGGAATAGTTATTAGGGATATTTGGAATCTATGTTAATCAATGTTATTTATTTGTGTAAACTGTTATTATAGATTTTACGTTGGAGTGGGAATATGCATTACTTATATTAAGTTAGGCATTTATTCGTATGTAAGAACTTACAAAACTTTTAAAATCTAGTTATTCTAAAATTAAATTTTATGGTTATGCTTGATCTTGCATAAATGAGTTGTGTTGAGTTTTTAAATTAAAATTATGCCTTTTTAAGTAAACATTACTTGTATAAATTTAACTCTTAAGTTTTATTTGTTTTAATTCTTCAAGAAATTAAAAATATTTCTACTTATTTTTGAAATTGTTGACATTTATATTCTAAATACAAAGTAGACTTTTGTAATTGCCTTTTTGTAACTTAAAATAAGACCTCTCTGTTAACGTGTTTTTCGCCAAATACCATATTTTATGGTTTTATGTTATTTATATTTTATTAAATATTGTTAAAAAGGTATGTAGTTGCAATTCCGTTTCATGTTCTTTCACAAAAGATTTGAACACATTTAATTGTTTGATAGTTATTTAACATGTTTTTGAACATAGAATCTACATTGCAACATTGAATTCGATTTCATGTTTCTTCCTGTTTTTTTTGGAAGCAAAATCTACAATTTAAACTTTCTAATATTTATTTTGAAAACTTGATATTTTTAACAGTGTCATTAAACTAGTTGTTATAGGTAAAAGAGTGTTAAGTTAAATAATTTTGATTTGCTCTGAAGGGATGGAGACTCAATAACAATATAAGGTGCGTCGGCTAACTGCAACGGGGTGGGTATGGGTTCCTATGGAAGAATTATAAAAGAAATAGAAATTCGAAATAAAAATAATCAAGGAATAAAAAATAATACATAAAATAACTGAAATACGAAAACTATGTTACACTAGCACTGATCTTGGAAAATTTTTTCTCTTTTGTTAAAATTGAGGGGTGCCAAACTATCTGTTGCAGCAATTCTTTTGATGTTATTCTTTTATGGAAGGTGGTTTTTCCGCATAAATCTCCCTTGCTTTCGGTATCTTAAACTTTATAACTTTATATCACCTTTCTCGAAAATACCTTAGAAACACTTAATTCTGTCATATTTAAAGAAATATCTCTTGCACCATGTCTACTTCCTAGTTATAAATAAATTCAAATAAAATTCAACCTAACTTACTCTTTATTAACATTAAATAAATTCAATATAAATATCAATATACTTTCTTTGAAAACTAAATTTCTTAACCTCACTTCTGGCCCGATATTGTTAAAAGAAACATCCTAAAAATACCTTGAACCTAATCGATCGACAAAACTATTGATCACTTCGTATTTTTCCTGCTTTCAATATTTAACTAGAAAGAATTCATAAATCGCAATTAATTGAAATGGCGTTACTAACAAATAAAAAAAAAGTCAAATATCCACTTTTCTATGCTTCACTTCATTGTCCATTCCAAATAATTTAAAAATCGATACGTACATATTTCTTAATATTTTAAAATGATAACATTATACTAAAATTTGATCAACACTCGTTCTGTCGTTAAACCATTAACAATAGAGTTATCACTTTCATGTTCGATTAATTTCATATTTTATAAATACCAATCCATTTTAATTTTAAACTCACATGTAAAATGAACAATATAAACATAAAAGCTCATTCTACTCACAGGTTGTCCAGACCTCCAATGTTTGAATATTTAAATATTTCCATTTTTCGGCCTTCAAACAACAGCTCATTAACCAGCACAACCCAAAATTCCAAATTAATGTTGGGGCGAATTATATAAATCGCACCCTCTAAACAGTCACAACGACAACAATTCCATTCACAGGGTGCATGGAAAATGCATTTACCCGAGAGTAAGTTCACATATTTTACCGTATGCTGCGCTTTTGTTGTCCCTGCGGGAACATCAATCTTTATGTTTCTTTGCAGTAGTGTTTCATTCAGTTTTCTCTATTAATTTGTCTAACCACATTTTACTTTTCAAAACTTGACCTACCTGCTTGGGTCACCACTGTATTACATTTTTGGTTCATTACATCTTGGGATGTTTTCTGATTATCTATTTGTGAATAACTTATTTCATTTTTTCCCGTCGGGTCCAACAAATCTAATTACTCCCACTCTAAATCGTATTAATTAAGGTCAGAATCTCTGGGTAATACAATGTATATTTTCATTGTACTCATAATCACAGTTTGTTATTCCACAACAGTATATTGCAATTTATTTATCTATGGGAACTGCGTGGAAATATTTTCATTCGTACATAAGTAAATCCTACATTCCTTACTGTATTCATGGTCTTTTATGAATTTTCCTTAACGATTTCGGCAGATTTCTCAACTTAGACGATTGCTTATTCATCGCCTAGTAAGATTTTTATTAAAATATTTAGATATAAATTTAAAGTGCTTAAATCTATTCTATTTCAATATGGCCTTAAAACCTGGTATTTCTCATAAAAGATTATAATGAGTTAATGAACCTTGTATTGGTTATCAGAACATTTGTTCTAGAATACATTGCAATTAGCTGTGTACATGTTGCTACAAGGTTGTTTATGTGCACAAATTGCGATCCATGGGAGTTTCCATTTGCTATCTTTATACGACTTACTGATGTGTTAAATTTCTGTAATTTTATGCGGGAAGTTAGACTGCCAATCCTACACATACTCCATCCTACAAGTGTTGTTGCAAATATTTTTTATTTAGTTACACATGTTGAGGTATTTGCGTGTTGCTTAGAACATTTAACAACTTGGGTTTTCCAGGATGATTATGCAATTCTTCCTCGCAAGAACGGAACAATTGTTTTCAGTTTTTATGGAGATAATAATAAGTTTTGTTCTACGAGTTACCTCGGATGATCTCTTCTAAGAAGCATTACTTTGTTTGGTGTAAAATTAGAAATATTCTGTCCTTGACTATGAGATTATTAAAGCCTTATGAACATAACGTTAATTTTATAATTTTTTGTTTTATGACATAAAAGTGAAATTTTACACCACAGGTCTTTATGTAAGTTATAACACAAAACACAAACACTTATACTGAAAGATTGATCATTATTTTAGGGCAGTAGTTAGATAGAAGGACCTGACGGTAATAACTAGTCAAATTAATGAGAAAAATATTTAATTATTCGGGTGAAAAATCGATTCAGTGTTAATCCCTGCCCAAGGACGTTTACCACATAAACATATCCAGTTATCCAGAATCCTTAGGCAGTGACCTATAAGGCACTTGATGATGAGGAATTCACACATCGAGTTTGCAACAGCATGTGAATACCGAGTGATTACGCACCATTGCAGCGAGTATCTATCTATGTCCATATGACAGTGCATCGGATATGAAAGTGAGTCAAACCGAATACGTATCACAATAATTTAAATTGACAATCTCTAATTCCTTTCTATAGTAGCATATGTTCACTATAAAACTTGTATAATACAAAGAAAAATAGTGCGTATACGACACTCCAAACAGATGAAAATTTTCTAAGACATAATTTTCATAATTAAGAACTACCGATTCAACACTAGTCAATACATTAATATATACTCAATGAAAAGTCTACACAAGTCTTCAAACACTTAATTAAAAGATTTTTAATCAAGCGCTGTTTACTAACTGAGCACAAACATTATAAAATATTCAGTAACTTTTTAACTTCCTTGCAAATATTTACGAACAACAAAGTTTCATGTCAGTATAGACACCTGCACGTCCTACTTGAAGATAATGCACAAAATCCATAGCACACATAAATAAATGGGTTGGGTCAATCAGCTATTGAGGAATGGAAATTAGACTTCTCTCAGATGTTTTCAACGTAGCCGCGATATCCGTTGACTGAATCCACTGTACTTGCTATCAGACAATCTCAAAAATACATGCTGTGTTGCAACATCTTTAATATCCACAAGTGCTGGAATTACAAAGGTTGTAATTAAGTAGACATCAAGAATTGACCATTGTGCTACATGGAACGGAAGTATAAAACTACTCCGGTATCGTCATTAGCAAAAGAAGTAATCCAAGCTTCTAATTAAAGAAAGTAACGTAACATAACGTATCTTGATTTAACTACTTTTGCATTGATTTTTATTAAATTAGCCCGATGAGTTGTTGCATTTATATATCATCATTATCAGATCTTCAGTCATGGAACTGGTTAGACGCGTACCCTCATTGTTTCCTAGTCTGAGCTAACCCACACATTTCCCTGAAATCTGCACAGTCTGCATGTATCACTATCTGTGTACGAAAGTCTGATCTTGGTCTACATGTACCTCTCTTTTCCTATTTCTGCTTGTAATATATGGCGTACTATTTCCCAAAAATGCCGTAGAACGTATCCTGCTCTTCTATTTCTCCTTTTTTTTTGCTTCCACAGATATCTTTTATTCCTCTACTATTTCTATACCTATTTGTTATTAACTTTGTCTGTCCATGCTATCATCCTGATACATCCAAAGCACAACATTTCACAGGCTTCTATCTCTTTCTGTCTGCTTTTCCTACTGCCCCTATTTCATAGACGTACTGTGCTGTGTTCCACACATATGCTTTAAACAATTTTCTTCTTGTTTCTATGTTTGTTGTCTTTGGACATAGCCGCTGTTCTTTCTTGTTATATGAGTTCGGTCACTTTCTATTGTTTTACGGTTATATACCCTATTTCCCCGATATTCAGTGGTATGTGAAGGGGGGTACGCTGCCAAGTTCCTTCAGCACTTGTGCATTTGTCGAATTAATAGTTTTTTTAATATATCCTTTTGCACAATTAACATTAATTGAAAATATTGCAAAACCAACACCTGTAGTTGTTTATAATAATCATCAGATATAAGTGCACTTATTTTTTCGTCATTAGGTTTTTCCGTCTTGAAACTGGTTGGACGCATACCTCCACTTATATATGTACTGAGCTAGCCTACACAGTTCCCTGGAATTCCCACAACAGCCTATATACAGCTCGATTCTCCTTTTATAGTTTTCTAATTATATATCCTATTTCACCGAGATTCAGTGGCATGTAAATGGGGGTTAGCAGCCTGTGGCTGTCAAGGACCCCCCAATACTTAAACATTTGCCAATTGCCGAATTAATAGTTTTCCAGTAAATCCTTTCGCACAATTAACATTAGTTGAGAATATTGCAAGTCCAATACCTGTAGTTGTTTATAATAATCATCATGTTTAAGTACAGTTATATTTTTCATCATTAATTTTTCTATCTCGAGACTGGTTGGATGCGTATCTCTTTTGATTTCTATTCTGAGCTATCCTACACATTTCCCTGAAATTTCCACATCCTACATCTTTCACTATCTGTGTGCAATAGTCTAACCTATGTCTAATTCTACCTCTCTTTTTCCCATCTTTGTTTCTAATATGTTCCGCACTATTCCCTCATGCCGTAGTATGTGGCCTATCATTCTATCACTCCTATTTTTTTAATCTTTTTCCACATACTTCTTTCTTCACCTACCATTTTTAGCACCTCTTTGTTCTTAACTTCGACTGTTCATGATATC
This sequence comes from Platerodrilus igneus, assembly GCA_036346225.1. NCBI lineage: Eukaryota > Metazoa > Arthropoda > Insecta > Coleoptera > Lycidae > Platerodrilus > Platerodrilus igneus. Next base: position 15,055,079 of record JARFIW010000280.1, on the reverse strand, counting down.
TTCATCATTCGTCTGTAGCACCACATTTCAAAGACTTCTACCTTTTTCTTGTCCGCTTCTCCTGCTGTCCAGGCTTTACAGCCGTACAGTGCTGTGCTCCACACACATGTTTGAACACAGTAGTTGCTTTTTCGTGTTAAATGTAGCACGACCTTGTACTAATCTTTGTTTAATATCTTTTGTGATTTTCCCATTTTGCGTTATTTGGCTTCCTAGGTATCAGAAATCCTTAACCTCTTGTAAGTTCTTGTTACCTTGTTTGTATTCTTGTTTTTGATTTATTTTTCCTTCTTTTGCATACTAGAACTTTAATTTTGTTCATTTTCATACCGTATCTCTCTGTTAGAACTGTCTCAATTTCATTTCAAACAGCTTCTAACTCTTCATTGCTAGATGCTAATACCGCTATAAAATTTGTTTAATAATATATTTCTCCTTAAGTTCAAATTATTCAGTTGCATATATGTATTTACAATTCATGAAGCTCCAAGTTATTTTTCAATATTTATTTTATATTAGAATATTACTTTAATCGTTGGCAATACTGCAATCGATTTTACAACCAAATTGTTACAGGTGTTTTTTTAAATAACAGCAATAAGATTATGATCAGAACACAGGTTAACTTTTTGTAAGAACATATGCCATATGTATTAACAAAATTGAACAACAACCTGACGACATGTTACCAACCATCGGTTACTTTTAAGTTTTACATAAATTCAAATTCTTGAATAATAATTTTTAGTAATAATTAAATTTCAGAAGTTTTGATTATCCAAATGCAATTACACAAATATTTATAAATTACAATTTAGAGCAATAATAAAATATCAACAAACTTCATTTCTTCTAAAGTGACAGAAAACCAAGTCACAAAGATTTAAATCGAACTATTATCTATATATACTTGTAAAATTTTAGAACGTTCTTACCAAATGTCATATGTTGAACAAGCAAAGGATCAGCGATGCACATGGAGATTCAACCCAATAATTAACAATTGTAAGATTTCTTCAAAAACTCCAAAATCCCATTTCAGCTCTACTTATAATGAACTATTAAGCGTTGTAGAATACATCCAACACCAAAATATGACTCGTCAAGTTGTTTTAATTCTTTCAACTTCTTACTGGATTTACATTTTTTTGAAATTACAACAGTCTTCCTAAATTAAATTATTCTCTTCGGCTTAAAATTATATACATTTAACTTCCAATCTGTTTCTCATAAGTTGCACTACAAGAAAGAAATTAATCAAGTCTTATAAAATTATAACTTACTAACTGATATAAAATGATGTCTATGATGTGTTAAACGACAACTAATTTATTTTTGCGGTGAGACCAGGCCCAGATACATGAGGCCATGATTATCAAGATATTCAAGAACGACCTTTGCCCTAACGTAACTAGAACAAAAGTGTTCATTACTTGGAAATGACAACTGAACGATTAATACGAATGCAGGTTACTGAAGAGGAGAGCTTGAGAGCCTGTCCTAACTATGCTAATCGTAGCAACACCCAAATAATGCATATTATTGAAAATTCTAAATAATTTATTAACGCAGGATAATATATGTACCGTTGTTTGTGTATTATTTAATAGCTTTAAATAAACTCAAACTGACAACCAAACTGTTAGTAATAACGCTAGTGGTAGTGATATCCCACGCGCAGGATACGTCACTGTAGTGACGCGCTTGTGTTACGACTCACCGGTAGACAGGTGTAGTAGAGTTCCGTCGTGACCGCGATATACAACAGACGTGCACGCGCTCTGACGCGATGTATAATGTTTTACATTGATATCCATTATATATGTATAATATTTAAGTTGTACGTTATGTTGAATTATTCCTGTGTTAACTTGAGTTCTGTTTCTTATTAAATCGCTTTATATAAATGCATTTTGCTTGCTTTCATAACGTGTTGAATCGCTCTGTTCCATCACATCCAACACAAACTAAACAAATCTAAATACCAATACTTGTAGAAAAGATTTGGTACAGTTTCGAATATGTTTTTCAACTTAATCACATCACACCCATTTCGCTAGGAAAACTATCAATCCAAACCTTTGTTGTTATGTAGATTGCAATTCTCCAATCCGTTGCGGAGACTTGTGTAAGACACGTGGTTTCTGCAAGGTTACGGACAACTCTTTTTAAAATATTATGGCCGCTTGACGAGAGCTGTGCTGTCAGAGCGCGTTGTACTGTGATCGGTGCACGTGATTGTGACTCTCAAGAACGTAATATAAAATATGGTTTAAGTGTGCAAATTTCTATGTTATGAAGTGATACAAACTGATATAAAGGTCAAATAATGTTTTTAATAACAAATGTCATGCATGTGTAGAATTTGAAAATAAATAAGGCCAAAAATACCATCCTGCTTTAAATATTTTTATGATAATAGTAAATATTTTTATAGGTGAATATATAATGAGGATAATATGATACAAGGGGCATTAGAATTTTATGCTACGATCCAACAATTGTGTCTATGGAATTTGAAATCATTACCATGTGACTGTTTTGTTTTGCTATTATTGGAGCTTATGCCAGCTTATTTTTTCAGATTGTCAATTATATGTATAATGGCAATGATCTAAGACAATTTAAAACAAAAATCAATTGATATTGATAATTTATAAAGAAAGAACAGTTGATGACCAGTTTTGTTGTTATTGCAGCTTACTCAGATTATAATGCCTCCCAATTACACATTTCTTACCATAATTTTATACACTATTATTATTTTTTGATAGTTATCTCTAAATTAGAAAGATGTTTTATTCTTATTTCTAAACTATTACTTTTTTTTTACAGATAAATCATCTTAATGATAGTCACAAACAGCTTATGGTGCATTGGGTAGGAGAAGAAAGTAATGTTATTATATGCCTCGCAAGAGATCCAACTCCTCCTATGCCAAACAATCCTATAAATCCTTCGAATGTTTACATTTCATATGATTATGGTGAAAATTATGAAAACAAAACACAGAGTTTTAAACTTGCCGATGGAAATTACTCAGTAATAGAGAAATTTTATAATCACCCAAAATATAATACACATGTAAGTTAATAATACCACATTTTTCAATTAATTAGTAATCAATTTTCAGTTTATCTTTGCTGATGTAAAAAATAAGCAAATTTTTGTTACAAAAAATTATGGTCGAATGATCACTAACATAAATACATTTTTTACACCCAGCGATGTTTCTTTCCATGAATATCAAACAAGTACATTTGTTGTCTTGGATAAAAGTGATGAAAAGCGCAAGGTTAGTATTTTATTGAACTATAATCGAGAAAAGAAACACATTTTATAATTGAAAAAGAATCATTTTAATTTATAAACATTGCAACAGTTTCTGACATGAATGAAATCTATTTATTATTTTTAATGGAAGAATAATTAATTTTATACAACTAAGAAAGTTTATTGTCTTTGGTTGAACTGAAAATGGATTTTTGTAGTTGTTTATCTATTTTTGTTTTATCAATTACCAAATTTGAATTTGGTATTGTACTGTTTTAACAGTAGACGGAAGAAAACATTTTTGTTTGTCGCATTTTTATCTACACTGATGAAGAATCGTTTAATTGGAACTAAAGTAGGAATATAAAAATTGTATTTTTTTTTCAATATTCTTTGAGGTAATAATTTTTTTAAATTTGTTTCTGTCGTAATGTGTCACTTGCACCAGTACTATTTTTTTTTTTTGTTTTACAGTTTTACAATTTGTCTATCTTATTATGGCAATTTTTTAGGCATGCTCACCTTTCTTTGTTGTAAATATTAGAGTATTTAAAAAAATACGTATGTACAGCATTCACATTTAAAGAAATCAGTGTTAGTGTTTTTGTACTTGGGGAATTGCAATACAAAGTGTCTATGGTATTATAAAATCGAATTTACTCCAATTGATCGAAGATGCGGATTTAAATGACAAAAAAAACTCTTAAAAGAAAAGCTATGATAAATGACACAAATCAGACTTTTTATCATTTTGAGAAAACTTTGGAAAACTAACTGGGTAGTACAAAAATTTCACAAATTTACTCTTAAATATTTAACAAAATGAGCAACAATCAAGGTTGAAAAATCTCATTGCTATCAAAAAATATAGTTAGCATTCCTAACTGCAAGTTTTATTTTCTCTTAAAATTGCAAAATTATAAATAGTAATGACATTTCTGTTAAAAGGGAAGCAGGAATAAGATTCTTACTATTGGTATGGTTAGAAATTTTGTGGTTGCTTGTTAGCATATGTTTGTCATGAAATTCAGTATATGTATAAATATGTGAGAAATTAAATTAGTTAGCATTATAAGAAAAAAATATTGTGATGCTAGAGTTGTATTTTGACCAGAAACGATGACTTCACATTGCACCAATTAAACTATGGCTTATGGTAAGAACTAAACATCCCTGTCATGGAAAAACTAGAACTATGTACCTAATGCACTTTAGCTGTGACTAGTTGATATATAAAGTTTGCAGTGGAAGTTGAGGAGCCAACATGGCAAACGGTTTTTAATTTAATAAAAAAAATTAATGATAAATTACTTCATCATCATCATCATTAGGTCTTCAGTCCTGGAACTGGTTAGACGCGTACCATCATTGTTTCCTATTCTGAACTAACCTACAGATTTCCCTGAAATTTGCACAGTCTGCATCTATAACTATCTGATCTAGGTCTACATCTACCTCTTTTTTTCCTATCTCCGCTTGTAATATATCCCATTCTATTCTCCAAAAATGCCTTAGAACGTATTCTGCCCTTCTATTTCTCTTATCTTTATCCCCAGATATCCTTGTTCCCCTACTATTTCTATAACCTATTTGTTATTATCTTTGTCTGTCCATGCTATCGTCCTCATACATCTGAAGCACAGCATTTCAAAAGGCTGCTACCGTATTTCTGCATGCGTTTCAGACTGCCCGTATTTCATAGGCTCCACACATATGCTTTCAACAATGTTCTTCTTGTTCTATGTTTGTTGTCTTTCCTCACAGGCGCTGTTCCTTCTTGTTAGATGCAGTTCAATCACCTTCTATTGTTTTACAATTATATACCCTATTTCTACGACCTTCAGTGGTTGTGAAGGGAGGGGCGTCGCCGTGGATCAATGTAGTAAGCGTAAGACTACGGATCCCAAGGTCCCGGGTTCAAATCCCGACACGGCCGACTGCTTGAAAAATGGCAGGTGAGCATTTTTCACAAAAATTACGCCCTCGTTCGGATGAGAGGTTAAATGGAGGTCCCGTGTGTGAGTGTTGTCACGCACGTTAAAGATCCCTACCTTGCCTGGAACGGCAAGGGTTCGGCAAAATTCTAAATTTCCAGGCAACAAAAAACTCGCCTCCTGGCCAATGTAGTACCGTCTGGTGGAGCATTGGAAATATAAATGCACGGTTGTGAAGGGAGGTAAGCAGCCTGTGGCTGTCAGGTTCCCCCAACACTTAACCATATACCGATTTAATATATTTTCCAATATATCTTTTCGCACAGTCATCATTAGTTGCAGATATTTCGCAACCACCAACTAGTTGTTTATACTAATCATCAGATTTATCTGCGCTTATTTTTTCGTCATTAGGTTTTCCGTCTCAAAACTGGTTGAACACGTACCTGCACTTATTTATATTCTGAGCTAGCCTACCTAGTTCCTGAAATTCTCACACAACATGTGTATACAGCTCGTTCCCCTTCTATTGTTTTCTAATTTTATGCCCTATTTCACCGAGATTCAGTGAAGGGGGTTAAGCAACCTGTGGCTACCAAGATTCCCCAACACTTAGACATTTGCAAGTAATGGTTTTCCAGTAAATCCTTTCACACACTTAACATTATTCGAGAATATTGCCCAACCAATTTTGTAGTTACTTATAATAATCATCATGTTTAAGCAGATATTTTTCGTCATTAGTTTATCCATCTTGGGATTGGTTGGATGAGTACCTCCATTGATTTCTATTCTGGGCTAGCCTACACATCTCCTGAAACCCCTACAGCCTACATCTTTTACTATCTGTGTGCAGTAGTCTAACCTAGGTCTGCCTCTTCTTCTTTTTTCCTATCTCTGCTTCTAATATATTCCGCACTATTCCCTCATGCCGTAGTATGTGGCCTATCATCCTATCTCTCCTCTTTTTTACCATTTTCCACATATTTCTTTCTTCCCCTACCATTTTTAGTACCTCTTCGTTCTTAACTTTGTCTGTCCATGATATCTTCATCATACGTCTGTAGCACCACATTTCAAAGGCTTCTACCTTTTTCTTGTCCGCTTCTCCTATTGTCCAGGCTTCACAGCCGTACAGTGCTGTGCTCCACACATGTTTTAAGCAATCTTTTCCTTGTTTCTATGTTTGTGGTCTTTGAGCACAGTAGTTGCTTTATCTTGTTAAATGTAGCACAACCTTGTGCTAATCTTTGTTTTATATCTTTTGTGCTTTTCCCATCTTGCGATATTTGGCTTCCTAGGTAGCAGAAATCCTTAATCTCTTGTAAGTTCGTGTTACATACTTGTATTCTTGTTTTTGATTTATTTTCCCCACCTTTGCATACTAGAACTTTAGTTTTAGTTTTGTTAATTTTCATACCGTATCCCTCTGTTAGAACCGTTTCCATTTCATTAAGAGCAGCTTCTAACTCTTCCTTGCTAGATGCTAATACCGCTATATCATCTGCAAATCTAAGCATATCAATTTTTTGTCCCTGCATAGTAATTCCAAATGTCTTTCTGCATTTGACCTTATTCATTGCCTCTTCTATGTACAAGTTAAAAATCAATGGGGATAGGGCACATCCCTGTCTCACCCCTTTCCTAATGTTTACTTCTCTACGTTCCTGCTCTAATTCTATTACTGCTGTTTGCTCTTTGTATAAACTATGTACTATTCGTCTATCCCTATAACTCATTCCAATCTTTTTGAGTATTTCAAACATTTTTTTCCATTTTACATTGTCGAATGCTTTTTCCAGATCCACAAACCCTATATACACGCTTTCCCCTTTTTCTATTGTTTTCTCCATTATCACTCTCAGAGCTAAAATAGCCTCCCGTGTTCCCCTGTTTCGCCTAAACCCAAATTGGTCTTCTCCTAGTATTTCTTCTGCCCGTTTTTCCATTCGTCTTTGCACAATTCTAGTTAATATTTTTGACACGTGTGCTGTCAAACTTATTGTTCGAAAATTTTCACATCTATCCACGCCTTTCTTTTTTGGTATAGTTACTATGATGCTACGTTTGAAATCTTTGGGTATCTCGCCTGTCTCATACATATAGCTTACAAGTTGGAAGAGACGTTCTGTTACTGCTTGTCCAGCGGCTTTAAGAGTTTCTGCTTGCACCTTATCTGTACCCGGCGCCTTACCATTTTTTAGACTCTTTAATGCTAATTCAAACTCATCTCTAAGTATAGGATATCCCAAGTCATCATTTTCAATGTCTGATTCCTGTTCTAATGCAGTTAGTTCCTCTCTTGCATATAAATTCCCTATATATTCTTGCCATCTACTCACTTTCTCGTTTTCTATAATGACGTTTCCTTGTGCGTCCCTTATATTTTTACTATACGGTTTTATATCCCTAAAATTCATTCTAATTAATTTGTATGCTTTGTCTGTCTTTCCTATTTCCATCTTCGTTTGTACCTCTTTGCACTTTTCATCAATCCATTGTTTTTTAGCTTTCCTGCATTTTCGAATAATTTCCCATTTTATGGCTTTGTATTTCTGTTTTCCTGTTTCGTCTGATTTATTTTTGTATTTTCGTCTTTTTTCTATTAAATTCAGGATATTTTTTGTTATCCATGGTTTCTTATTTTCTTTTTGTGTATACCCCAGAATATCTCTGGCCGCCATGTCTAGGCTGGATTTAATGTAATTCCATTCTGTTTCTACTTCCTTAGTATCAGATATTTTCCCGATATCTTTGAGCAATTCATTTGACTTTTTTTCGAATCTTTCTTGAATATCTTTATCCTTTAGTTTCTCTAAGTCTAATTGCCTTTTTCCGTTTCTTTTTTTCACATTCTTAAATTTAAGTGCGGCCTTCATAATTACGATGTTGTGGTCAGTATCTATATCTGCTTCTGGGTAGCTTCTACAGTCTTTTACTTGATTCCTAAACCTTTGTCTAACAAGAATGTAATCTATTTGATATCTTCCTATATCTACTGGCATCTTCCACGTATATCGTCTTCTAGCATGATGTTGGAATAACGTGTTTGTGATGATTAAATTGTTCTTGTCGCAAAATTCTATCAGCCTATTTCCCCTGTCGTTTCTCGTGCCTAAACCAAATAAACCTACTTCCGCTCCTTCCTCCCTCACCTACCACGGCATTAAAATCCCCGTAATTATTAAGTTCTCATGTCCTTTACGTATCTTAATATGTCTTGATATCTTTGTAGATGGCTTCTACCTCTTCGTCACTGTAGCTAGAGGTGGGCATGTATACTTGTATTATTACTGTGTTTACGGTTTAGATTCTAATCTAACCATGAGTACTCTTCGTTCTTTTGTAAGTAATTTTTACACAGTATCCTATCTTTTCCGCATAACTATCCCCACACCCAAATTTCCTTCCTCTGCCCTGTATGAATTACCCTGAAGTCTCCACTCCAAAATCCCCGCCTCTGGCCACCGAACCGCTGATCCCTACTATGTCTAGTGATAACCTATTCATTTCGATTTTTAGGTTCTCTAGCTTACCTACTTGCTTCATACTTCTAACATTCCACGCTCCGACTGCAGAATGTTTCTGACTCTTATTTTAACTTTCCGATTGCATCCTCCAGTAGTCCCCTCCCGGAGATCCGAATGGGGACTATTTTAACTCGAATCTTTTACCCCAGAGAATGCCATCATGTTTGTTACAATTTAAGTCGCTGTGTACTTGGGAGATAATGTGGTTGTTTCCCGTTGCCTTCCACATTGCGGTAGTGTGTCTTATACTGCCATACCGACCCCTATGGTCTCTGCCAATCTAAGTACCGAAAGAGCCGCTGCCCTCTTTCGGGGACCTGTCTTAGTCTGGTTCCTCACTAACGACCCTACTACTTTGGTTGGACCTGTAGTTTGGCTCTTTAGCTCATTAGAACATGCAAGCCATTTCACCTGTTCTAGTAATTTAGAACTTCGGCAAGGTGCAGGTCCATTCGAAATGGATATAAATTACTTACTACTGATTATTATTTAAAATTAGTTTCTTGCTTAAGTGGATTGTATGGTGTCACATTTGTAATTTAATCGTTATAGAAAAATCCCTAGCCTAAATTTTAAGAAATTCTGTTGAACTGCTAAGATATCAGTGGGATATTTGACATTTCAAAGTGAAAACTCTAACATTGTATAAGAAATGTCATTTGATCTCTTGCTATTAACTGTGATAGTTGATATGATTTATTCTTCTTTATCAAAATGCACTGTCGCATTATTGTAATTCTAGATCCTCGAATGTTAAAGTAAGAGTGTGATAGATTGAGAATTTTGAAAACATTTACAAAAATGTCATTGTCATTTACCTTGTAATAGATTTTTATGAACTATCTTTACTTGATTAAGTTTTGCCAAAAATCATTTCAACAGTTCATACACAGTATTTTAAACTACTACTACCACTACTGTGCTGTCATAAATTGTTAATGAAAAGAGAGCACAACAACCCCCCCAATCTCATGCTAAACAACTACAGGGAGTTTGCGTCATTGTATCTGATCTGGTAGACTGACTGAAAATAAAGAGAATGACCACAATTAGTTAAATTTCAGATATTTGCTGTATTTTTCTTCTCTCGATAAATTGAGTTCCAGATAGATAGGTCTCTCTTTCAACTGTTCTATATGAATCAATATGTGGTGTTTGTTAATTTGTGGAGCTTTGTAAACATGTTACAATCTGTTACTATGGAACAAAACCATAGTTTTATTGTATTGTTTTGTTTCTATATTTAAATAAAAGGTTGTAGAAAACCAAGTAAAATTCCTTGAGTCTAGTTGTTTGAATTGTGAGGGCATGCTCGTGGTTAATTTCAGAGAAAGAAAAATTATTAACTAGACACTGAAAAATAGTTACTGCAGTTTTCAAAACCAAATTTTAATTTTTAAATAAAGCAAATTTTGGGCAATTGTTTCATAGTTTGTATTGATCATCTTTGGTAACGCTTTGCTAAGAATGAAAAATAATTATCTATTTTAGCATACCACATCATCTGAAATAAATTATCTTCTTCTAATAATATTCCACATTCGAACTATTATGTATATAAGAAAGTCTAATAATTGGTTGTAGAAAATTACATTTTTGGATTTAATAGAAGACTAGTGCTATTGCATTACTTTAGTTAAACGTAATGTATTAATAATGTATTTATTAGTGTATGGTTAATAGTTTATTATTTGATTGAGGATACGTCTTGTATAATCAAAGGTTTTAGAGTAATTAAGATGTTGAAAGCAACAGTGAGTGCCAATTTCTTTTTCATAGTATCCAAGGTCTTCTACATAATTAAATAATAATACGAAAATAATCTGGATGACCAGTTGAGAATAATTCCAAAAAATTACTTTAGGGATGATTAACTTTAAAAATACTTTCGAACAAAGAAAAGTAGCTTAAATCATTTAAATTGTAACCAGAAGTGGTAACATTTTTCTCTTTCCAATAAATCAAAATGCATAATAAATCGGACCAAACTAGACAGTACCATTGAGATACGTCTAGACATTCAAATCAGCAGTTATGCAAAATCCATGGCAAATATAGTTGAAATAAACACATACGCAACCACGAAACATACCAGAATTATAAACATAAAGATGAGATAATTAGATAATAGCATGAGACAATAATAACATACGCCAACACCAGACAATACATTCATAAAGATATCAGTGAATTGTGATAGCAGAGTGAAAACCTGTATGAAGTATTATATGACGGTACCAGCGAAACAGGGCTGTGCGGTAAAAAGGGAAAACTTGACTAATATGTTGGCAGTCTGAAGTGAAAATAAAACGCTTTGAAAACCACGGACTTTAATCGATGGTGACCCCGTAAAATATATAGAAGCTAGAAAGTTAACCCATGCCACACCTAATTGACATTTTTATTTATCTGCAACAAAACGAAAGTGCACTACTCTGTTTTTCTTTCTAGAGATTGAAATTGAAAATTGAACTGTATGTTATTTTATTTCATATTGCTTTCTGTTGTGGTATTCTTGAGATGGTAATGATAACATACAATGTGGAAATAGAAAAAGACTACCAGATTTTCTTGCATGTTTGTTTAAATTTCTATATACAAGGACATTTAAAATCACAGTGGAAATTTCATTACCTGATTAAATTACATATAGTTTGGTAATATTAAACAAAAGTTTTTTTTTTAATATTTTTTTGTTCATCTCTAAAGTGACCATTTTTCAACATATTTCTTTATAATAGAGATTAGGTGATGTGGAAAGGGGAGTTTTTTAAATATCTAACACAGAAAATATTTTTTGTTGTAAAAGGGAGGCTGAAGTACCAAAGGAATCCAATAGGAAACCTCGCCTTCCACCAGATTAGAACCTACATGATGGTAAGTTGGGTTCACAGAAAATTTTGATGTAAGACAAACTAAACCGAGATTGCCAAAGAATTTCTTAAAACTTAGAATGATGGTAATAATATTGATTTTTAACTTAATTTGCTGTTGTTTGTTTTTAAAGAATTGTTCATTTTGTATTGACTATTTTTGTATGTTCAATTTTGAACACTGAGTAAAAGGGTCAATTAAAGGATAATATAGCAGTTACATAAAGTTTATCGTGCTACTAAGGGGTGCAGATATAATGCTATTGATGTGCATTTTCAAATTTGATTGCATTAGAAAAGCATATCCGACATATTTAGAAAGTAAAAAGAAGTTCTTGCAGATGTCATAGAATGACATCACTTTTGTTGCTTTATTTAACATTACTTTTACTATTTGAATTACAATTTTTAAAATGAGTGCAATATGATTCAACAGAGGCTTTGGTAAATAACATGGGTTTACCAACAAAACCTCCCTATCTGCAGCAATTAAATGCAGCTGTTGACCAATACATCTTTGTCTGTAATTTATCAAGGTTACAGATGAATGTTCTGTCAGTCAGCATAAGTGATATAAAAATGATTTGCTATTCATGCAAATGTAGCTAGGTCATGCATTTGTATTGCTACAGTTTAAAATGTATATAGGTCAACAAAAGTAAAAAGAGTAGAATGGTAAACCAGAAGTGCAACTTCACATTTTTACTGCTGATAATGTATGTCCCAGTAATATGAATTGCAACATGTGTGCATCTTCCTATAAGAATACATTGTTGCTACTGTTTTATTTGTAGTAATCTTACAAAGAATTGGCTTAATAATTGCTTATTAGTGTGGAGTTTGAATTACTGGGTAATATTTATTCCCCTGTGGAAACTTTAAATGAAAGGAATATATTAAAAATTTAATACTTTACTATGCATGCACTCAAAAACTGGATTGATTTTATACCTGTCTTGTCTAAAATGAAGGGATTTTTACAATTCTTTATGATGATTTTTATTAAATTTTTGGGAGTTTTTGAACCTTTATACCATTATATAATCGCTATACTTTTGTATGAATTTTGAAAATCTCAAGAGAGTTATACTTATTTATATCACTATTGGTTTGTAATATAATCGCTATTGGATGAATTTAATCCCTATGCTTAGTAACTAGAACAACAGATTAAAAATTCCTTTTTTTCCTTTATTTTTTTAGTGCTACTATATTTTGCATGCAACCATTATTGAACCGGCATTAGCCATTAGGTGTTTTACAGGCAATTCATCGCATGACAAAGGTAACCTTCACAATATTTTCCATCGACTGTATATTAACCATAGTAGTATATAGTGCGGGTTCTGACGCCTCCAGAGGTGGTCATTGACGCCCCTGCCCCCGTGACGATTTCGAGTTCATCGACCTTTGCGTGTGAAGTCAGAGGCCACACGTTTATTGTGGGTTGTTGACCTTGGTATTTCGTTGTTATTGGTCTATGGTGACGTCATCGGGCGGATGCATTGACCTTGGGATTCGACATGGAGCAGTCATAGTTGAATATGGGTTATTGACGTTTGTTTTGTGGTGGTGGAGTAGGTGCGGCTCCGTGGTATAGTTGGTGTGCGTGTGACTACTATGTCCAAGGTCTTGAGTTCAGAGCCCGACCTGGTCTGCTTGAAAAATATTAGGCGAGCATTTTTCACAAAAATACGCCCTCGTTCGAATGAGAGGTAAAATGGAGGTCCTGTGTGTGAGTGTTACCATGCACGTTAATGATTCTTACCTTGCTTGCAACAGCAAGAGTTTGGCAAAATTCAAAATTTTCAGGTAAAAAGAAAAACTCGCTTTCTGGCCAATGTAGTACCTTCAGGTGGAACATTCGAAAATCAATTGTAGGGGGTGGTGGAGTAGGTTGCTGACCTTTGTTTTTGCATGACCCAAGTCGTTGCAAGCCGGGTTCAATGACTTGTCAATGGTGGATTTGTTGACCTTTGGATCCCTGCACTTATGACGGATGAGTCGTCGAAGCGGGCAATGTTTGGTTGGTAACGTTGGCCTTTGGGTGCTTCTGTCGGGTGCTAGTCTGTAGCAAAATGTTGATGTGTAATCTATGTGGTGTTTTCTTTACTCGGCGTCACGATCTACTACATCATGAGTGTAAGCGTTGTTATATCAACACACAAGGTCAGTGTAGTTGTAGAGCGTGGTTGTAGACTATTAATGTGTGAACATTACATCAAGTAGCAGGATCGTTCAGGTATTTGGATGGACAATCTGCTTCCAAAAGGAGATGCTGGAAAGATGTAAATAAGGTGGAAAAGGAAGTAACCGCAACACCGCTCAATGGTAACACAGTTAAAGTAAACAACAGGTTTAATAACAGCCTTTTATTTGTGTAGCAGTATCTGCGACAACTCTCAACTGTGTGAGCCATGTGGTATGTACGTTATACGGCAAGCTTTTGCTGGCTATCTGTAGTTTGTTGCACAAAGCGAAAATTGTGTCGAAGTTGGAAGATGGGGTGGAATTCATGTGCAGCGCTTTCAAAAACAGAATTGTAGAATATCAGGTTAACAGTGCACATCATATAGCATACAATGAATTTTTTGATGAAATAGCTGACAATAGCACTTAGAGTGCAAAACCATAAAATGATTAAAGTTAATTTAGTGTTGTTTGGACACTTTATCCAACAAACAAAAGAAGTCGGCGAGATTGTCTTTTAATACAGCATTCACAGTTGTAGATGCAGAGTCGGACGTGAATAAGATATAGGATGATTTTCTGGAAACTATTGAAAGTAGGGGATCGGATACCAGAAGCTGGATTTCAGTTGGGCATTACATAGGATTCTTTTTGTAAAGTTAAGTATAAACAAATAAAATCCTATGTGGTCGTGCTCATACATCAAGCTACCATGACTGATCGAGAATAAGCATGCAGTCATTAACGTGCAAAACGGCAACGAACATCCGATTTCATTGTTTTAATAATACGAGAACGTGCTTTACTCTACAATCAGGAAAGAATGCTACACAATCGACACCTTATGCAAAAAGGTATTGCTAGAGTTAATCCTTGTAGAAAGCAGATCGCCCATGGTACGATAGAAATTTCATTTACTTTGCAGCAGCGAATACAGGCACATAAACATTGCAGAATAGCCTATTTAGATCCAGAAATCCAAAAATGTTGCAATAGGGATTGAGTAATACACTAACTGCAATGTAAGTTATGCAAATGACACAAAATAGACAAGTTATTCTAATGAGAATAGTTAAATAAGAAACATTTTTGAGAAGGGCGTGCATTTCTTTAAGTCATAATAATCCTTCTGTTTCTATTCGAGAAATGTCTGTTGTGTCGAATTTACCTCGAATGAAATTTGGAAAGTTTTAAAGTCTAATAACTATGAACGCTACAAAAGTCGTGTTAGTCACGGCCGTTGATCAAGTTTTAATATTAGACAATTACAGTATTGTAATTTAATAATGAACAAAATTAAGCAAGAGGATGATTTTTTTAAAGAATGTTATATGGACGGACAAATATAATTTTTACAGTTGTGGCATGTTGAATAGAAATAACAAATTTTACTGGGGTAGTGAAAATCTCTAGCAAAATGGTGCAGTAAGATATCAAGAATGTTTATCAATAAATACACTAGTAGTTGAAACTATCTTAACGAATTGTTTCCACATAAATACACCATTAACCAAGGCATATTTGCATGGTCAGCAACAAGTGAGTCCACTTGATTATTTTCTTTGGAGTGTAGTGAAAAACGAATTATACAAAACTCTGCAGACAATGTAAAACAACTACAACAAAATCTTTTGATGTATTTAATCAAATTCTTGATAAGGAAAAAATGAGGTCAATTGTGCATAGAACAAAATGAATTTTTGTTTGAACATTTGCCGTAGTTTTCCACTAAAAATTTAGTAAGCATTTTTAGACTAAGGTGTTTGTAGCTATTAAAAAGAGAAATCTGCTTTAGTAGGTGTTTTAAAGATTTCTTTAAGCTTTTTACCAAAAACAAATACTAAACGTTCATGTGCCTCATATCGTGCAATTGTAGTAAAAATCCACACCTACTAAATAAAAAGCATGCATGATGCGATTTTGAAAAGAGTTGAAAACAATAGACATTTTTTTACGGATGAATTATGGTGTAGTATAAAAGGATGTCTTATGAAAGTGCAATTCCATCAATGATTTTCCTGCTAACATCCAATACAACCTTGACTTTGGTAGTTGTACTATCGGACTTAAACACCATGTGGGGTGAAATGTAGTAAACAGGTTTATGTTTGTAAGGAAAATCTAGACACAAGACTCATATGACCTACTTCGATGTAGTCTTGCATAAATGAATTGTAGGTCCCGCAAAGGGCAATACTGCCATAAACCTACCTGGTTTGTTTCTAAAAAGGTTTTTCAACAAAGTATTTTTGGGATTTTTTGTATGTTTGAAGGATTGTTTTCTAATTACCAAAAACAACTTAAGTTTCATTTGATGGTTCAATGCGGACCCAAGACAATGGAAATTGTTCTGTGTAAACCTGCAATAGCTTACAAAAAAGTTTGATACAGTTGTCATAAAAAACTATCACTAAAAACTTGAGGGTGTATGTTTTCGTGGGATTTGTTCAGAACTACTAAGTAGTTACTTGACAAATCGCCAACACTGTAACACCCAATACCACACTGAGTATGAATGTGTAACGTATAGAGTTCCTCAAGGGACTGTACTGCACGCGGTACTTTTTTTGGTTGATATTAATGATTTACTAAACATGAAGTTAAATTGTGATATTATTTCTTTATGATACTATTATGATTGTAAAATATTATGAATGGAATAACATCACGACTAAAGCACTGCACTATTTAAGCATGGTAATTTACTGGTTTACCTGTAATTTACTAACACTAAATGTGAACAAAACCAAATATATGCCTTTTGCATCATTGAATAAAATTACTGTACCGGTAAAGTACGAATATATATAAACCAATAATATAGTAGTACAAGTCAACATTTTGTTACGGTAACTTTTTGAAATAGGGCGATTTTGAGTAATTGGCAACTACCTTAATTAAAAATACTAAGTTAAAACATTTTTATGTTAATTCTCAAATTATACAAGCTTGACAAGTTTAATAAATACGTATTAAACCGTTCTGTATAAAAATTTACCTCAGTACATGGAATACATCCAAATAGGTCTTTTTTAAAACTTCTTGCTCCATACTTTAGAGGGGTTGTGCATTTACCGAGAAATTTTGTTTTGTTATTTGTAGGCGTTTGAGCTTGCTCCAGTTTTATGGGTAATAAAATCGTTCCTCCTAATTAAGTCATTCCGGATATCCCCGTAGCGTGGATCTATAATAATACAAACCTCTGTTCTTTCCTGAAAGTTAGCAAATGGCTTTCTTTGGCTGTGTCCCGGGTTGCATAAATTGCTTAGAAGTTTTAAATTATATTTTGCTTTTTCATGCGAACAACGAAATTCAATGAAATTATCGTATCTTGCCTTCTTTATTGCTTGCATTCTACGAATGTTTTTGCCATTGTCTGGAGTATATTTTTTGCTTGCTTTCGTAGAATATTTAACATTCTATTGCTGGAAATGGCTTTATGTTGCTTACCCCTGTCATTTTTCAAGCTGTATAAATAAAAGTTCAACTTTTGAAAAGCTCTCTTACTTATTTCGTCCTCTTACTATTCGTCTCTTCTGTAAAATTACGATTTTAAAATGCATTTTGTGCTAGTGTGGTTGTTAGTGGTTCCAGCATCCAGCCATAGACAAATGCAGCCGCATTTCTTTACCCTAAGATGGTACCAGAGAGAATATAGCTTAAGGTACAGTGTGTTTTTCTGTTTGCTCTACTTGTGTTGCTGTTTTGAAAGATAGAGACTTTTTTTTGATTGATTCCGCAATAAATTGCAGACCATACATTACCAAATACATGCTCATAACACGAACCATTATGTATGTTATTCTTAAAGCTTGCATTATAGAGCATTTTCTATTGTTTACTTTTCTGTATAAATAAATGTTATCGTCCACAACTTGCTGTTTAAAATTTTAATGTTATGTTCTTAAACCTTACAAGGTGCACTTCCTAGAGCAGATGCTACTGTATTGTTTCTAGCAGATGTTACTGTATTATTTTTTTATTTCTTGTACATATTTAGGGCAGGAACATGTAAGTATTCTTGCATTTAAATAATAAATTGTATTCTCGATATTTTAAAATGTTTAGGTGTATACTGTAGTATATGTAAATTGGCGCTTTGTGTACGTAATGTTATACCTAACTATTATGTAAATGTGTTTTTGACGTTGGTAAATATTCTTTTGG
Organism: Platerodrilus igneus; assembly: GCA_036346225.1. Lineage (NCBI taxonomy): Eukaryota > Metazoa > Arthropoda > Insecta > Coleoptera > Lycidae > Platerodrilus > Platerodrilus igneus. The sequence continues at coordinate 15,037,112 of JARFIW010000280.1, read as the reverse complement.
GACCGAAGTTTCCAATTTTTTCTTTCTATATTACCCACCTAATTCTACGATGTTTTTGAGCTAGTCCGAACTCTAATTATTTTGGAGTTTCATTTCTACCATTCTGTCCCTGGTATTGTTGCGGTATTCGGTATAGGCGATTTTCTCTATTTACTTTGCTGCTTTATTTATTGTTTGCACAGAATACCGTAGCAATTTTACCTGCACTAAAGTATACATTTCTTACTATTATTATCGATTACTTTTACTGGAGTTGGGGTACTTAAACATTCAATTTATTTTATCCAGGAAAATATTAACTGTTAAACAACTGATGATAATGTATATGGGTTTAGTACAGTCCGTAATAGTGTATGGGACAGTACTTCAAACACTAAAATAGATAAGCTCCTGTAACGCAAAAAAAACTAAATTAAAAATAATTGTCAAAAACCCAGAACATATAGCATTACATGGCTTTTTACTGAAGCTAACATTTTTAATCTTAAGCAATTATGTTCTTTTGAGAGTCTTAAATATTTCTGAAAATATTGTATAAAAGGTGCTGTCGATGACAAATACAATACAAAAAGCAAAAATCGGTTAAACGAAATACCTTATATAATAAGTAAATTCATCAACAAAGCTTTGACTATCAGTTGACGATGGAACTTAAAATTGCTGGATATTCAAAAACATTGAAAAAATGGGTTGTTATACTTTACCAAGCAATAATTAAACATGTATTTTATAGGTACAACTAGTACAGCTGGCTCGGTTTTATTTCGATAAATGTTTAATGTTATCACTATTAGTAATTTAATGTGGACAATTGAAAATTTTTTAATTAATTTTTTCCTGTATACAGAAATATAATTTATAGACGATAGTGCACTTGATGAACAGATTCAGTAATTAAAATAACAGGATGAGCTTTAGTTGCACAATACAAATTGAGCATGAGCTTGATTCATCGTGAATACATTTACACATTGCGGTAGCTACAAATACTCGTATTGGTTGAATAGTAGTTTTGAAAAATTGTGAATATATTTTCACTGTGTCGATTGGGTGCTCCAAATTATGTAGCAAAATTACATGTTCAAATAAACTCAAACTTTTTAATTAACTTTTCTATACATTAAAAATGTAATGTAAAAGAACCATGGTACTATTCACTTATGTTTTGGCAAGAAACACGATAATAATTAGAACTTTTTTAAATATTTTTTAGTATTGCGAACTGATATATGTTACTCTATTTATTGCCTGTGCTATTAGAGGTCTTGTCCGTTACGTTAATTATAATATGATCTAATTCGGTAAATTAACGAAAAATAAAATATGTATAATTTATAGAACGGTGCATACAACAAAATAAGTGTTCATATTGTTTAATAAACGAATAAGCATACAAGAAAGGGTATTAGTTTTTTGTTCCAAATTCTTCTTCAGACGATGAAGACAAGCCACCGTCTCCTAATTGTATGATCAAGGACTCTACTACAACTTCGTTAACAATGTCCAGTTGTCACATTTTTAATTTTAAATCTTGAAGCATTTTCCAATTGTCTGCTGTTACATTTGCAACAGCTTCTTGAAATATGGGTCGAAGTTCTACCATTTTGAACATTTTATTTTTTCTTGCAAATTCATTTTTATCCCTGTATTTCTTTATTTATCGTAAATAATATTGTTTCCTTATAACTATTTCACTTTTTAAGCACACTATTTCCCAACCCCTTGTGTATCTTTAATTCAATACATATAACCAAATATATTCTGCTAAATTATTTACCTAAAACAAATTTTATTCAAGAGAGTTCTCAGTGTTTCCTTTTAATCGAGACATCTCGCTGTATTCAGACGCCTTATAAAACTTTGTTTAGCGTAGGTGGATTATTATTTTCAAAAAAGAAATAGACTCTACGTCTAAGATAACTCTTAATTTCATAGTCAATCTTGTCCAAAATTATGTGTGTCAATGGTGCAATTATGGTGAATGTAATATATGTCTGCTTGTACTCGTATAAAGTTAAACAATGCTACAATTTGTTACGTCAAGTCATTACCCGCTCGAATAAATTCCATTTCTAATCTTAAATTCTCCTACAATACTCTATATAGTGCACCTGTTCAAAATAAGCCCGCTTCAACATGATTTTAACTCAGATCCATTTTGCTTTTAAAACGAAAATTTATTCGATAAATTAAATAGTTAATATCTTGTTTTAGGTATCCGTTAATTTGTTGAACATTCCGATCATGTATAATTGCTTTCTCTTGTGTTTCCCATCTTAAGACTTGTCTAAATAATGGATCCTACTATTATTTGATAGTGTGTTTTCCAGTTTGCTAATTGTGCTTTGATAATGCGAGGATTGCAGTTCGAACTCGTGTTATTTGAACCAGTTTTTAATTTGATTCTGCAGCTTGTGCGTTGAAATATTTTCTACATTACTCGTCCCAGTACTTCAAGAGCGATGCACGTTTTTTGTTCGATAAGTAGAAGGTATCTTGCGTGTATCGGTGAGTTTTCCACGCTTACCCATCCTACTCAGACTCTCTTTTTAGCTCTTAGCTGGAGGCCGAATTGGTTCTTTTTTATGTAGCTCTAACTGTTCTTTGCTACAGCCTGTAGATCGCTAGTGCCGTTATGGTAACAGGGAAAATAGATCCCACGACCATGGCGATGCGGTGCTGATTCACTCCCGATGACGTGCAAGCTAAGTATCTCGACACATACAGGTATACAACTTGTTTTCTTTTGTGTATATCAAGGGAATATTCCTTATCAGCGTTTGGTGTAGTTACGTGATAAGAAACATGACACTGTAGGACTATTGTTTGTTTCTGCGAATCGATATTATCGCTCTACAGGTGTGATATACCATTGTTAAAAATGTTTTACTAAAGTTCCACACGCTAATTCTTTTCTGCTGATTAGTTTATTTTACTAAAGGTATTATGTGCAATTCTAAAAACGCTTGACAACCGGCTACGTCTAGGTACGTAGCAAATTGCTTTGTTAGTTCAGGTTCTTATATAAATAAAAAAATTTTTTCCCTTCAAACAATCTTTTCAGTAACTATCCAACTGAGTGTAGTAAGAATAACTTCTTAATTTTCTTTGGGAATTAAACCACTTATATTTTTTTAAATCAACTTTATTTACGTAAATATTAAGAAGAATGCTAAACAAACCACAACAGACATACAGGGAGTATTTAGTAAGAATAACAATTGGCTTGCCTGACTGTCAGATACAAATTTAATTTAGAAGAATTTGTGTAAATACGTCGACTCCCAACAAAAGATCTACGCAATCTGAAATAAAAAAATTGATGATTTGCGAGTTCTCTCTTTACGATATGAGACTAATCTCCTTCAACCAAATGGGTAGTAGGTAGGTGACCACAGATTTCTGGTATAACAAAAACAATCCTAATTGTTTTTAAGTTGAGCATCATTCTTGTGAGAACTAGTAAAACACAGCAAACTACCATTAATTTTCCATGAGCTCAAACCCAATCCTCGTAATTTAGTTGACCTTTTTTCTTTCTTAACAAAGTTTTGTCTGCATTTTTCTGTAGTAAAATTTCCACATGTTTTCATTATTCAGTAATGCTGAAACAATTCATTTTTAGCCAAAAACATCAACGATTATTACCTGAGCAGTAGCTAATAATGTTGTATTTCGAATTGAATGTGAAAATTAGGAACTAACTTGAGTTTGTTAATTAATTGCTCCTTTAGAGACTGTAACAATCTCCCAAATAGGTGTATTCTTACAATCGACACCAAGATTACTTGAAGAATGGTTAGAAGAAATTTTAGAGCTGCTTCTGTGAAAGTGTATTAAAGTGTAATGTGATTTCTCATATTTTCTACAAAGTGAACGGATTTGGACTGTTTCACACGAAGGGAACTATACAAACAATTCAAACACAGACTTTTACTTTGGCAAATTGAAACCTTTCTGAAACCGAGTTATTCAAAAAGGCCTTACAATAATATAATACGTGCACGTTTTTGACAAAAGCAAACATTCTTTAGATGCTACACTGCACACGCACGACGAACGTGATGAAGGTTTGCTTGTAGTCGAATGTTCACCTTTAATTTTTGAAGAATACTAAAGTTTTTGCGCTATTAAAAGTTTTTGACAGTTTTTTGATCAAGCATCAGATCATTAATTTCCAATGCCTTACAGGTATGTTCTACGGAAGATTTTAACTCTTCTAAATTACGAGCAGTTTCTGGGTCCAATTTGTGTAAGAATCTGTGAAAAATAACAAGATAAAAAATCGTCATAGGAGTTTTTAATACAATGTAATTTTCAACAAAAGTATACAGTAAGGACGAAAAATTATTTACATCGTTGATTTGAATTGCCCTTTCTATAATGAGGTTCAATAATACCAAGAGTGATTTTGAATGTTTACTTCTGAAATAGCATGTTTTATTAGCTGTCGAGACTTGTCATCTAAAGCATCGATCCAAAATAGAAGTTTTCCCATATCTGAAATTCCTTTCATGTGGCCTTACTAATGAATTAAATTTATTTATAAAATTTTCAAAATCAGTAATGCATCCTGTAAATTTGGGAACCGAGACTAGACTGATGAAAATTTTATATGATGCACCAGCAATTCTGTTTTAGTTATGCTCATGGCATTGCCAAATTGTTGACTCAATATCTGAAAGAGCATATCTACTTGAGATTGTGTTTCCAAATATTGTGCTAATTTTCCAAGAATTTTCCCAAATTGCGTTATTATGTGTCAATTGTGAATTTGTTTTATACTAGAGGCCTTCCAAAAAGTACTTTCCAATCGTGCAATATTTTTTTGAATTAATTGAACCAATTCTATTTTAACTTCTAAGCTTGCAAAGCTTTGCGGTCTTCCTTTCAATAAATAATCTTTGGATTAGCATTATGAAATCTAAACCAATTTTACAACCTAGAAAATAAAAAGCAATATTTTGTTTCTAATAAACTTTTGAGGCCACAAACAGAAAGATTAAAACTGGCCAGTTGGTGAGATCTCTAGGATAAAGAAAGAATCTCCAGCTTGTTTATATTACTACAGCAATAAAAATACATATACACAATATGAACATCAATCTGATTTAATAAAGTAATAAAACAATATTTGTTTATTGAACTGCTTTGAATAAGGAAACCCAATCTGTCCAAAATAGAATTTATGAGGAATTTATGATACCACAAAGTTATGTAAAGCAATGAAATTATGTTTTAAGATTTCTATGAGAATTGAACAAAGGGTGAATTTAATTAAAGAAAATAGGAATTAGAGCTAGGAAGAACCATATGTTGTTTACTGTGGAAATATGGGTAATCTGTATGTGAAAGCTACAAGTTTACCTTAAACTTTATTTGTGAACTATATGAGAACTTACCATGAATGTTCTTGCAACACATGTGATACACGACAGATTGTTTGTTGTTAGTATACCAAAAACACAAAACGAAAGCAACTTCAAAGAATTCCCAAAAAAGAAAATGGTTTTCTGTTTGCTTAACAGAATAGTAAACAAATGTAATAAAAATTTGAGATCAGAATACCACAAATGGATTACAAAGGAAACTACCAAATTATAACGATAGACTTAACTTGACAGGGTGACAAGGTCTGTCACTGTTTAGTGCAATATATTTAAGGAGGAAATTTTAAATTGTGGAATTTCAAGGAAGGCTGGAATATAACTCCATATTCATAAAGACTGCACAACTAGGTAAACAAAATGTAGCTGACAGTAAGCGAGTTACACCAAACATTGGAAACCTCAAAAATTGTTTCGTTTGTTTATTTAAGAAATGAATATCAAAAAGGGGAGATAAAATTAAAACCGATCGTTTATTTTTAACAGTTAACAATAACTGGAACAAAACTTCAATATTCCATAGTTTAAAAATATGCCAACTAGTATAAACAAAATTAATAAATGGACCCAATTTGCTCACAAACTATTAGATTAGACACAAAAAGAGTAAATATATCACCTGGCAAGTTCAGGAGTAAATAATTAAAATCACTGGTCGTATTACTTCATTGTTCTAGGAAACCCTATCTGCAACTAAGCAAAGAACATCACACAGACAGCATTTCTAATTTAAAAACAAATATGTTAACATGAAGGCAATATCTACAGTAGTAAAGAAAAATGAAGTAGATGTGGATAACTTTAAATTTGATAATTGTACAACTTGTATGTTTAATATTAATATTTATTATAAATAATAGGTTAACATATAGTGTAAACAAATATTTATTTGCTTCTATATTTGTATACTTATTCAATAAATCTTAACACTCACAACTCATGTAATTGCATATTATCAGAAATTCCTCGTCTTTTGCAAAACAAATAATGTTGCTTTTGGAAATCTTGCTTGTGCTACGTGCTTATGTGGTTTCCAATTAACATTACTTATTTGTTTCTCAAAATGGAAGAAATTTATATTTCAATAATTTTCAATACACTTGTATTACCTTTGACAGTCGACAGGTACATAATGCTAAGTATACATTATTGTATTACTTCACAGAAATATTAAAGAATGTGCAGCACACATCCTATGAAGTAGTATAAGATGAATAAATTCTTATGTATGGTTGATATATTAAACCATCACAATTTTAACATTTTAAACTGTTGCACGTTTATAAGACTTTATGTTGCGGTTTTCTCTGATTGTTGGGTTTATTTACATATGTATTTCTAAAATCGTTGTTGATTTTGTACCTGCTTTGCACAATTTAAGTAATTTTTTATAGTTATGGCTAACCACAGATTTTGGCAGCTCCTGGCGTGTGATTCAAGAATTTGTAAAATCTTATTACTGGATGCAAGATCCTAAAACAGGAGAACAAATATTAATTATACAACGCGCAGAGTCAAATGGTTTAAGTGCAATTTTATATTCTGATAATTTCTTTAAAACTAGAATTCCTAATATTTTTGATGTAGATGTCAAAGATATATTTATGAAGGGAGATTATTTATTCTTTACCAAGAAATCTAGTAAGGTAAGTTTGTTTGGATTAATTGTAAATATTAAACATCTGGAGCTTATGAACTTTGTTATTAATATTTTTCTTAAAAAGATTTTTCTTGCATTGAATATTGTAATAATATGTTTCAGGATAATTATGATCTTCGAGTTTCATATAAATTGGGAGAAAAACTAAAGTGTATTTTTGATTCTGAATTAGATCGTCGTAACTTTCATATTGTAGATGTTACTGATAACAGAGCTTTAGTAGCAGTTAGTCACACAGATACACTCTCGCATTTATATGTATCTGAAAATCTTTCTGGAAGTGATGGAAAAGTTCATTTTACTTTGTCACTTGAATCTATCCTGTGTTACTTTCCTAATAGCACTTGGCAAGACTCATGGCTACAGTAAGTATTTTTTTAAATAAAAGTTAGTTGAATTGTTTCAAATAAGAATTTTCAATGTTGAAATAATAATAAATATAGATTACATCAGATGACACGATAAAATCGCAAAAATAATTCACCAACTCCATGACAAATTAACAGAAAAGCACACACAAACATACAACTGCAGATGTGTACTCGAAAACACAACATTAATTATAATGGAATACAAATATTACAACTGACAAAGGAACCCACATACCAATTGAGACATCACACTCATCCACAAACAAAAGAAAGTAGCACAACTAATAAAAGTATGTGTCTCAATTACATACAATACACAGAAAAACTGAAAAAATATAGAGAAATACATTGAAGAGAAAGTTAGATGCCCACCTCTAGCTAGTGAGGAAGATGAAGCGATCTAGAAAGATATCGAAGACATGCTAAAATAAAAATTTATAATTACGGGAAATTTTAATACAGTTGTGGATGAGGATAGGGAAGGAGCGATAGTAGGTTTATTTGGTTTGGGCACGAGAAACAACAATACATTATTTCAACATTGTGCTAGAAGACGATACATGTGGAAGATGTCAGGAGACATGGGGAGATATCGATCCTGTTGGACAACTGTTTAGGACTCTAGTAAAAGACTGTAGTAGAACATACTAGGAAGTAGATATAAACACCGACCACAACATAGTAATTGTGGAAGCAGCACTATAATTTTAAAAAAATAGAAACAGAAACGGGCACCTTGACCCTGAGAACCTAACGATATTCACAAAAGAATTGGGAAAAAGTCCAATAAATTGTTGTAAGACATCGATAAAATTTCTGATACTAAGGAAATAACATTAAATCCAGCTTAGACATGGCGGCCAGAGATATTCTGGGACATAAACAAAAAGAAAATAAGGAACCATTGGAAACAAAGGATATTCTGAATGTAATAGAAGAAAGACAAAAGACAAAAATACAAAAATACAAAAACAAACCAAAACATCAGAGATACTTCTAATCATCTATTATTTGATTGGTATACTAAACCAGCAAACTCTGGCAGATATTTAAATTTCTATTCTAACCATTCCTTTCAACATAAGGTGAACACTGTAAAGGTCCTACGATATCGAATTGAACATATATCTGATCCGCAGTTCATAACAAAGAATAAGAAATTATTGATAGACACTTTAGTAAACAACGGTTACCCAAAAGGAATGTTACATAAGTTAATGTATAACAACTTCTTAAGTGCGAACACTACTGAAATAGATATTACTTATAAAAAGCTTCTTTATATACAGAAGTTATCTCCTCTTTTAGTACGATTACTTAAACAACCCAAGATTGCTATTGTCTATGAGTACAATTACTCCATCCAGAATTTGTTTACGAAATAAAAGAGCGTACTCCGAAATTGTTAAACAGTAACGTTTACAAGATCACAAGCAGTTGTAACAATAGTTACATTGGACAGACCAGTCAGTGACTAAAGAGTCGCTTAACCCAGCACAGGAATGATTGCAGAAAAAACTCCATAAAATGTGCATTGTCTTCTCACGTTTCTGCAACCAGACATACACCATTGTTTGATGACACCATCATTTTGGACAACAAAACCAATTAAAAACTAGGCTATTTATTGAGTCTTTTTACATTAACAGAGAAAATAATCCTATTAATAATAAGATGGATGTTGATAGAGTTCACAATGTCTACTTAGCTTTATATAGTAATGATATTTTCAAACAACGTTAAAATATTACCTTTCATGTTATGTAATTGATGCCATTTTTGGAACGTCCCCTGTCAATTCTATTTAATATTGTTACATTCAATCTTGTTTTTCTGTTTTAACTGCCATTGTGGCATGACGTGCCCTTCAGGCAATTCTTAAATATTTTTTAATCTTTGACCCACATTTATTATGTGAATCGTGTAGTATTTTGCATTCAAATTTCTATATTTTAATGATCAAAGTAAGTAGTTAGCATCTGTTTATGTATTTCATGCTAATTCGAATTTTCTGTTTCCATTTTAGCCTTTGGAAAAGGTACAAAAATGTACCGAAACGTTAGGTTGTTGATTAAACAGTAAATTTTAATCTGTCGTTTGATTTGGACTACATCCCATGAAAACATACATGTTTATTATACTATAAGTCTGACCAGTTTGTTATTTGATTAATGTATTTATATATATATATATATATATATATATATATATATAAATATTTTAGATAGTTAATTACACAAGGTAAGTTGATAAATACTATAGTATTACAGTGAATAAGATGAAATAATAACTTAAGACTTTTATGCAAAGCCCAAATGATCATTTCAAAACGATTTGAAATGATCATTTGGGCTTTGCATAAAAGTCTAAGTTATTATTTCATCTTATTCACTGTAATACTATAGTATTTATCAACTTACCTTGTATAATTAACTATCTAAAATATTTATATATTTGATATTTGGCTTATAGTGGTAATTTCAAGCGTAGCTTCCTGTCTATAACTGACATAGGTCAAAAACTTGACAATGTCAGATATGATTGACAAAAATACCAAACGTAATTGAAAGTTAGGTTTATATATAGTTGTGTACACGATTTAAATTTGTAAATTTCCCAATTGTGTCATCAGTCTTGGTGGCGTAATTGGTAAACGCATGGTTCCGGCAAAACCAGGATACAGGTTCAAGTCCTGTCCAAGACCTTATATTTTCCATTTTTCAATTACTAGCTCGATTTGAAATGATCATTTGGGCTTTGCATAAAAGTCTAAGTTATTATTTCATTTTATTCACTGTATATATATATATATATATATATATATATATATATATATATATATATATTGTATAGTAAATATCTGGTCGTAGTCAATCTGGGCAATTAAATACTTCTTTTAATCAGTTCAAGCTTTCGAAAAATTTTATTTTCTTCTTCAGGAAGATTATAATTGCAGGATTGCAAAAATGTTAATATGTTAATACTACTTACGATTATACGAATCTATCTAGTAAATGCCTGGTGCATGATAATAATTAGGATACGATGACAAACTTGGTGAGTACATTCAAAACACATAATACAGTTAACATAATAATTAATTAAGAAGGCTTATTTCTAAAACAACATTAGCAGACAATTTAAAAATTACAAGTTACGTAGGAACAAGTCAAAATATAAAATACTACTAACATATAAACTTTGCAGTGGATAACTATAGATAAAAGTTTGTATAACACTAAAACAAGTACAGATTATGGCCAAACAATAATTTTAACAAAGAAACCCGTTTTAAACTTTCAGCAAGGTGCTTATTAGTAAATTAAAAAAACCGTACCCCCCTACTGCAACAGTCGGGTGCCGTCTACTGTATCCCATGTAAAAATTTTCAGGGCCAATATGTAGGCCACACATCCAGGTGGCTCAGCTAGGATCACTTCCCACAAAAGTGACTACAATAGGAACACCAAAACCTGTGCATTAGTTTCTCATGCTCTTGAGACCCAACACACAATCGATTACGACAACGCTAAAATTGTCTTTAGGGAAAGCCAATACAAAAAACGCATTTTCCTCGAAATGGTCGCAATATCTTTACAAGACCATTCTATCAACAAAAAAACTGACACCCAAAACCTCAATAATATATATTCCCATCTGATCTCCGTTATTAAGAACACTACGTATCATACATCTAGTTAACCAGTGAGCCTTCTTTTATGTTGTCCTTGTTTGGCCATAATCTGTACTTGTTTTAGTGTTATACAAACTTTTATCTATAGTTATTCACTGCAAAGTTTATATGTTAGTAGTATTTTATATTTTGACTGGTTCCTATGTAACTTGTAATTTTTAAATTGTCTGCTAATGTTGTTTTAAAAATAAGCCTTCTTAATTAATTATTATGTTAACTGTATTATGTGTTTTGAATGTACTCACCAAGTTTGTAGTCGTATCCTAATTATTATCATGCACCAGGCATTTACTAGATAGATTCGTATAATCGTAAGTAGTATTAACATATTAACATTTTTGTAATCCTGCAATTATAGTCTTCCTGAAGAAGAAAATAAAATTTTTTCGAAAGCTTGAACTGATTAAAAGTTATCTAATTGCCCAGATTGACTACAACCCGATATTTACTATACAATATCAAGTTTTCTAGTCGAAATTAACCTGAATTTATATATATATATATATACAGGGAGCCCTATTTCTTACACGTTGTATGGGTAACTCTGTTATTTGTGACATTAAAGAAAAGGTTAAATAGGGAAAGTTGTGCAGTTTTTAATACCGAGTTTAGCCATGAAGAGATAATTAACATACAAGGTCTAGCAAAAGCGTTATACCAAAATAACGAAATTTTGATCTTTTCTGTTTTTCTTCGTGGTTCATTTATTATGATAGATACAGTAAAACGTTGTAGATGATTTAACATTATTTTAAAAGGGGAATAAGACAAACTTATTTGTTTTTACATGACTTTGGTCATGTTCGAGTAAATGAGTGAGGTTATGTTTTTTTAAATGAAAACCATAATTGGCGGTAGTTCTGATAGAAAGGCATTTTTTTCCTCTTTTCAGTAATGTACTACAATGTACATGTTCAACATAAAAATTTTTGAAAAAATTTTGTTTTTATGAAATACAAAACTTTGTATTAAATAATATGTGAATTTTTTAGCTGATTTTAAGAATCAAGTTGCCATATGAAACATAACAATAGATTTCACTTGTTTGAATAACAGAAATTAGATAGTACTGTTATTTTGTGTTTATACGTACATTATTTTCTTCTAATAGTTAGAATGTCCTATACAAATGAAGAAAAAAATGACATGCTCTTTTGCTACTATTTTTCGAATCGTAACTCACGTGCAGCTGCGGATTTGTACTTTGAAAGATACATGGAACGTAAGCAACCACACTGTAGGATATTTAGCAAACTTGAAAATAATCTTAAGGCATATGGTGCATTTATCAAATCTAAATTCTTACGAAAATATGAAGAAACTGTTGAAACGAATGTGTTGGCGTTCGTTAACTATAAACCAGAATCTTCTACTGCCGAAATTGCAAACCACTGTGCAACTTCTAAGGAAACTGTGAGGTGTATTCTGAAAAGTCGGAAATATCATCCCTATCACTATTCTACTTCGAATACATTGTATCCAGTGGATAATTAAAGACGGATAACATTTTGTCGTTGGTACCTTAATAAATATGAAGAGGAATCATATTTTAGAGAACCATTATGTTTACTGACGAGACTAAATTTACATATAACGGAATATTTAATCGGCATAACAAAGTATTCTATTCTCAAGAAAATCCTAAACTTGTGCGTGAATCCAGAGATCAACATCAATTTGGTATTAATTGTTGGTGTGGAATATTTTGTGGAAAAATTATTGAACCTTTTTTTTATAACGACAATTTGACCGCTTCAAATTTCTTAAATTTTCTTAAAACACCAACTGGAAGAATATTTGGATAAATGACCTCTTAACATCCATTACTGACTAAAGTATTTCCAACACGATGGTGTCCTGCACACAGCGGTACATCAGTGAAGCAATATTTAACTGATCGTTTTGAGCACGTGATTGGTAACAAAATGAAAATTGATTGGCCTGCTCGTTCACCACAACTTACGCCATTAGATTTTTATTTGTGGGGTGATTTAAAAAATAATGTGTATTCTACTACTCCTCAAACGCTTGGGGATTTAATAGCTAGAATCCAAACAGTAATTGCAAGCATTGATGCACGCACAATAGAAAAAGCACTTTGTAATGTTAAAAAACGATGTGAGCTGTGCCTTCAACAACATGGTGGGCACTTTGAACACCTTATGAAGTGATATTATATTTAAAGTTTTTAACATAATTTGTTTTTGATATTTTTGTTACGTCATGCATAAGTATTTTATTATTTAATAGCAAGTTTCGTATTTCATAAAAACAAAATTTTTAAAAAAAATTTATGTTGAACATGTGCATTGTAGTACATCACTGAAAAGAGAAAAAAAATGCCTTTCTATCAGAACTACCGCCAATTAAGGTTTCCATTTAAAAAAACATAACCTCACTTATTTACTCGAACATGACCAAAGCCATGTAAAAATAAATAAGTTTATCTTATTCTCTTTTTAAAATAATCTAAAAAACATCTACAACGTTTTACTCTATCTATCACTTTAAATGAACCACAAAGCAATACAAAAAAGATCAAAATTTTGTTATTTTGGTATAACGCTTTTGCTACACCCTGTATGTTAATTATCTTTTCATGGCTGAACTCGGCATTAAAAACTGCACTACTTTCCCTATTTAACCTTATTTCTAAGGTCACAAATAACAGAGTTACTCATACAACGTGTAAGAAATAGGGCACCCTGTATATTAGCGTGGATCTCAGGTAAACTTTAGTACTTACTCTCTCAACAAACATTCGAGCCCCCATGTTGGGCCGTCAAAATTTTGTCGTGGAACTCGGGCAAACGTCCTCTTTTCCAAATTTATATTCGAAAATTTTATTAAATTTTCAAATTCCAAAATAGAAAAATTTCCGCAAATTTAAATACGTCAAAAAAAATATTTCTTACCCGTTTTCCTCTCTTCCTCGGTTGAATTGCCAATTTTCTGCACCTGCTCCCGGCTAGCTCATTTGAACCTCCTCTTGGGTATCTAGATTCACTCTCATATTCTCAATCGTACACGCACACTTGCAATAAAACCACAAAATACAACCAACATACAATCTTTTATTTATTACTATTTACAATTGAAATTTAATATTGTCCATATTTCATTGATCACATTACACTTCAGTAAACCCTATTTTGTAATGTCCTGTATTATATTTTAAAACATCAAACACATAAAATGTATCCGGAGTAAATGGGCCTTGAATAATACTTTCTCTGAAATTCCTTTTTAATTTATTTTGTTTTTTTAATCTAAGTAAACTCTGGGGTAGGATGAGCTCATGATAACCCAGCTAATTATGTATGATTTTCTACTTTGCATACTCTTACAACAAATAACAAAACAAAGCCATGTACTCTTCACAAAATTTCACGTTCTGATGGAACGTTAAAAAGCTTTATAGACACCTTCAAATTTCTAGTTAAATACCATAATAAAGTTATTTACACGTATTATGTTCAATACGTAAAAAATTCACACTACCTTGAAAATCACTCTCATACGTCACCCAATATTCACAGTTTATAAGAATCACAATTTCAAATCGTTACCTGGAAATTTCTAGACGATCTCCGCTCCATAGATGATGATATGTATTTCTTCTATCAGGTCTGCAGGCCGTTTCTCGCTGTTACTAGATGAACTCCATCTAAGTTGAACTGCTAGGGCGGCCTTCACGGTGTAACCAAATTCCAAATTCCATTTCAACATACGTCTTTCACAACTAGTTACTTTGATCTACGTCACTTAATGTCCCGACACGAGTTGGTTAAAAATTATAGGTGATACCTCAATTAAAATGTAATCTCGACACACTAACCGCGTACTAATTAAGAGGCTACCACCATGCAACATAATTTAAATGATTTTATAATACTTACAACTCGTGTTAACTTTCATACGTCGTTTGTAGTGATAGAAATATTAAGGACACGAAGTTAAAAGAGAAGAGAGCCGTGCTACCTCTTTATAATATTTATACACTTCGAATGTAACCTCTCCATACCCACCTAACGCGAAATCCTTCATTTAAAATAATATTTCTTACAATTTTGCACTCAACCAGTATTTAATCCCCCGAATTTCTGCACGTCATTATAATATTTTCAGAAAACTATGCTACCCTATCCTCGCGTCTGTTTCAAGTTCAACTAACTATATCGACCAATCGTATATTTACTGACGTCCTACAAGTCCCTCCTATATTATCGTTGTCTCCTGCTTATGCGTTTTCTACGTCTCTTTCTAGCCTGATTTGAGTGGTAGAAAATCAATATTCTTGCCCATCTGCTATTTGAACCCACGTGGACTTCCTTTGTGATTTAAATAACCGCTCATTATTATTTCCAGAGAACGCATGCGAACGTTTACAATATACGCAGAATCTTCATGTTTATCTACACAAAATAATTAGAACTTGACATTTCCAAACCACGCAGGTGTTCAATCGTAACGAACGTTTTAAATACATTTCTAAGAGTTAGATTTCACCGTATTTCCACCCCACCGATATATTTGTTTGTTAGCAACGCTTTTCACCTTGGTATTATTGGGTTTTTACACGCTTTTCTGCATTTATACGTCAATAACCGTTTAATTAAATTCAATTATATTAATAAATTAATGGCATTGGCTTCTACCATTTATTTCTTTGCAAACCTACTTAAATTTCATTAATTATTTGTAAAATTTCGTTAATACCTGATACTTAAAAATAAACCAACTGGAATAAATTTCGCACGTAATTTCTGTTTGTTCCGTTATACAGGGTGTTTTGAAATTGCTTTGTTTATATTTATTTTTAATCTTTTAAAACCACTATAATATATATATATATATATATATTGCTGTGTTAATCGAGCCCCACGATTGGGTCGTGCATAAAATGCTCTGTTATTTTCCTCCCCACGGCTTGGGCACAATAAAATGCTATGATATATCCCTATATTAGGCCCCACAACTTGGGCAGACCATAAAATGCTGTGATACTTCACCAGCCCCTACGATGAGCGTCCTAAAATGCTGTGTTATTTTCTTTATATTAATCAAGCACTTGTAAAAATGTTAATTTATAAATCTCTTTGCCTCAACCAGCTGATTCAATTAAATAAAGCAATTCTACAACACACAGTATAATGATTAAATATTTACCTTCTTTTTTTAAATATCTTCCCCTTTTTAAATTATTTACATCTGTCAGATTTTGAGAAAATGAAGCCAGCAAAACGAGATTTTTATTGTATTTAGAGGCCTTTTGAAACGTTTCAAGATGTCTATTGCCTTTCATAAATTTATCAAAGAAACCCCGGTTTTGTCGACTCTTACATTTTTGAATTATTATTGAATTAAAACAGTTTACAGAAATAAATCATATCAAAGTATCTAACCTGGAGTGGTTCAGTTGCTTTTCTGCATCCCCAACAGTTTTCGTGTCCAGTCTGAATGTTTTGTGTCGAATTTGAAAGTTGACATCCAACCAAAATACTATCCAAATCGTTATTAATAAGTTTATTCCAATAAAAGGTTTTCCATCTCCGTAATTAACGAAACAGTAATAGAATATTTACCATGTCAGTGATTAACCTAACAGGCAGTAATCTTCAGAGTCTTCCTGACTCGTATCCAAAACCGTATTCAAAATCGTATCCAAAAGTCGTATCCAAGATCGTATCTAGACTCATATCCAAGATCGCACACAAGAGCCATCTGTAGTAGAACGGCTCGCTTACACAATTTTTACACTCTTATAAAAATGATTTTCACTTTACTTTTATTTAACTGTTTGCGTGAATAATTTAGCACTTTT
This sequence comes from Platerodrilus igneus, assembly GCA_036346225.1. Classification (NCBI taxonomy): domain Eukaryota; kingdom Metazoa; phylum Arthropoda; class Insecta; order Coleoptera; family Lycidae; genus Platerodrilus; species Platerodrilus igneus. The sequence continues at coordinate 15,020,176 of JARFIW010000280.1, read as the reverse complement.
GAGTATAGTGACTGCCTAGTTTCAAATGTATACTCACTCGTTCAATTGTTATCGTATTTATAGGGCTTGCCCCTTTGTTTGCGATTCGTTGATTCCACGTGTTGGGCGACACCAATTGTCTTATCTCTTGTGTTATTTCGGAAACTTTACCAATTGTGTAGTTTAATTACTTGGAAGAATGCTCAAGTTGTCACTTAATTCATTCACATAACATCACATTTAATTCAGAAATCCCAGGAATTTTTGTTTATTAAATCACGTATTCTTGTTATTTGCTTTATTCTAATCTAAATAGAAATAAATTTGGCGTTTGTTTATTTCCTAGTTAAATTGGATTTTTGACCAAATGTAATACTTTTCTATCACGTACGTTTTTCAAGTAATGCATAATTTAACCTGCGTAAATGATGGTATATTTAACGCACTTGTTGAATATTTATCTAGCCAATTCATATAGGTTTTCCGTTGATTTAATTTTTACGCATTTCATTACATTTTTAAATCTTATATTTGCTCGTAACTACTCTTGGATATGCGTTTAATCGCTTGTACTGTTATATACAGTGTGCTCTCAACTAACAATATTTATAATGACCTATTTATTCTTCTAGTATCTGTAATTATGTGCTTTTGTTAATTGGGGAGTTTCCTTTGTTTATTCTACGACCCCTATGACTTAACCTACCCCTAAATTAACCCTATAATTACAGCATTAAATATATATATATATATATATATATATATATATATATATATATATATATTAATGTACACAGTGTTTTGGTCATATTGCCATGTCTGCTTTGTGGTATAATAATATATCATCATCCTTTATTCTTACCATACAATGTATTAAAAAATGTAGTGTTGAACTTTATTATCTGAATTATTTTTATAGAAACACAATTTGACATTTAAGAATAATTATTTACGAAATCTTTTATTCAAAGCAGGTTCATATATTTTGTCCCTTCAAAATTAAATTTTGTTTCTTTCACATCTAAGTTATTGGTAGCATAACACAACGTGTTACAGTTTGTTTTATTGGTCTCTATAGCTTTTTTAGTTAATGACATAAAACTAGTGCCACCCTGTATGAGACTTGTATCTGTACATGACATCACTGTTTTTACTTCAAACGCCACTTTCAGCTACGGTAACAGAGAAAAATTATTATTGGTTTATTAATAAAGTATAATGTAGTTTTCATGCTACAGATATTTTGTTATAACTGTATATAAGATTGTATTGTGTTGATTGAACGGCAGAAATTTTTTATTTCACATAGCCTTAATTATACAGGGTTTTTCCAAATTTGCACGGCACTATTTTAAGGGAGTGTTTTTTAGCACAAAATAAACATAAAACTTCTAATAAACATAGCCCTAAAATGTACCCCTATGGAGTTATAAACCCTTTAAGGGGGCTAGGTGAAATTGAGTTTTTTTAATTATCTGAAGAACCACAAAAGATATTTTATTCAGATTTTTGTTGCCTACCCATGTTTTATGCCAAATAAGATAGGCTTATCCATTTTTCGATAATAAGATCAGGAGCGTCCCATTCGGGGGGGGGGGGCAACAATCACGTTTTACCCTGTAATTTTTGTGTGTAAGCATTTATAAATTATAATGCCAGAATTGGAATCTTTTGACATTTCTGAGTAAAAAAGTCACTCTTGTTTGAAGTCGATATCTGTAGCCGTTTTCGAGTTAATTGGGGTGAAGCATTCAGGATGCTTTATGATACATACCTTATTCGTTTAGTTTTAATATGAACTTCCCATATGTATAGGTATAAACCTAATAAACATATGTCTTCAATATCTCTGTAACAACTTGACATATGTATAAACTATACATATGTCTCAAATTAATCAATGTATTACTTAGATGTTGAAGACTAAAGCTAAATGTCAAAATGCGATGTTAATCAAATAGATATGGATATTAGAAGCTCTACATTATAACAGTTGCATATTGTTTATTTGTTTGACAGGTGATTATGTATCTACTATGTATTACCTTTGTTATGTTTAAACACTGTGTAAGTTACTAACTAATATGTGTTACTAGTTCTGTTAGTTTTTGTGTAAATTGGTACTTTGAAGACACTTTAATTTGTTGCATCATGGGAGACACCACAAACTTGTTCACATTTGCAGAACAAACAGACATGCTGTTAGTTTATGGTGAAGTACAGAGAAATGGCGCTGCTGCAGTTCGCAGATACCAAGAACAATTTCCAACTAGAAGGATACCAAATCGTAAAACATTTCAATGCATTGAAACGCGTCTTAGGGAAACTGGCACGCTAAAACCTACACGAGTAAACGCTGGTCGACAAAGATTTCGACGAGATGTAAATGTTGAAGAACAAATACTCAATGCTGTTCAGTTATCTCCTAGTACTAGCACCAGAAGATTGTCTCTTCGTTTTGGTGTTTCATCTGCAAGCATTTGGCGAACATTGCACGAGCAGCAACTGTACCTATTTCACGTGACATCTGTGCAAGATTTGTTACCGCAAGATTACATCAAACGAACCAATTTTTCGCAGTGGTTAATTCGTAAATACACACGACATCGTAACTTCTTGACCCACTTGCTAGTGACTGACGAATCTACCTTTACCAGAAATGGAATTACCAAGTTTTGCAATACCCATACTTGGGATGAAGAAAACCCCCCATACCACTGTCCCAAATCATTATCAGCATACATTTTCCTTAAATGTCTGGTGTGGACTTCTTGGTGCCAAACTCATCGGCTCCTTCTTTTTACCACGAAGACTTTCAGGAGTGTTTTATTTGAATTTTCTGCAAAATAATCTTTATGAGCTGTTAGAGGATATTCCAATTCTCGATAGATGTGGAATTTGGTTTATGCATGACGGTGCCCCAGCCCACTTCTCTCATATTGTCACTGACTATTTAAACGAAGAATATGGTAATCGATGGATTGGCCGAAATGGACCTGTTAAATGGCCACCTCTATCTTTCGATCTAACACCTTTAGATTATTTTGTTTGGGGTTGTATAAAGACTATAGTTTATTTTAAGCCTACCTATACTCAAGAGGAGTTAAAGAATCGGATCGAGGAGGCTACTGATACTATTAAGAATCGTCCTGATGTTATAAGACTTGCCAGAGAGCAATGGATTCGCCGTGCTGGATGCTGCATACAACAAAATGGTGGACATTTTGAACAGTTACTTTAAATGTTTAATTATAATAAATACTTTCAACTCTCAACATGTATGTAGGTATGTAAAGTATCATAGGGCATCCTGAATGCTTCACCCCAATTAACTCGAAAACGGCTACAGATATCGACTTCAAACAAGAGTGACTTTTTTACTCGGAAATGTCAAAAGATTCTAATTCTGGCATCATAATTTATAAAAGCTTACACACAAAAAAATTACAGGGTTAAACGTGATTGTTCTTCCCCGAATGGGATGCTCCTGATCTTATTATCGAAAAATGGATAAGCCTATCTTATTTGGCATAAAAACATGGGTAGGCAACAAAAATCTGAATAAAATATCTTTTGTGGTTCTTCAGATAATTAAAAAAACTCAATTTCACTTAGCCCCCTTAAAGGGTTTATAACTCCATAGGGGTACATTTTAGGGCATACGTTTATTAGAAGTTTTATGTTTATTTTATGCTAAAGAACACTCCCTTAAAATAGTGCCGTGCAATTTTTGAAACACCCTGTATATTGCTCAGTTATGGAAATAAACTTTGTATCATAATACTTGATTCATAATATTAAAAAACTATATTTCTTTGTAGGGGATAAGAGCATTACTAATGGAAGCAAAATTTAATTTAGATCTTGCTTTTTTTTACAAATCAGTTTGGAATGATCACATTATCGATAAGGTTTCAAAGCTTCCATTTAAATTCGTTTGTTGAAGTGATTGGAATAAAAATGTCACTTAATCTAGAATATGTACTAAAACTTCATATATTGTTTATTACAATAATATACAAAGTTTAAAATATAAATTAAAACTTTCAAACGTTTAATTAACCTTGGTTATATTTTAGTAGGAGCCTGAAAACCACAAATGAAGAGTAAAGATTAACAATTTATATATTATGAAGACAGTCGCTAATTAATTGCAGTATGATTTCAAGTTCCTAGATTTAAATTTTGCGTTGACAAAAGATTATGAAACAACTAGTTTTACAGGACATACATTTTTTTGGTAGTTTAGAATATTTAAAAAGAGCAACTAATCATAAAATGACTTATACTATTTTTGATCTAGAGTAATAAATAACTGATAATTAAAATACAATTCACTTTATCTACTTAAACAAGCTTTACTGGAAATCAGTTAAACCCTTAATGATAGTCATGTTTGGTGAAATATGTCTCATTCATATGTGGTTTATAATTTACAAACAAAATAATTAACTTGACTGTAGATTTTTGAAACATTCCAGGACACAAATGTATTGATTTATATCATGGTTTTCCAAACTATTTCGGCCATAGGCCTCTTTGTTAAAAATTATCATAACTTTGACACTTACTTGCATATTAAAATTAACAAAGTAAAACACTAGAACTAATTATTCGAATAGATATTAAATTCAATTGTTATTAATGATTGAGAAAGATAAAAGGAGCATGTGCATTATTTAATTTCAAAACCTGTACAAACAAGAAAGATAAAGCAACATGTTTTTAATTTTTGACATTTCAGAAATTAATAGTTTTTGCATATCTATTGGAATAATAGAGATTTTGAACTAACAAAGAAATATCAGTGATAAAGACACTTATTTATAGTTGTAGTCAATATCAATTGTTTTATAAAATCTTTTGGCTGCTAATAAGTCAAATCGACTTTATTTTGGGAACGCCTGATCTGGATATTTAATATTTTTAGAGCATAGTACATATGAGATTCAATATTGTGTGCTAGGATTTTTTGTGTGAATATTAGCAGATTTAAAATTAAAAGTTTTTGCTTCAGATATAGCATGCAGATATGAAACAAACAGGGTTTTAACCTATGTCATCTCACCTTACTTATTGTGTATATCGCCTGAAATTGCTATGTGGCAATTTCTTTTACTGACAATCGAATTTGGGCCATAGTGGATACTATATGGCAAATTTTCACAAATTAACTGTTAATGATATACTTCTTGCAATGTTTTAAAACATTCTGGAATTCATTGCTTGAACTTTTTATAGTAATTTATGTGGTTTGATGCAAGAAGTTTTTTAATATTAGGGCTAACTTGTTATGTTAAAAGTATTATGTCATCTATTTGATTACTGGCCCAAAACAATTACAAACCCAAAAACCCCAGTATACCGTAAATCACATTTTAGACATATATTTACATATAATCTATGTTAGTAAAAATGAGCAATAAATACAACAGCAAAAAGACAATAACATAAAGGATAGTAAACTATACAATACTTATTTCTTGTTATTACATTAATTACCATTTTTCTATTGGTTTTTAATTTAGTTTGAGGTTAATATGCACATATCTAATTAATCTCCATACATACTGGATGCTTTAATCTGAAAGTTTGAAAGCAGTTGACTGATCCCCCCTAACACACATCTGTTCTCCTTATTGGTGCCTTATTCTCTCTTTTGGGTTGACATTTCAAACATTACTTTGTAGAATAAGGAAATACATTTATAGGTTATAATTAGTGTGTTAAAACAGTTGTTTTTTTACACATCGATAAATATCAGATACATTTGTTTGAAATTTAAATTTGTTATAATTATAAAAAAATTTTATGCTGAAGGAGGCCAACTCATGAGATTTTAAAATACGTATAATATCATCAAAATTATTTGTAAGAACTTCTACTTTTAAGTACAAAGACTTTTCCATTAAATAGGTTGGTAACTTTTTTAAGTTTGGTTGCAGATAATTTATTCTGGATTTAGATTCGGATAATCGTAGGATATTTAGGCAGAGATTATACTGTTTTCTAGCATTTTACAAGTGTGTATTATTTTGTTTTGTATAGGAATCCTTACTTTTATTGATGTGCTTAGCACATTGGTAAATACATAGCCTTGGGAGTGTCGTAATATTTAATCTTACGAAATGGCTTCTACAATCTGCTGTGTAACTAATATTTGCTGCGATTCACTTAATACATTTTTGAGTTTGAAGATTTTTTACCAGAGGCTGTATGCAGCCATGCCAAAATGACTTTGAAAGAGTGCATAATATTTGGATTTGTAAAGTCAGACTGCTTTAGCGAAACTAACAGTTGTTTTGTTTTATTAGAATTTACAAGTATTTTTGTTACGTGCAGTTTTGGCCCCCGGATATTTAGTGGGTAATTCACAGAAACCTCTGTGAAGTACTCTGCTAAAAATCCTATTTCAGTAAAATACCGAAAACCTCAACTGTACTAACAAAATTGATTGCCGACTAACTCAGTAGGGTGAGCGGTGTAAGTCTTTGAAAGGTTTCAGAATGCTATCACGTATGAAATGTCTTTATCGGGAAATTACTTGGGCAACGCCTAATCTCGCAGGCTTGCTAGGGAGAAGCCCTAGAAAGAATAACGAGAGCATGCCAAAATATAAAATCGAGAGAGTGATTCTGGCTTAAAAATACTTTTGAAAAATCATTAAGGACTCGCCTTAATCATAAAACAAACATTAACCATAAAAACACATAGCCCAAAGAAGGTTTCTAAAAGCTAATGTTAAATGACCCATGCCCAAACTTTCTTCCTTTGATCCTGTATGAATTATTCTAAAATCTCAGCTTCAAAAATCTCCCTCTGGCCATCAAACTTCCCTGATCCCTACTATATCTATTGTTAATCTATCAATTTCAATTTGAAAGTTTTCTCTTTTACCTCGCAAAATGTTCTTATCTCTTCTTTTGAACGTTTCTTCGATCACATCTTCCGAAGCAGTCCCCTCCCAGAAATTCGAATGGGGAACTGTTTTAACTCTGGAATCTTTTACCCCAAAGAATGCCATTATCTTAAATAACAATTTAGGTATGTCAATTTAGTAATTTACGGATTTCCCTGTTGCTCCACTGATTATTTGCTCGGAACATCGGGTCCCCCATTCCAGTAATTTATATCCCACATGTAGCTGTTGAGTGAAAACTCACTTATTGCCCATTTAATATACCCCCGATGTGATTTAAATGCATGCAAAACAGGCATGTTTGAACTTCCTGGCCGACTCATTCAACAAAGCTCAAAACGATTTGCAATTGGCCACCTGTCCAAGGGCCCTTGGTCTCTACTCATGTCTGATACCCTTAAACCATATTTTCATTCTTTCTATGATTCTTTATTCGAACTTAATTATTATATTACAATATCTTCTTTTTTCTGTTGAAATTCAGAATTTCATTCTCATGCGTTATGCGTCTAATGATTTTGTAATGTCAAGCTCTATTTCTTCAGATCGCATTAAATTTTACGATATTATATTATTCTGTGGTCGTTGCAAGTTTCTTGTAATCCCATATGAATTGGATACAAATATTATTGGGGATAGTAATGTTCCTGATTTTTATCAGTGATTTTTCTAATTGAATATAACTAGTTAAAAATCCCTATTATCGTTGCAGTTTATATAAAAATATACTATGTGCCTTTTGATTAATTGTCCTGATTTAAATTATATTGAAATAGCATCTTTATATGTAAAGTGTAAACTCCCCAAGCTTCTATAAAATTTTAAATTTTGTTACTAAAGTTCCTGAACTAGTTGAAATTAATAAATGCTTTGCTGTTGACAAAGTTTAAACATACATAACTTTTAAGTGCTTTAAAGTATAGAAACAATTTCTCAGGGAATTTAATTGTAGTGTTTTTAAAGCTCTCATTTTAAGCACTACAGTTGTTTAAAAATTATTTGAAAACATATTAATTCTTAGTATACAATGGAATCTTAGTGGTTGGTTTAACTAACTTTATTGCTTGCTTTTAAATATTTATTGTGTTGTATTTTTATAGTCATGTATCTGAAGATGCATTTGCTGATATTTATAAAGTCGAAGGAATTAATGGTATCTATATTGCCTCACAAGTAACAACAAAAGTAGTTGGTCATAATGTTGGTCCTCAGCATCTTATTTCTCTTATAACATTTGATAATGGTGGCTCTTGGCGGCCCCTTACTGCACCTACTCGAGACACCGAAGGTCAATTGATAGCATGCTCCTTGGCTAACAACTGCTCACTTCATCTTAGTCAAAGGTTTAGTCAACTTTATCCAGATACAAGGTCAGTCAGCATATTGTCAAGTAAATCTGCTCCAGGTATAATTATTGCAACTGGTGTTATTGGACAATCTTTGAAGGTAATTTATACAAAACCTAAAATTATATATTCATTCTAGTATTATGTAGGGCCATTTTGGTGTATACATAAGCAAAGATGCAGGGTTTACATGGCAACAAGTTTTAAGAGATTTATACTTCTTTAATATGGGCGATCATGGCGGTATATTGACTGCCGTGAAGTATTTCAAGAACCGTGGAGAAACACGTCACATTCTCTATTCAACTGATGAGGGCGAGAAATGGATGGAAGTACCTTTCCATGATGAAGAACTTCGTTTATATGGTCTTATGACAGAACCTGGGGAAAATACAACCACATTTACTATGTTTGGTTCAAAACCACAGGCACACCAATGGATTATAATTAAATTGAACATGAGACCTGTATTTGCATATAACTGCACAAAGGTGTGTACATTTTTATATTAACTTTATGTAATTGTTCATATTTTACGAGACTAAGAAGTTTCTATGTGTATGATTTCAAGTAAACCTTCACAACTGCATTTTATCCAAAAAATAATTCTATTATAGTCTGTAATGTTCCTTAGGTATAGCAAGTGGCATGTATGTTTTGAACAACACTTTTAAATTATTGTATTAGCTTTTCAGCACTGAAACATGAAAGTAATTAAGTTAGTTTTCAGATTTCTATGTCACAGTTTTTCTTGTATATGGTATTACAAGTGTAAAAGATTATAAAAATAAAAGGACTTATATGAAGTGATGCATGGAATCTGAGAGTTTTGCAAGATGAATTAAAAATTAATATTATAAATAAATGAAAGTAAAAAAGGTTTCACAAAAGCCTGCCTATCCCTTTTAAGGGAACAATGTGATACGTATGCATGTATTTATTTTAATGTACTCACTCTTCAGATTTTGAATTGTTGCTTGATCAACTTGTCACTTACATGCATGCCATGAATGAATACTTATGCTACTTGTAATAAAAACTCGTTTAATTGACGAAACACAAAAAGCATTTCCACTAGAATATCTTCTATTGGTTAAGCTAGAGGTGGTGGTTAATTAAAAATTCTTCAAATATTTTTGACACACGGCTTTTATATTACTTAAAAAAGCTATTTTTTAATAATATTATTGTTAATTCGGGGTGCTGTTTTTTTGTCTTGTTGATTTAATTCTAAATACTATAACATCAAAAATGCCAATAATAACATTTTATATTTATATCATGGTACAGCACTTACATAAATCGTAGGTAAGGCTTAAGAAATTTACACAAACAAATACACATTATGTTGTACTGGGCATATACATTTTTATTATAACTTATTGATCATAATCTTACTTACCAAACCTTGCTGTTAATTAGAAATGTACTATTTTCATCAAAATAATTACTAATATTTTTAACTAAAGCACACTTTCATTTAGAAAAAGGTATAACTAAGCAATGGATTAGTCTGGACATATAAATACTTCACCATTCTCATTAGGTTTTCAGTCTTGGAACTGGTTAGACACGTACCTCCATTGTATTCTATTCTAGGCTAACCTACACATTTTCCTTAAAGTCCCATAGCCTACATCTTTCAGTATCTGTGTGCAATAGTCTACTCTAGGTCTATCCCTACCTCTCTTTTTCTACTTTCACTGCTTCTAATATATTCCGCACTATTCCTACATGCATTAGAATGTGTTCTATTTATTCTATCTCTCCCATTGTTTTTACTGTTTTCCACAGATCTTTCTTCCCCTACCATTTCTAGAACCTCTTTGTTCTTAATTTTGCTTGCCCATGATATCTTCATCATACATCTGTAGCACCAGATTTCAAAGGCATCTTTTTTACTGTCTGCTTTTCTCATACTGTCCAAGTTTCACAGCCTTACAGTACAGTATTCCACATGTATCATTTCAACATTTTCCCCTTGTTTTTACGTTTGTTGTCTTTGAACATAGTAGTCGCTTTCTGTTGTTAAATACAGCACGACCTTGTGCTAAACGTTTTTGATATATTTTTTGCACTTTTCCGTTTCTATTACGTCCTATTTCACTGATATTCAGTGATGCGATATTTTAGCAATTTTAAAAAGTTTTTCTTGGTATAAGTTCCAACTAGACATTTTCCGAATAATCACTTCGTACGAAAATATTATAAAAAAATATGAAATCACACATAAGTAATCAAAATGCTTAAAAAGACATTCTACATTAATTTAATCATTTAGTAATAATATAATCAAATCAATTTGGAATGTGTTTCAAGAAGTTGTTGACATTAATAAGCAAACCTATACACTACAATCTATTCACATTAATAATAATAAACAATAATAATAATAAACGTTTATTTCCAACAGGAATACACCCAATTACAGGAAATAATTTAAAAATATTTAACACACATTCACAAGGTATAATAATTGTGTACAAAAATAAACCTAATAGAAAAACAAAAGATTGACATATCAAAAATTAATTAATATGTTTTATAAGGTCTTCAAATCTATCGTTAAAAATATCCGAACCATTGAAGTATTTGTTGTAAGTTAGACACACTACTGTGGCTGGAGAGTGCAGCAATAAATTTGTTCTACTCGTTTGAAGATAAAAGGTATTGCTAAAACGCGCATGTTGACGAGGCACTACCAATGAAATCTTTCCTGGTAGATAAGGGCAATCTATTTCATTGTTTAATAATTTATATAAAAATCTTATGTTTATACTTTTTCATCTGCATTGGAGTGACCGACAATTAAATCTGTTAAGTAAAGCCTCATGGTCAGACCCAATAGGTGGATAGAATCCGTCACAAGTGAAAGATACAAATTTTAAAAATTTTCTTTGAACTGCTTCTAAGCTATCGCTATGAACTTTATAAATTGGTTGCCATATCAGAGATCCGTATTCAAGTTTAGATCTAACAAGAGTGTTAAATAGTAGTAGTAGTGTATTAACAGAGAAGTTGCTGCAGTTTCTGTATATTAGACCATAAGATTTATATGCACTTGAAATACATTTATTACTATGTTCAACGAAGTGGAATTTTTCATCAAATAGGATACCTAAATCTTCGAAGCTAGACAATCTTTGAACAAACGTTTCTTGTATGAAGTACGAGAAGTTTATCATGTCATGCTTCCGACCATACGAAATTACACAGCATTTTTGTATATTTAGACGCAATCGATTACTTAGGCACCAAGTAGTCAAACTTTCAATATCGTTTTGTAAAAGTATGGTCGTCAATAGAAGTAATAGTTTTGAAAATTTTTAAATCGTCTGCGAACAGTAATTTTTCTGTTTTGATAGAATCCACAATATCATTAATAAATATTAGAAAAAACAAAGGGCCAAGATTTGACCCTTGCGGGACACCCGATGTTGGAGTAAATATTTGAGAGTGATAGTTCGAATAAGCTACGTGCATTTGTCTATTTAAGAGGTAAGACTCAGTAAGATCCAAAAGTGCTTGTGAGAATCCAATAGCATTTAGTTTACTCAAAAGAATGTAATGATCGATTTGGTCAAAGGCTTTCTGGAAATCAGTGTAGATAACATCAATTTGTTTGTTGCTCTCGAGTGATTCACAAACAAATTGGCTGAATGTAGCTAAGTTGGTAATTGTTGATTTCCTTTCCATAAAGCCGTGTTGCGCAGGTGTAATATAAAGTTTTTTTTGAGCTTGTATAATAACGACTCAAAAACTTTGGCAATATTCGATATAATGGAAATGAAACGATAGTTAGTAACATCGGAGGTGGAGCCCTTCTTAAGTACTGGTGTAATCATTGACATCTTCCATATATTCGGAAAAGACCGCTGTCTAAGAGAAAGATTGTATAGGTAGCATAAAGGTTTGGCCAATACATTTGCGCAGTCTTTAACAAAGAAAGATGAAACAGCATCGACACCAGCAGTATTTTTGTTTTTTAGTTTTCTTATAGCTTCCAACACTTCCACCTCAGTAAAACTTGTTACTGAAATAAAGCGAGTGTTAATAAATACTGGAGTGGTGCTCGATGAATTCGACTTAACGTAAACACTTCTGAAGTGTAAAGCAAATGCATCTGCAATTTCTTGTTGAGTAGTGATAGTTTTGTCATTGTATTTCATTGTACCAGGTATTCTAGTATAGCCTTTCTTGTTATTTACAAATTTCCAAAAATACTTCGGTTCCGAAGAAATGTTCACCTGAATCTTGAGAATAAACATTTTGTACGCTTTATTATCAATTAATGTTTTACATAAGGATCTTATGGATTTAAATTTAACGTAATCATTAATACTGTGACTTTGTTTATATTCTTCCAAAGTTTATGTTTTAGTTTCAATTGGTTAATTATAATTGAATCAAACCACGGTGGATATGTACGGGAATACTTAATACGATAGCGTGGCACTGTCGAATTAAATAACTTATATAAAGTATTGTAGAATTCTGAAATTGCAGAGTTAATGTCCTTGGTTTGATATACAGGAGCACAGTCTAATGAACAAAGAGAATCGTACAGTAGCGGAAATTTAGCTTTTTTGAAATTCCACCTTACATCTTCATTATTTATTGAGAAATTGATATCTAATTTATATTCGATATAAATTGAGATATCTAAAGTTTAATGATAGCCGTCTTCAGGAACTATTGGAAAAGCACATTTAGACACTTTTGTGGCAGTGTTACAGAGAACTAAGTCAAGTAAACGATCAGATACATTCAGTATTTCATTATATTGTGTTAGGTTATTGAAAGCACAAAAGTTGTTGACTACAGTGGCAGCTGCACTACTAGTATTGAGACAGTAATTAGAGATGTTGAAGTCACCTAATAATATAATTTTTTCATTGGTACAAAGAACCAGACTATTTAATAAATCGAAAAATGTTTCATAATCGGAGGTTTTCGTAGAAGGAGGTATATATATTACAAAAATGGAAAGGAAAGAATTGAAGCTGGTTTTAATTCTTGCGCCGCAAATATCAATTGCGGGAAGCGCTGACGCCAACGTTCTATCATGTGAACCACTCGGTATAGTCTTCCTTTGTGGTATGTCTAATAGTCACACAATCTGTAAATCATTTATATCATTTCCCACAGATGTTTTGGAGATTTTAATGTTATCCAAAACCTTAATAGATAAATCATTTGCATGGTTAGATATTACACCCATTGAGTTGATTAAATGCTTAAATAATCATTCATTACATATATTATTCTGTATTATAAATGAATCATTTTTTAGGGGTATTTGTAAACTGCTTCAAAACAGCACTAGTTGAAACCCTTATTTAATAGGGACAATGTAACCGAGTTCCTTTGATATCGTGTTACCCATAAGACAAGCGGGTCAGGAAGAAGAGAACGAAATCAGCAAGAAGGAGTCAACTTGGCTCGAATAAACAGGTAACAAGGAAGAGAAGGAAAAGAAAGAAATCGAATACCATGCTAACACAGTGGAAGGTGGGGGGCGAAGCGGCAGGAGCCCATTAACCAATTCACTGTTTTTAGAACGTTTGTACCTGAAATAATAATTAAACAGAAAAACACATGTAAAATATCTCTAATAAGTAATTTTTATGAATTTAAATGGCAAAACAATATTAAATTGTTGGTTTAAGAACAAACATCTGAATTCTTCACTATCCACTCACTAATATTAAATATTAATTATATCTAAGTAATAATCAAACTGAAGGGTGTTTTGTAAATAAAGAACTACTTCATTATACATCCCTTAAATATTGCCGCATACTTTAGGTTAACAGACGTAGTAGCATTTAACCACTGTAATTAATAATATTCTACGTTGACACAGCAAACAACTAACTAATTATATTTACACAACAACATCAATGTACATATTCAATGGCAAGAATCGTATCTACTTACTCCATATTGGCACAAACAAGCTCATTTTGAATAGAAGGTCCTGAAACAGAAAAGTAAAAAAACTACATATGTACAACAGTGCATTTAAATACAATCCCCCAAACTATTGGGCAAATCTTACAGGATAAAATCATCTACGTCTACTTATCAAAACTCCCAACATTTCTAGAATGTAGGCAATCTACGTACCATAAGAAGTCAAGTAAATAGTTGTTGATCACCTTGATATATGCTGTTTTCTCATGCAGGCTGCGAGAAGGATCTTGGTAACTATTCAACCAGTAATGAACAGTTACACCCAAAGGAAATGCCAAGTATTAATATTAAAACCTAAAACATATGTTTAAAATTAATTGACAACTATATCTCGATTTTGTAATAGTATAAATGACATTTTAAATCATTATATCAAAACTTTAATAACAAACCGCACATATGCGTTAATAGTATCGTAACTCAATTTGTGCATTCACTTGGCAACAGTGTAAAGGTATTTCTTTCAAATTGGCTGGTTAGGTTTACAGCCAATAAACTAATATTGCTGCGAAGAAACAATAGTTACAATGTTTATGTAAATTACTCGTTTTATGTATGACAAACACAAAGTGTATTTTATAAAGAAAACTTTTAAGAATGTATTCATATAACACTTGCTTGCAAAACCAACATTCGAAAATATAGTAACAACCGAACCAAAAGTGATTATTCAATTGTATTTTAAAACAGAAACATTAAGGGAATTTCTGACTATCCAAAAATACATGCCCAGATAAGGAATCAGAGAAAGTATAATATAAACAGGCGGACTTATTAATTAAATAAAAGACTAGCAAAATGTGCTGCCTAACGTAGCTGTCCCAAACTTGAAATAATAAAAATGTAGCGAACCCGTATATTCCAATATGTAGAAACAGAAATCAAGGAGGCAGTAAATTTACAAGTACGAAACGGAACAATCGAAATTTTAAAAATTTTTAAAATTGCTGGTTAGGAATATTACAGCAGCTTAAGCAGAAATTAATTTAGATTTACAGTAGGACTAGGCACTAGGGATATATTTTTAAACTTCTGACCCGAATTTATGAATTAATAAATGTCCGAATAGTTACCGCTGTTTGTTTATTGACATATTTAAGATGTTTGATTGTGTTGATCAAGTAATGTTTCCTAATGTGATGAAATGTCTATGAATTAGAAGTATTAGTTTAACATGATTTGAGTTATTTCTCTCCAACTTGTTGATGGTTCACAATAGCAACATGTAATGTACATTGTATCTCAGGAGTTTACAACCGAAGCCTATTTTATTTTTATTGCATATTAATAACTTGGCCAAATTAGAAGTTCGGAGAATTTTTTTCGTTCCTGATGATACCGCAATAATACATTCAGGAAAAAACAACTAAATACTGTAATCAGCAGTGATTTGTAAAAGAAAAAACTTTCCAGTTAGCCATTCAAATCCAAACAAAGACTTTGTATACCCTTCTTGGGTCTTTCATCATTCAAAAATTTGAAAATAACAACACTATTGATCTCATAAGTTAGTTTTCAAAAATATTTTGGAGTATGATATTCAGTACAGAATATCTCTTGATCGAAAACGAAAAATAAATGCAACTTTTAGTCCAAACTGACACTTCATCGTTGTTTTTATACATCCTATAATATATTTTTTTAGGATGACTATAAACCATGGTCTCCAAGTCAAGATGAAGAAAATAGAAGTTATGTGCCATGTCTTTTGGGTAAACAAGTCACTTATAACCGCAGAATTCCTCATGCTAATTGCTATAGTGGAGAGAGTTTCATTCGTCCGGTATCATTGGAACCATGTGATTGTGATGCACTAGACTATGAATGGTAATTAGTAAATTAAACATTAATCAATATTATATTTTAATGCTGTAGTGATTTTGGCTTTGTACGCACTGGTAAACCATTCCATTGCATTCGCAATAAATCTATAGATGATCCATATGAAATACCTGCAACATGCAAACCTGGAAGTTTTTATAATCGTACTAAAGGCTATCGCAAAATTTCAGGTGATGTTTGTGTGGATGGATTTGAAAACCAGTATCAACCTGAACAGATTCCATGTCCTTTTAAACAAGTAGATGAATTTCTTTTATTTGCTCTGCGGGATCGTATAGGACGTTTTAATTTGGCAACAAGAAAGATGGAGGATTTACCGATACAGAACCTTAAAAATGTTATTGCCATTGAATTTGATATGCAAAATAATTGTGTTTTTTGGGCTGATATTGTTACTGATACTATTGGCAGACAGTGTTTTTCTAATGGTAGTGCTCCAGAAATTCTCGTATCAAGTGATTTGGCATCCATAGAAGGAATGTCTTATGACTGGATATCTAAACATCTTTATTTTGTGGATGGCATGCGTACAAAAATTGAAATGATAAGAACTGATATTAATCATTCTGGACGTATGCGTAGAACGATATTAAATTCTCAGTATTTAAAAAAGCCTCGTGGAATTGCAGTGCATCCGAAAGCAGGCTATTTATTTTGGACTGATTGGTCTTCAGAAAATCCTTCAGTAAGTCGCTCTAATTTAGATGGTACCAACATTAAGGTATTATTTACCAAACCAACTGTGGAATGGCCAAACGGCATAACGATTGATCACATTGCTGAACGCATATATTGGGTCGATGCTAGAGAAGATTATATTGGTAGCTCAGATTTACATGGAACTAGATTTAAGAGAGTACTTCATGATAATGAGTTTGTTACACATCCTTTTGCAGTTGCTGTATTTAAAGACAATATGTACTGGGATGATTGGAAGAAAAATGGTGTTTTTGCTGCTGATAAAGATAGTGGAAATGCCGTTCAGTTGTTGTTAAATG
This sequence comes from Platerodrilus igneus, assembly GCA_036346225.1. NCBI lineage: Eukaryota > Metazoa > Arthropoda > Insecta > Coleoptera > Lycidae > Platerodrilus > Platerodrilus igneus. The sequence continues at coordinate 15,003,116 of JARFIW010000280.1, read as the reverse complement.
AGCTTCCAGGATTAATGGATCTTAAAGTGTTTGCTCATAGCATTCAAGAAGGCACTAATCTTTGTACAAATTCTACTTGTGGTTATATTTGTGTGGCAGCACCTAAAGAAGGTTATAGCTGTATGTGTCCAGATGGAATGGAATTGAAAGTTGACAAATGCATGTGTCCTGGTGGAGTTGAACCATTCTCAAATGCAACATGTCCCAAAATTGCTAGTACATGCAGTGTAGATCATTTTACATGTACTAACGGTGTATGTGTACCAAAAGGATGGCGCTGCGATGGAGAAGATGATTGTGGAGATCGTTCTGATGAGGCAATGTGTGGACCTCAAACATGTGCTCCAAATTACTTTGTCTGTGGAGATGGAAAATGTTTACCACAATATTGGAGGTAAGTATTTTGTATGTAAATAAGGTGTGATATATTACTCAATTTAATGAACATTATTTAAGAATTCAATCTAGTGCTTATTTTTTCAGTACACGATAAAGATAAATTTTAACGCATAAGAGATGTTGAGTTTTCATTATTAACAAAAAAATTGGCGATTGTAGTTACCAATTTGATTTCTTACTTTGCATTGTCACCATATTGGTCTTTTATAGCAAAATCGGTGCTAAAATATTACAATTCTATAGTTAAACCCCAAATACACACTTATCCCCGACATAATTTAAAGAATTATTCATGCGAATTCATAAGTTGAAAAATAGTGTAAACAGATTTTATTTACAGTTAGTTTCAGAAATGAGGTTGCATAGAACGATTTTGACAAAATAGTAGAATTTATAACAATTATTTTGAAAAACTAAATCCACATTTTGTTTCGTTGTTCAGAAACTTTTTGCCATGAAGGCTGAAATAAATATTTACAACATGCAATTAATCAATTCTTTTTTTAATACAGCCTGGTGATTTCCACAATACAAATTGAGGAATAACGTTACTTGAACCATGTAATTTATACAATTTCTGGTATTAGAACTGCTTGAGAAGAGTAAAACAAACTTTCTAATTGTATTAGTTATTGGGCCAACAGAAAAAACATAATGGATAAATCTATTGGTTACACCTGAATTTAAGAGGTTTCCCTTGTATTTCTCTTTGAATTTATTAGCCTTCAAGAAGTAATAGTTGTCACCACTTGTAACATTTTGACATTTTCCAGTTTTAACAACAGAGGTGGTTTTAAAAATGTATTTGGTTGCTTATGAAGAACTCGTATTATTTACCATATTTAAAAATAAGCAGAGCAGTGTGTTGTTTAAAGTAATTTTAAATTTCTCTTGGTTTGACCAATATAACTTTGAAACTATTTTGATCCCAAACAACTAATCTCGTAAATTCCTTACTTTTGAAACTTGTTCACCTTGTCGCTTGGATTTAAACTCACCAGTCATAAGCACATATACGATCCGCCTTAAAGATTTATAGCGTTTACTGTTAAATAGAATGTAGTGACTGATTTTACCCTAGTCCTTGTAAAATATGACTGCTTCAGAGTATTTATAAGCAATGTATCGTTTTTGAGAGCATTTTTCAAATTTTGCAATAATACTAAAAGATTTTTATGCTTGTGTCATAAGTGGTATTGGTGTATTTGGTGAAATTGGCCACGTGATTCATAAAAAAAGATGTCATGTAAGCAAACCACACATACCAAAGACTACTTATAGTGTTCATTAATATATGTAGCACAAACCTTTAAACATTTGTTTTAAGTGATGACTTTCTTATGAAATCTGTTAATGAATCTTAACAAAAGGCTTGGACTTGCATCTTTATAGGATACGGTCCTATCCTGCCTTTTTACAAAGAGATAATCTCAAATGTGTAGTGTATTGTCAGTGAATTGTCGATAATTTAATGAATGGCCGCTTGTTAAATTGAAGGTTCTTTCTGACAAAGCATGGTTTCATTGTTTGGGTAGCTGTATGTTTTTGTTTCACCATCGATACAGAGCACTGCAGAAACATATTTGGAATGGCTATTCAAGAAGTACCATACTTTAAACTTCAATATGGCATTGTAGCGTTTTATTTTAAACCATTCAGGAATTAAATTTATTAATTTAGGAGTTAGAGACTTTACTTTAATATTTATAAAAATCCTCGTTTACTTAGTGCAATTCCATCAATGTTGTGAAATCCTGAAACTAGCACATTCACACGGATCTCGGCGCCAAGTTTATCATTGCAAACGTAAGCGCTGATGCAGGATTCTGGCATGAGGAATTCATCTTCCCACAAGCGGGAGTGTGTCGACTCGGCTGGTGGGAGAAGACATAAAAAGCGAGTACCTGCAATTAGTCGGGAGGACTCTATCATTCCGCCACATCTACCGCATCGATAAACTTATCGTACCGTGCAGTGCTGATGCAAGTGTTGTCGTTCCCACCTTTTTACCTTCCTATTTTCTCGTCAGAGAAGCACTACCGATAGCCACAGTGGCTCTAGTAACAACAGGACCAAATGGCTCCTTGAGAAGTACAACACCTGACAATATCCAGGATGTGTTTTAATAACTTTCATTCGTTTGCTGGGGATTTATTGATAGGGTTGAGCATTAAAATTTAAATGAGTTTAAAATTGTGTTTATTATAGGCTATTTTCAACAAAACGATGCAATTCGAACCATAAACTAGTTCCTCTATGTGCAACTTTTTTATGATCGGCCACTAAATTTGCATATAGATTTCAACTCAATGTTGTCGGTTATCACTATATTAAAATTTTAATCTTTTTGAGGCCAAGATTTCGGCAAGTATACGTAAAAAAATTATTCCAATAACCTTGTTATAAAAGTATAATTTCAAAAATTTTTGTAATTTGAAGAAAGTATAAACTCAGAAAAATTTCTGGTCAGAAATGTGAACTCAGCAAGAGTGAAATGTCTTCATACATTTAGTATAGACAGGTTCTGGACAGGTGAATGTGTAAAATCCTATTGCTCTGGATAATGACCAATTCCATCTAAGCGAACCTCTCATATTGATTTTGTCCAAGTGCTTTTTTTTGTCGACATTTCAATTTCTTTTGTTGACCTTCGTCTCTTATTCGTTTGAAGAGGAGAATTAGCAATATTTTTCTAGAACTCTAATAAGAGCACCTTATTCTTATGCGTTTCAGGAGGAAAAAAAATCCAAGCATTCGTTATTACAATTTTATGTACTGTGTTAATGCTTCATAAACCATAATTTTATTTTTAATTTAAATTTTTATCTATATTAATTAATGGAGCTATTACATCCCTTTCAAATACTGTCACGCTACCCTTGCATTTAATCGTATTTTTACTACCACCTACCTACACACAAACGGTCAAGTCATGTGTGTGTATTATAAGTGATTGGTCAGTGTTTTAAAAGACTGCAGCTGATGTCACAGGTATATGTCAGTGTATCCTTCTTTTTGTATCACTCATGTGTCACTTGCACACATTGTTGTAGTGATTAATTTGTAAATAAATTGGGGCCAAACAGTTTGGTTTAATTTACACAACCCATATACATTTTTTAATTTATAAACATTTGTTTCATTGATTGTAGCAGTGTTGTAAAAAACAGAGTAATAATTTAAAGGTAGGTAGATTCTATTATTCGCTTTGTTTACCTGTTTACTAATAGTCATTGGTCCTATCGGTCGTATTAGTTAGTAAATGTGTTGCATATAAAATTGATTTAGAAAAATTAGAATGATCAATTTAGCTTCTGTTTTTAAATTTAATTCACTTGACATTTCATGATTGTGTAAGGGTCATATCAAAAGGTTTTAAATTTACATTGTAGAATGTTTAGTAGTTATTAATTTAAACATCTAAAATGGTTTATGTAGCATTGACATATAGCTCTTTTTCAAACATGAAACATTGTTAAGGTGCAATACAAATTAATTGTCTCTGGCCAGGTTTAAAAAAAGTTAAATCGTATTGTTATTTTATGGATTGATTTTCAATACAAGTCTCAATCCGGATTAACTTATTGAAAGTTTGTTAGATAGTATGTTAAAGTTATGCAATTCAGAAAACAACAATGGCTTCCATGATGTTACAGTAAGCTTTAGAAATAAAATAAGATTTTGGATTATTTTATAAAAGGTGTGTGTTATGAGGAAGACTCAGAAAATTTTAGTCAAATTATGTGGATAAGACTTTGATATTAATTAAAGTTATTGGGTGAAAATTGGATAGTGTAATTGATCAAGAATCGAAACTGCTAATAATGAGTAGGTCAAATCATACTAATTCATCTTTTGCCAATAACAAATGAAACATAAAACCTAAAACATAAAACATAAAATGAAACATATTCTATTATTGTTGAACATTTTAACTTACATCAATTAATTGTTAATACATATTGGTTAGCTCTTGAAAAATTCCTTAAGGTAAAAGCAAATTCACACGCAAAATTGAGGCTTTTAAATTGCTTCACAAAAAATTTGTCAGACTTACTCATTTAAGATTGATTTCGTTAATTTAATATTGTTTAAGCTGTTAAGCAAAAAGGTTGATATTGATATTGAAAATGTATCTGAGGTTCAAAATAATGTGGAACTACCAACATTATGAGCAATTAAAGTTATTTCTCGAAAGGCAATGCAAAGCTACATAAGTTAGTAGTCTGATTTCGCCTGAACTATCGCAATCCAAGTCAAAACAAGCATTAAATACAAATGTTAAGGAAAAGCATTTTTTGTTTAATCCAAAATCATGTGTTAAAACCTCAAGCACAGTAAAGTGTTTGGTTTGCAATGCTAATTATAATGTGTATTCGTTTCAAACTTTTTTGAATAAAACTTCCCAATAAAAGTTTTATTAACGTACAACCACCTCCTGATAAAACTGCAGGTAAATAAATATAGTTAAAACTCTTACCCCGTCATTTTTATTAGGCACGGATGTCATCCTCGGGGGTTTGTTCCTCTCTGTTGCCCTTGTGGTTTGTAACTGCTTCTTCAGATGCTGCTGTTTGTGTTGCCTCCTTGGACGTTACAATCGAAATGAGGTAAAAGGGTGGGTATTGGGTATTGGGTGGTATTGTGGAAGCATGGAATCCTTTATTACAGAAAGATGCCGACAGCGACTTGGTTTAAGTAATGGTTAAATAATGGAACGGTTGGGCATAGCGTCGTTTCATCTTACTGGCAAAGTATATTGCAGAATCAGACCTGTTGCACAAACAACTGAATATTCAGTTCAGGCATTTGTCTTGCAAGGAATCTGTGGAAAATTACCGTCTGCTTCAATCTTTTCTAAAAATTGCACACATGTATGTGATTTAGAGTTAACAAATAAATTTTTTGACAAACCAGATAATATAGACTTATTGTTGGGTGCAGGTATATGTCAACATAGTTGTGTAGCGATACTATTCGGGTTCACCTGATCAACCGCTTGCAATTCGTGCTTGATTTGTTGGTTACTGATTGGCAAGTGTGTGTATCCATTGCCTAGTGGTACATCCTTGTGCACATTTGTAGAATCATTAGATTATACTATTACAAAATATTGGGAATTGGAAACCATTATAGATTCAAGGAAATTGTGAAAATTATTCAAGAGATCAATCAGGCCATTTTGTTGTGTGTTCTTGCCATTTAATGGTCCCGAATCGTTATTTGTAGATTCTCTGGAGGTCCCTTTTATACGGTTTTTATTATTAGAACATCGTTTGCCAAAATCCAAAATTTTACACTCATGTAAACATTTATGCAAGATTACTTCGATAGCGGGAATACGACCCCCGTAACTACAGATGTTGGTAGTGTTGACATTCAAGGAAACATAAAGGTAACGTTAGTATGTGCAAAATCCAGGTTTCTACCAACAAAGCACTAAACCAAGACTTGCATTATGCAATGCTGTATTATGGTCTTATATGGTAGAATTTGTCCAGAACACATATAATTGGAAAACTTTTGTAGGCAATTGTATTTTGCATATTTAGATTGCGTTCCTCCGTCATTGTAGAATCATATTAAATCACATGATAATGCTGCTGGCGATGCATCAATTGCCTCAATGCCCCTTGATACGTCTTCAATAGAAGTGGAAAACATACCTTAGTACTAAACGTTGCAATGACTGATAATATTTTAGATTTATTAATTTGAAAGATTTTCGAATCTACAAAAAATTTGTAGAATTATTGCATATATTTACCAGTTTGTTTATAATTTGCAACTTTCTAGACAAGCAATTGAAGAAATTTCAGAAAATTTGTCCGTTCCACAACAACGTGTTATAAAATTGTTGATCATAAAAGTTTAACAAGAGTAAGTTGTCCAGGATATAGAACATTTAAAAATAGTAAGATACCTAGTAAACAAATTAAACCTCTTACTCCTATCATTATTTGATGAAGATGTAAACGGTCGCCTCTCTGATTTACCACATGAAACAAAATTTCCATTTCTACTTCCTCGCACCCACAAGTTTAACAGAATTAATTATATTTGATTGTCGCAAAAAATGTTTACTTCCTGGAGCCACAATTTTTATTGTCCCAGAATTATTAATGAAAAGAACTATTTGCATGTTTAAAATACTGTATTCAGTGTTTTAGAACAAAACTAGCTGTGTATTGTTTTCCAATGAGAAATCTGTCTGCTTCTAGTCTTATCTCTGGGAAGGCATTTCTACATACGGGAGTTGATTTTGGCAAGCCGTTCCTCATTTTCATGTGCCATAGTCGAGGTGTGAAGTCATTAAAGGTTTATCTTTGTTTGAGAATTTTGGTACAAAGACTCTTCATCTAGAACTTGTGTCTAGTTTGTCAAAAGATGCTTGTATTGCTGCTTCACGGTGCTTTATTACTTGCAGCGGGAATTACGTAAATCTATATTGTGATTGCAGTACTAATTTTGTCTGAGCAATTGATAAAATTTCTAAATTGATGAATCAATTGGCACATGCGGAAGGCATGGAATTCTTATTTAATTCTCTCTTGTCTCCTCACTTTGGTGGGTTGTGGGAGGTATAAATTAAGTATGTCAAGACACATTTGAAAAGAATAATTGGTGATCAGATATTGTTGCACGAAGAACTAAATACAGTTTTAGTTCAGAGTGGAACTATTTTAAATTCAAGATCATGTGCCTTATGAGTTTGACACCAAATGATTTTCATTTTTAAGTCTGGCTCATTTTTAGAACATTACGCTGGTTTCTGTTGTACCCGATTCTGTCGTCCAGATCCAGTTTTCCTGGATTTGAGTATTTCAAAATTAGATTGTTGGCAACTTATCTAGCACGTTCAGCAGTAGTTTTGAAAGCATTGGCGCAATGAATATTTGCATACATTACAATCAAAGGAAAAATGATTTACTCCTAGTTCTGAGGTGAAACTTGGTACTCTTGTTTTAATATAAGATGTTCAAGTTGTATTGGAAATGTCGTATAATAATATTTCACATTGCTCTGGATTGTTAAAACAATGCATGATCCCCTCAAAAGACCTCTTGTAAAATTGTGTCCTCTTCCTTTAGAAAGATGTTATAGTATTGCTAGTAACTATATAAGTTTTTCTTGCTTAGTTTTTACTTCGTAAAATAAGTAGTTTCACACTTGTTTTGGTGGGCTATCCGCAACCTAAACCATGTAACACTGGTCTTTGTAATGCAAGCAATATATCCTCAAATCTAATCTTTCTCATCGGTGCCCACATCCTATTGGCCTGGCGTCAATACCAAGGTATTGTCTAATGATTGCCTATTTTTAACGAACGAATAATCTTATAGCTTCCTCTTAATAATTGAATGTCAAACTTTTAGCTGCAATTTCTTGATTCTAATGTAATCTTAACATTTCTAAAGAATTTTATAGAATCAATCCAACTAGTTCTCCAAGTTATTGTTTTTATTATTCTGTACGTATGTAAAATTCTTTTATATTAAAAACCTAGAAATCCCACCTGCTGCTTGCTATCAATTGTTCTGAATTTTTTTTATATACATGGCGAATCCTTGCTAAACTTCTCCACTATCAATCCACGCCAATAAATATCTTATGTTCAGTTAAAAGAATGCGTTAGCATTATAGAGTGTTGAATCAATAGTCCTAAATTAGCGGAGTTAGTAAATTTCAATGTCGCCGGACGGTACTGTTTTTTTAATGATGTCTCGTTGTCCCTGACATATAGCTTGAGATGCAAAATGTTCCATTTTAAAGATTCTAGCCATAATAAATGAATGCTTCCATTTTTCACAGACAAACTGCAGTATTATAAATATGGTTATCTGCATAGACCAAACAAATCTATGATTATATGATACAATACCTTTGCCGCTTCGGTATAAAAAGCCTGAGTAGGCACTTGCTGAGTGTGGTCGTCTGCAATGTACGACTCGCTCTTGCTGTGAGTACAAACTAGCGAGTAATCTTGTTTTAAACAGCAGTTGGGAGTATTTTATGCAGTAATATCGCTCATGGTTGTATTAGCGGGTGTATTAGTCTGTTTTTAAATGCCCAAATAAAAGTGTACATTTAATATTAATTTACAAACAAAATATAAAACAACGAAATACACTATTATATGTAAAATGCGAAAAATGCAGAACATAATTTAATGTGTTTTATAATGGTGCATTGTGCCAGTAAAATTGCACGCATGTGCATGTGCACGTGCATTTTGTAAATTAATAATTTTAATTGCTTTTTCATAGAAAAAAATGACAAAATTTCAAACTCAATTCAAAACAACGTGGAATGTCAAAATAATATATGAAAATTTTATTTTAATAACTGTAAAATACTTAAAAGACTTGTTACAATTATGCTAATTGCGGTACCACAAATGAAATTTGATACCTGTCTTTGTAAAAAAAAAAGCTTTTGCTCTTACAGTTATTCTATTCTCACGACCTCGACTACTTACAGTTGTTACAACGCAGTCGAATCACTATCAACATTAAGGCTATAATTTCTTTTTAAAGTTAATAAAGTTATATTATCACTAGCAGACTTTTCATTGTAGTGAGGCCGCTTATCAGTCGTCTTCATTATCAGAACTCATATATTGCCGCATCTTTTGCTTTATTTTTCATGTAAATTAATTTCTTTAAAATGGAATTGCCGTATATACATAAATAAATAATTTTAATAAACTAAATTGAAGTTGAGCTTATTATGTAATAGAGAATTTAAATGTTTCATAGATAGTATGTAAAATCACAATTGTAGTGTAAGGATAGTTATTTATTATACAAGCTCGAGGTGTGTTTGTCTCCCTCCGCTTCGCGTCGGGAGACAAAATACCGAGAGTTAAAATCTTACATTTTTACCCGTGTATAATATACTATTTTTTTCTGTGACAGGCAAAACGATGATTTATTATTGAAAAAAATATTACAATATATTAAAGTCAAAAAAGTTCAAACAAGTAGGCTGTTGTACTTATAGGGACAGTTAGGCTTGCGTTGCTAAGGAAGCCTTTAAAGTAATCAAATATCTGTCAATTTAATTCTGCGAGTGGTTTCAATAATTGCTTACTTAAGTTGTTTATAGCCGTTGTTTTGAACGTGACGAAGTTATGATACGATATTATGTTACGCCCGAATGTTACAAGTGTGGACCCGGCTTTAAATTAAATATCTTCGTGTTCTTACTTATTTCACATACCCATGAAAAAGTACTCCTTTTTTTCCCCAGGGAAAAAAGTAAATTCATAAAAAGTGATATTTTGTTTCCTGTCAAGAAACATTAAATGTCAAATTTTTTCCCGTCACGGAAAAAAACATTAATATTCTTTTAATAGATTTTTCAAAAGAATTGGTAATATGCATTTTAAATACCTTCTTGAACTGTTTTTAATTTGTAATTGGTGTTACTGCAACTGGGTATAATGATTTTCTTTAATTGACATACTACAAGAATCAATCTACAATATTTTCCAAAATTATTATAAATGCTTTTCTATTTAAAATTTTACAGGTGTGACTATGAAAGAGATTGTGCTGATGGATCAGATGAAGTTAATTGTCCCAAACAAAATTGCAGTAATACCCAATTTTCATGTGAAAATGGTCGTTGCATCTCTTTACGTTGGAAGTGTGATGGAGAAAATGATTGTAGGGATGGTTCCGATGAACGAGATTGTGCAGGGCCCGAACCTATCTCTTGCAAAGGTGAGTTTTTGCAATAATAACATATATTATTTACCTATTGTAATGTTTTACAGCTGATGAATTTAAGTGTAGTGGAGGGGGAGTTAGTTGTATTCCTGCAACATGGAGGTGTGATGTAGATGCTGATTGTAAAGATGGAAGCGATGAAATCAATTGTGACACGAATAAGTGTGCCGATTTTCAATTTGCTTGTGGAGCTCCTTCATTCCGATGTATTCATTCAAACTGGGTTTGTGATGGTGATACTGATTGTCAGAATGAATCTGATGAAAAGAATTGTACTACCCCACTTAATACCACACCTATACCAATTGATCCATTTTCTAAAGCGGTACGTATTTAGCAACTTAAACATTTTTAATTTTCCTTAGTTCGTGTTGTTTGTTTATTGCAGTAAATTAGTTTACCACAAGTAGTTATTCATTGAACTAAAAAGTAGGCTACATTAAATGTGAAATAGATTAATACTATACATCCTTAATTTAAAATTCAAAGAATAATTTTATATTTAGAGGAAAACGTCATATGGAGTGACATCATATATTTTTATTAAAATGCTCATGAGTTAGAGTATGTTTTGCAGTTCTACATTAAAACTTAAAATGTATTAAAAAACATCAGGTTCATGCTGTTTAATATAAATAATTATTTATACAGACCTATTGAACTATGATTATGTACTTATACAAGGGGTACTTGATATGTATCTGGAATAAGTTATAAAAAGAAAACTTATGGTGTCAAAATTTCTTTACTGTTTTTCAAAATATTCTCTACGATGATTGATACACTTTTACATATGTTGAAACCAATTTGCATAGCATTTTTTCCATTCTGATTGAGATATCTCCAAAATATGGGTTTTGAACACATCAACTGCCTCTTCTGGAGTCAAATATCGTTGTTCATGCAGTTTATTCTTCATGTGTGGAAACTAAAAGGAATCATTATGTGCCAAATCAGAACTATATGGGGGACACCCATCAATTCAATGTTTTGGATGCTCAAATAGTCACTTGTATGAACCAATGTGTGAGAGCTCATATTGTCATGATTGAGAATAATTCGGTGTCGTCGGTTTATTTTTCTTATTTCTTCGAAAACTTGTGGTAAACAAATGGTTGTATACCAAGCAGAATTACCTGTTCTACGATCTCTAAAGCAACGGTCGTGACATGTCCATTTATTTTGAAAAAACTGGCAACCATTTTCTTCAAACTGATTCGTGTTGAAACCATGTTCTTTGTTGTGTTTGCAAGTCAACTCCTAATGAATCCCCCATATTTTTTAATAAAAAGTTCAAGTAGGACTGGCCAGTCACAGTGCCCTCAAAAAAGAAAGGTCCAATTAAATATCTATTCATGACCCCACATCAAATATTAAGACGCCAATGATGTTGATAGTCTATGGGTCTTTGCCAATGCGGATTCTCCTCAGACCAATAGTGACAGTTATGGCGATTCATTACACCAGTATTGCTAAAGGTTACTTTATCAGAAAATAGCACTTAACTAAAGAAACTAGGATCATATCGTAACATATTCCGAATCCATTGACAAAAATTGACACAGTATTGTATCATTGTCATTAACAGACAGCGTTAACGTGATATGGTAAGGATGAAATCTGTGGTTCTTTAAAACCCTTAGAATTGTAGTTTTGGGTATACCTAACTCCATTTCAATTTGACGGTTACTGATATGGGGGGCGTAAACCATAACCAAAACTGTAATGGTTCGTGCTTCATTTTCTAGTAGATTAAGTTGACGTTTGTGCTTGAAAACCACAGTTGTTGCCCGTGTTTCAACTGAACGAATCCTTACACTGTTCAGATGTTGTCTATTATGAAATCTTTCGTGATATAAACATGCTGCAGCTTGGTAATTCATTTGACACTTGCCAAGAATGATTAATATATCCACAATTTCATTTGGACTGTAATCACCCATATTTTTAATAAATTATCAACCCGTTCAATCATTTCTGTATATGATTTGGAGTTCGTAAACCAACTTCACATACACATTGCAACTTACTTCTCGTCAAGGCAATATAAGCTCTAATCATGACACTAAGATTGACCATTTTCCTGATATGTTCAACAAAACGAGGATCCTGGTTGATAATTACTTCCGTCATTTATGTTGGTGACTGATTTTAGTTTTATAGTGATAATTGAATAATCCTAGTCTATTTTGTTTGCTTTTCTAGTATGATGCATCTGCATTTGGTGGTATTAAAAAAGTAGTTGGGCCCTTTCACTGCCCCTAGTCACATAGTTTATGTCCTTTTGCAGTTGTTTACAATTTTCGAGGTGACGTACTACATTGTAGAGCTTTAAATCATCTGCAAAGAGTAGACACTTTGTATGTTGGATAGTTAAGGGAATGCTATTTGTAAAAATGAGAAATAAAAGTAATCCTACGGTTTCTTGTGGCACTCCAGATGCCGAAAAGTAAACTTGGGAACCACGCCATGAATCTACTTGATGCGACCATGGTCTTAAGTATGAAGACCCAAAATTTCACTAATTTGGAATCAACCTCTAATACTTCTAGCTTAGATAATAACAATTAGTTTTATATCAAAGCTTTTCTAAAATCTATTGATAGGATGATAATACTTGGAATAGGAAATTTTTTGAATATAAAAATGAAGTTATATTTAAAATCCCTCATATTCTTTAAAATCCAGAATTTTGAAAGCTGGTGTACCTAAGGTACAACTACAAACCTTACCTTTAAAGCCATGTCAAACAGTTGTTTGTCTTTGATAGAGCTTTGCATGTATCCTTTTAAAATACAGAGTAGTAACTTCTTTTTGCTCTTGGGCGAGTTAAGAAAAGTCCCTCTTACATTGTATTTGTATTTATGGTGGGTTTGCTAGTGTTGACAGTTTCTTAGTAAAACTCCACTTTGTCAGTTGGTCTGATATGTATTTTTTCCCGTTCTATTACATATATCTTTGAAGTTACAATATTACCAATAACAGAAAAACTGTTTGATTTTGGAAGGGTCTGTAAATAATAGATTTGCAGAAAGCCATTCACACTAAGAGATTTAGTTTGTGTATTTGAAAGAATACAGATTACTGGATATAGATAATTTTGTGTTTTCTTTTTTGGTCTCCATACTAACTTTTTGCTAAATCCTTTGAATTGATGGTCCAAATAAAGTAGATGTTTTCATGTGTTTATTCAATCCCTTTCTAGCTTATCTTTGTGAAATGTCACTTTCTTATGCATAGAAGTAATATATAGGGCTGGGTCGGCGTATCGATATATCGATACGTATCGATACGTCCCCCGTATCGACCCCCCCGATACAGCAAAAAATAAATATCGATATATCGATACTCGATATGTATCGATGCGTATCGATATGTTCGATACGCATCGACGTGTCGATACGCATCGAACGTGTCGATCGTATCGATATTCGATATAGAATATGTATCGATATTCGATCGCAAAATCCCGTATCGCCCACCCTATATACATACTTATGTGACAAATATTAAACTTGAAACTTTAATTATTTTGATAACAAACAATCTTAAGTGAAAGATCGAATTTTCAGTAAATATATTATTTTAAAACGATCTTATGATTTTATTCCCAAAGAAAGAGTAGAAAATTTATAGATGCGTGTCGATTAGTACCGATAGGTATCGCTACGATCTCGATATGTATACTTAATCTACACATCTAAACGTTCCGATACGAATCGCTATATATATCTATACGTGCCACGTAAATATACGTATCGATACGAATCGATACGTATCGATACGCACCGATACGCATCGATACGAATCGATATGTATCGATACGCACCGATACGCATCGATACATATTGATACGCATCGATACGTATCGATACGTATCGATACGTATCGATACGTATCGATATATATCGATATTCGATACGCAAAATCCCGTATCGCCCACCCCTAGTAATATACTCTGTTGCTATAAGTGATAAAGATTCTCTGGATAGTGATTTTGATACTTTGTAATTGTAGCCCAACTTGGATTTACAAACTCAATCAGTAGTTCACATTCTGCTGCAAAGCGGATTTCTTTGCCTTGTATACTTGGAGAAATTTAATTCTTCTTTTTCCCCACATTACTATACTAAATTTGAAATATTTAGCATGAAGTATTTTTGTATTTAACATTTTTGTGCTGTTCCAATTTATGCATTTCAATTTTGTATAATAAATTATTTCTGATATAAATCTGATCCTGGGTTCTTAAGAGTGCTTGGCTATTGTGATAAATATTTTACAAAGTGACTCATTTCAAAGAAACGCTGTCATCTTCTAGAAAATTGTCGATATCAGCAGAATTCCCATGAAATCAATGGGAAACATAATATTTTATGGTGATGTGGTGCACATAGGATATTAGTCACATATACTGTAAAATAATTCCAGTACGTTCCAAATGTGATGGTAAAATACTATTGAGTTTTTAATTTTGAGGCAAACATGATACATTTGGTTTAAACAATTACAAACTGTATAGCTGATAAATGATTTAGAAAATTTATCACATCTATAGAATGGTTCCTATTTTTACTTGTATTTATTTATAACTGCACTTAACCTTCTGGCGCTTGTTTTCTGTAAGAATTCAATTGAGCTAATTTAAAATGCTGCATTTAAAATATTCTTACTAACAAAGGTATGCACTCCATTTGAATTAAAACTTTAAGGGTTATATTTTTGTTTGTAGCTTATTTGCTTGTTCACACATTAGTACAAGGAACTAGTAATTTGAAAACACCTAACACTTTTTGTTGGTGAAATTTACTCTTTTGTATCCTACATGTTACAATACAGTAATGTCATTTGATATTGTTTCATAATTATACAACTCCAAAGTGCACAATCACAATAAATTGACATATGATACTTTAAAATTTACTTTCATAGACTCTAATTTTTTAGGTGGGTTCAACATGTCATCAATGGATGTTTACATGTGATAATAAAAGATGCATTCCAAACTGGTGGAAATGTGATAAAACAAATGATTGTGGAGATATGAGTGATGAAAGAGGTTGCGGTTATATGACGACTAAAGCACCTCCTATTGTTACCAGTACACAGCATCCTCCTATCGTATGTAGCAATTACGAATTTCTTTGTGCATCTGATAAATGCATTCCTCTTTCTTGGATATGTGATGGCACTAATGATTGTCATGATGGCGAAGATGAAGCTCATTGTGAAAGTGCACATCATTGTGCAGAACATGAATTTAAGTGTCGAATGGATGGAAGTTGCATTCCCGTATGTTATTTTTTTTATCATTTATTTATTTTAAACACTATTATTTCCTAGATTGAAGAATTTTGTAATGGTAATCAAGATTGCCCTGATGGATCAGATGAAGCTGCTTGCGTCACGGATCATCCAAGTGAACCTGCAGGTCCTAGCTGCTCAGTTGGATTTTTCCCATGCGATGGAAGTATATGTCATCCCTTAGCATCATTGTGTGATGGAAAAGTTGACTGTCGTGATGAGTTTGATGAAAAGAATTGTACTGCAGTAAAGAGGATTTATCAAGTTTTGAACATGGGCGTAGAAGGCAGAAGCATAAATGAAAGTAGTCTATTGTTGAGTTGGTGGATTCCCAAACCAGAAAAAATATCGTTGGAGTTTTTACCATCAATTAGCAAAAGTGGAATCAATAAGTTTCAAAATACTACTTGGATTGATCAGACCGAATATCGCTTTCAAAATCTTTTACCATTTACAAAATACAATATGACTGTGTATGTGCGAATAAAGGGATCTGAAAATATATTTCCACCTGCAAAGTATTTCACCTCTGCCACCATTGAAGGTATAATCACACTTTATGTTTTGTTATACACTAGATCATTTTGATTCACATCTTTGTTACTCTTTTATTGAAGGCAGTTTGCCTAATTTCAACCAAACTTACGAAGTAAGTTAGGTTAATATAATCGCTACGTCGTCGTCATCGCCGCCATCGCCGCTGTCGTCAGTTGCCATATTCCCATATTGATACATTAAATGATATATATGTACCTTGTTTAGTTTTTACGCTGATTACAAATATGCTATACACTTTTCGGTATCTCAATTAGTTTTCGAGATAATCGAATTTATTTGAGAAATGTTAACAGTACAAACTAATATAAACTTTAATAGATATTTTAATTTAAAAATATATAATTTCCTTTTATAAAATTTCCGTAAGTTTGGTTGTAAGGCGTACATGCGTCTTAGATTTTTTATATATGCATTTCCTAATACTGTACACTTGTACACAAAAAGTAGTAGTGATAATGTAAAATTTATGTTGCTTTGTTCTTCTGAAGTAAATTATTGTAGTAGGAAACTGCACAATACCTCATAGAAATTGAAAGATAGATTGATATATAATTGCGATTATAATTTGTTCATCTCTTCAAGTGAATTATTGGTCTAGGTGGCTAATTTAGTAAGGTCATACAAGTACAAGTTAGAAGGTGATGTGTTTGAATCCTATTTCTGACATATTTTCCTTCTTTCATTTACCCGCTTTATTTGAAATGATCAATTAGGTTTTAATATGACCTGAGCTATTGTTGAATTGGTTCAGATACTTTATATAATGCAATTTATAATGTTAGTTGGCCTTGTCAATTGGATCATATAGATCTTGCAATTTCTAAATAAACCTGCATCATCAATATTTCTAACATCTTATCGTAGCGACATTGCCACTATCAAAAATTGCTACCACATGGGTATAACAATGCTATCGGTAGAATACGACTATTGAAAATATTTAGTAGTAGGTGTGAAGAAATATGATTTGAGATTTTTTAAAATATATGTTTAAAATGATCTTCTACTGACAGTATTGCAAATTAAACTCTTTAAATTAATAATATGTGTCGTTAACACGTTAACACATCATTTTGCAAAATTATTAACTGCTGAATGGTCTTAGGCATCTTATAAAAGGATTTTAATCATGTATTTATCCCCCCCGTGTCGATTGACGACATCAGCATTGCTTACTGATTTTAATTGTCGGATGTGGATTTGAGAATATCAATTTATAAAAACGCACTGAGTTTCAAAAGTGTTGTAATACAAAAAAAAATATGATAAGAATTACAAAAAATAATTTTTTGCAAGTTCTTGTGAAAAGTTACAAAACATTGATCAATACATAAACCGGGTAAGTGGGTAGATTTCGCAATGGTAAATTGTTTTTTTTCTAATATTTTTCGTATGACCAGTTTACATCGTTTTCTTATTATGAGGCCTTTTTTATTTTTTGCAGTAATTTTGTATGTTTAGTGTTCGGTGTTTTTTTTTTACTAATTGGAACACTGACAAATTTTTTTGTGGGAGTAACACTTAAAAGTTGCATGCAAAAATCATACAAATTTAATTTTCTTCCAGAGTACTTATTGAACAAATTGAAAGAATTTAGAATTGCTAATTGAAAGATATGAATACCTAACTTTTTATACCATCGTACAGTCTTATGGTCAGAGAGGTAATATGCCATCATCTGATCCTGACGATCAATACCACCCATATACTTGTTGTATTCCAGTATTGGTAGCGGTTTACATTTTTGCTGATCTCTTTTATTGGTAACTTCATTCATGCTATTTTCAGATTCAGTAGTAATATACACACCATCACGCGCTTGTCTTTCCATTTTCCAATTATAATTCCGTTTGAACATCTGGATATTGTTTCACCAACTTTAAGTTTTTCCTGAATAATTTCTTTTGGATTGTACTTTCTATCTAATCGATGGGTACCTTGTGCAGTAGATGCCATTTTCTAATAAGCTTTTTGCAAGTAAAAAGCTATTATAAAAATTATTCACGAATATGGAATGTCCATTATTTAATTTTTTGCAACAAATGTTAGCACGACTATATCCACATGACCTTTGCCACCCATATCATCTAACTGTCCTGTATAGACAACAAACTTTATGACAATACCATTTGGTTCTGTCAGTATGTACAGCTTGATACCATACTTACGTTTTTTTTTTATTTTTAATGTATTGGCGAAAGGCCAAGTGCCCATGCCACAATACCATAGATTCATCCAAAGAAAATTGTTTACTTGGGTAATAAACATCCATCATTTTTTTTATTAAAATAATCAATCAATGGCTGTATCTTGTAGAGACGGTCCTCTGGAGTTTCATCCAAAGGTGGTGGATTTTTGGCAAAATGTAAACATCTTAATATGAGAAGAAAACGATTCCTGCTCATATGTTCTGAAAAACAATTAAGATGAAACATTCTGTCTTTTTTCCAATGGTCTTGCAATCAGTTTAGCTTTATTGTCCTTGTATGTAAGACTAATGCTATAAATTTCAAAAATTCTGGAACTGTAAGAAACGTCCATTGCGAAATTCGCGATCTTTCAGAGCTACTTTTTCAAGAAACACCTGTTCAGCATATGCATTAGTTTCTTCCACTATTAATTCTAAAATACTTTGTCCAACATTAACAGAAAATAATCAATAGGTTTGTTTCCAGGTATAGGCACAAGCGTTTTGTTTTGTTCTTTTGTTCTACTACTTCAGAAACAGTTTGCCAAGTAGGTATAACCACAGGTGTTATATTGTTAGGTGCATCTAAAGCTGGGGCATCACCGTTCCCAAATTCATTGTTGTGTTTGTTTTTGACCTAATAGAAAAATGTAATAAGATAAATAAAACTCAGAAGGTGCTTGCTACCTGTGCTTTTATTGCTAGTATTCTCTTCATCACTGCCACTTTATTTATCTAAAATTATTAAAACCATTAAATTCTAGAAGAAAACTTCGGTATTAATAGTACCTGATTCATTGCCTAGTTCTCTCCATCCATCGTCCTCCCAATCGCTACCGCTAAACTGATAATCACTTTCCTCATCTGAAATAGCAATGCCAGTGATCGAATTTGTTCTCATGTTCCCAGTAATCTTTGATAATTTTTGCAGCATGTTATACCGATTGTTCTGCAGATCTGTAAATTTTAGTAGGTCTTACTCACATCCCATATATTCTCCATTGCATTGAATATACAGTAATATGGAGATATAGTAAGTATCACATGTCCGTATTGTTCAGCCAGCAATTCCACTTTAAAAACCTTTGGCAGTTCATGACTACAATTTTTAAAAATTACTGATATGTTACAAAGCACATTATTTGGACTTAATCCTGACAAGTTGAAAAAGCTCTGCTTTAATGGTATATTGTGTCACAAGGGCAGAAAGCAAGCATTAGCAGCCCGCAGCTATTAGATGCCTGAGCGAGCGAGGGCAGCTGATAGCTAAGGGCTGCAAATGCATTTTTGCCTGTGTCACAATCAACTGTTTTTCGCCTAGCATTAAAGAAAAAAAAATAGGAAAAGTAACACAAAATAAAGAAGATTAATAACATTTGACGTCATCATCACTGTCTAAATTACCATTCATTTTCACTAACAGTTATTCAGTTAGAATTACAATTATTTATTTATTAACATCTTCCACAGGTTGTAAACCCAATTATTGAAGATAGGACCAACAATACAAACTAACTTATACACATACATATTAACATATACACATATACAAACATACATATATATACACATACTATATATATATATATATATATATATATATATATATATATATATATATATATATATTTACCACTGGCGCAATAAGTGAGGTCCATACATATTCCTATATTTGTGAGGACAGCAAGATATTAATGCCAATTTACTATATTTAAGAAGATTTCCTGCCATTTAATTCTAAAATTGAATATACTCTCAGCAAACCATTTTCAGTAACTTAATTTTAATAATTAATGTTTGCTGTATATGACGACAAAGTGAGGAAATACTATATAACGCATAAAGTAAGCCAATGCATATTTTACATACCATTCCAAGCACCATGCGAGTACCAATTATATATACAACTAATAATGCGAGGACCGAACAGCGTTGCCAGGATTTTGTGTTTAGCTATATTCTTTTAAAGTAGGCATCAAACTCGCATTGTTTATTATTGAAAGGCTATGTACGTGCATTGTAGTTCATGTCATGCTATATTGCGTAGTGGGTGGATTATTTGTGAAAGTGCTTGTGCTATTTGCCTCTAGTGAGGTAATTTATTTAAGAATTTAATCTTCTTTCCGTGTCATAAGTGTTTTAACTGAATCACTTATTATGCTGAACAGAGGAAAATATATCTTGGAACTTGCTCTTAATGGTAAGTAACGTCTAAATTAATTAATTTATTTAGAGAATTTACTGCATGTGAAATAGCGTATTTTATGAGTGCTTGATGTTTTAAAACTCCAAGTGCAAGAAAAGAAATTATGTTTAATTTTTACTTAAAAAATCTTTAGCAAGTGATGATTATAGATTACATTTAGAAATGTTTTGTTTGTATTAAATCCAATTATCTAAAGATAAAATATTTATGCTTCAGCTGGCAACTTAACTTTAAACATTATTTAAAGTGGCCAAGATACTAGGCAAGACAACACTTTAAAATATAGGTTTAATCATTAGAAAAATTTATGAATTACAATTTTACTAATGATAAAATTTATGTTTGTGTTGTCTTCTCAAGTGTCTTCACCTAGTTATATGTTAATGTAACATTTGTTTTCCAGATGAAGGCTGCTTTATATATCTTTTCAAGTTTTGTTTCTGTCCGAAACGTGGTCGATACTATACCTAGAAACAGTTTGAAAAGAATATGGTCAATGTGTATTAAATTGAAAACAGAGCGCTTTCGACTATAAACTAGTCATCTTCAGTGTTGTTTTAATTTATCTATTTTAATATTGTTCATGGTGGATTTCTTTCCTACAAGAAACAACACTGAAGATTACTAGTTTATAGTTGAAAGCGCTCTGTTTTTAATTTAATAAACTTTGACCATATTCTTTTCAAAGTGTTTCTAATTCTCTTATGTGTACACGGCCAATTCTATATTTGATACTTTATCTGTCACTTTCATGATTAAGGCAGTTCACTAATCTATTCAATTTCACTCAAGTGAGAGCTTGGAACTTTTCTTTGTTGTTATTTTTGACCTTTGAATTGTGTCATACTACATAAAATGTAGTTTTACTTAGGTTGCTAATATATTTTTATTACAGAGTTATTCGCCTACAAAGAAAAAGAAACGATTACTAGAACCATGGACCGAAGTTCAAAAGAAATTGACACTGATTACTTTCAGAACATTAAACATAAGATGCCGCCTAGAAAAGGAGAATGTGAGGATTTAAGAAACAAGTATAGGGATGTATTCAAAATAAAAGATTGGCAAAAAATTAAGATTTTTGTTGTTAATACATATAATAAGATTAATAATAGAGTTTTTACAAAACCTTTGTTTTGCTTATTATTAATTCTCTATCGGACTTTTTTGTAATTTAGATCTTACTGTACCTATATATTACATAACATTTAACACATTCAAAATTAGTATAGTCCGATTAGGGAAATTGCTTTTTTCGACCAAAACATGAGCACCTCTTGGCTAATGTATCGGAAAAAATTTCTTGACTCCTCTAATAATTTCATCTTTTTCAAAACCGCCATAACATACAAGCATTGTGAAATGTGATTTTTTATTTGCAGTATTACCCAGCCTTTAATAAATGGGTTGCCACTGTGTGGTGTCAAGATTTGATTAGGCCACCACATATATTTCGATTAATCTTTTCAAGCTCGAATTAAAAATTCAGTTCAGTCTTTAGGCTATGAGCTAAATAGGTACTTTAATTTCATACTGAAAATAAACTCCCTTTCGCCTTCCTCGAAAGATGCATTCAAATAACCCCGGTGCTTACGTATCGTAACTATAAATACAATGACACATTTACTTTTAGGATCAAGTACACCGATAGATGGATATATAAGATCAACTCATCTACTTATCTAGTAAACCTTGCACATAGAATATAATAGTTTATTTGAACCCATGAGATGATGGTCGTAAACACTTACATTTTACAAAATAAAAATCTACTATGATAGGGTGCATATGCAAGTGAATAAATTAATACAATAATTTATGTATACAACATTCTATTTATTATAATCTATCTTGTAAAAACTCATTCACGCAGTAGCAACAGTTTTCACTTAACAAGGCTAGTAACATCCGTTTAAATTTTGAACTGTCTTTTGGGATTTTATATTTGATGGTACCTTATTATTGAGTTGGAGCCATATATGAAAGATTTTTCTATTAGGGCAGAAATCGGAGTTACTTTGTATATATCACCAGACTGACGTGTTTTGTAAATGGAAACACCATGAAATAGTATATTTATGTCTGCTTTTGAAGAATAAAATGTTTCATAAATGTATAAAGCATAAAAAGTAAGTATTTGTAATTGTTTAAACAGTGGTCTGCAGTGTGCAATATAAGGAACCCGAACCATAATACTAACTCCACGTTTATGTAGTTTAAACAGTGGAGAAGTATTTTCAAGTGAAGCAGCATCTCAAAATGCAACCAAACCTTAACTAAGAGTTAAAAAGTGCATAGTATACTTTAAGAAAATATTCAATAGAGACTTATTTAGCAATAGTTTTTATTGCATAACATGATACATTTTGGGAATATTTCTTAAACATTTTGCTTACTCGTTTCACTATTGTCATTAAATATGTCTGAAATGTAAATTTGGTACATTTTTTAACTAGAGTATTTCAAAATTCTTCATTAAAACAAAAGCATAAGATTATATAACAGCCTAACTTTCACTGTCAAAATTTTACTCTAGTAGAGATGGCAGCGACAAGTGCTTAACAAAATATTTATTGTATTTTAAATGCAACCGAATAGATTTTTCGCAATTTTCGACACATTACAACACACACCCATAGTGTCGACAACAATTCCACCGAAAATTATTAACACCGACAGAAATTCAACTTACACCTGAAATCAATAAAGTTAGAGACTAATAACTTAACTCGCTCTATAATATCATTTGCAAAATAAATTTCATTTTACTGTTTCAAAATAAAATGGTACTATACTGCCTATTAAACCAGAAAGCAGTAACTGCAAAAGTGGAAGTGGGTGAAGACAGATATTAACGTGATAAGTTTTACGTAAAAGATTAATCATTTTGTACTTTGTGATAAATGAAACATACTTTAATATATGATTAAATCAGAATTCTGCAATTGTTTTTCATAAATTAAAAATATTTTATTTTCAATTACTGCTTCTGTACATTATTTATACTAAGCCAAAAGGCAGTAGCTGCACTTTAAAGCTCGTTTTTAGACAAAACTAAATATTAATCAGTGACAGAGACGTGCCTTTGGGTTATATGTCGAGATCGAGAGCGCCCTAGTCTCGGTCTCGAATTTTCTATCACTAACCTTAGTGATCATCGATGCGGGCATAGTTCAAACCAGAATTATATTACTTGAATAAACTCCACTAGACATCCACCGAGGCTCTCATTTTACAATCATTCTTTAGACTATAATATATGTAATGATTTCACTTATACAAAATATAATCAATCAGAAACGTAAAATGTACATCAATCACATGACTGGTAGATAAACGATTAACATGCACTAGTGCATTTAAACCAGTTAAACTCAGCCATCTTGCTTTTATTTTTCTTTTTGACTAATAAATGTATGACGCGCGCCTACTAATTTTATTTATTCACACTCAAAATAATCTTAACATATACCACTCCTGCATCTAATAATCGGTCAAACTGTGTACTCCAATATAATTTTGCCTTTAGCAAATGCTTTTTTGTATAATAATTTTAGAAAAATCCTCGACCTCCTGGTCTCGGGATTTTCAAATTAATAATCACTCAAGTCATTGCTAGGCAAAATTATGTGTTATCACAGTTTAACCATATAGCTTGAATCTTTGTCACGGTCCTACACTTCTACATATCTTTGCAATTACTACTTAAAAATAGTCTAAACCTGTTTATTAGTTAATATTTAAACTATTTGTTATTTTTATACTTTGAAATGTTACGTCTATGTTGACAATACACCACTTCTATATAGTATACGACTGCAGTTAATCGATAAACACCAACAAAAACAATACGGATTTTGACAAGTAAATCCATGTTTAAAATGTTTACTTATAACCACAACTTCTGTAATATCTACCTTGTTAAATCTTTATTTGGCTTAAATGTAGTTTTTCATGAAATGAAATTTGACTACTGAAAATAAAATTAATACTCCATTCTTACTTTTGCTATATCATACAATAATGTAAAATACAAAACCAAACTTTGGTTGGAAAGCGGATAATATGCAAAACAGCTATGCTGCGCTGTTGCCAAGTGTATGGGGTTCACTTAGTCAGTCAGATGAAATCATACGTATATAGAAGCAAGAGATATACTCTTATAAGAGCGCCAATACCGGCAAAAGCCTGAACTATAATTTATACACTAACCAATCTGAAAATAAAGTGAGGCCCTGCTGAAATTTTTCTATTGGCTTTAAAACCGCTTTCCCCCTCTCATGACAAAATTTTAGAACTTTCACTTGTGAGGTCCGTATATTGGTCCTCGCTTGGTCGCGGTACTCACTTAGTATGCAAGTTCTTCATGTATGGTCCTCATTTAATCAGCAGTAAGTATTTATATACATATATACATATATACATATACACACACATACATACATACATAAACATAAATGTGAATACATAAATATATCGCAGCGTTATAAATGTATGATAGCAGTCCGCACAATGTCCTTTAGACTATCATAATTAATATCGCAATAACTGCATATTGAATTATATCGTGAACACATAGCATAAATCGGTGACCTGGATAGTAAATTTGTTCTATTCATAGGTAGGCTAAATAGTTGCTGTTGACGGGTATTATACCCTGGAACATGAAACTCTAAATAAGATAACAGATCCATGCTATCGATCTTATTATGAAGCAATTTATATAAAATCACAATTGCGATTATTGCTCTATGTTACTCCAATGACAGGAAACTGTATTTATTTAGTAGAAGAAGTTGACTGTAGCCTCTTTCTGGATAATATCTCCGTTTTTAAAAATAAATATTTAAGAAATTTGCGCTGAACTGACTCTAACAATAACTTTTGATATTTATATATTGGAGAACATATTAGACAACAATATTCAAGTTTAGGACGAACTAGTGCTTGATGTAACAAAATTAAACTTTGGGGTTTCAAAAATGATTTGGAGTTTCTTATTATCAAACCCAATTTTTTGAGAGAAGAATTTACATTATTTATGTGACCTGTGAATGAAAGTTAAACATCAAACAATACTCCTAAGTCTTTTATTGATTTTTGTCTAGTTATCCTTTTATTACCAACATGATAATTGTAATGAATCGGCTGCAACTTCCTAGTGTAGGATACAACATTACATTTAGACATATTTAGATTAAGTTTGTTTTTCACACACCACTTATGTAAACTATTTATTTGTAATTGTAAAGTTTGACAATCATCAAAAGAAGTTATATGCATATAAAGTTTTAAATCATCAGCGTATAGAAGATGATAACATGTAAATGAATCTACTATATCGTTTATGAAAATTATGAATAGAAGTGGCCCCAAATTGGTGCCCTGTGGGACTCCGGAAGTTGCTAAAAATGGAGACGACTTAAATCTGTTATATAGAACATGTTGAGCACGACCACTCATGTATGATGCGAATAATGCAATAAAACCTAATCAAAACCTAATAGGGCCAATTTATGCAGTAAAATAAAATGGTCAATCTTGTCAAATGCTTTCTGAAAGTCCTAGTAAAAAACATCTACTTGTCCCTGAGCATCCAGACTATTAGAAATGGTTTGTGTCAAACATGAAAGATTAGTCATGGTAGACCTTGCCGTAAAAAAAACCATGTTGATATGGTGAAATTCGACATTCCACAGCATCAAATATTCTGTTATATAGCACCATTTCGTAAACTTTTGCACAGTTGGAAAGAATTGAAATTGGCCTATAATTCTCAACACAATCCGATTCACCAGTTGTTAAGACCGGACATATAAGAGAATTCTTCCAAGCAGATGGAAAGGTAGAAGTTTGTAATGATAAGTTAATGATGCTGGTTAATGGGCAGGCTAGTACAGATGCACAATCCTTGACGAGAAATGCAGGTATTTGATCAAAACCAGCAGTGGATTTATTTTTGAATTTTCGCATACAGCTTTCAATCTCAGAGGTGGAAACATGAGATAAATGTAAATAAACATCTGACAACGATTCAACACCAATCAGAGAATGATCTTCTACCTTGGCTGAGTAGACACCACTGAAGAAGTTTTTAAAGGCTTCAACAATTAACTGAGGGGTATCGTACTTCTGACCATTGTAAGTGACTTCTGCAGGAATGCGAGACCTATATTGTTTCTGTTGTATAAAAGACCAAAAAGCTATTGGGTCTTTCTGGATAATACTTTCTGATTTGACGATATAATTCTTATATGCAGTCTGGATGTGAGCTTTAGATAGCGCTCTTAGTCTTTTAAATTCTAATAAATACTTTAAATTTTTGTAGATTTTGACTTTTTTCCGCATCTTATGCTTCTCCCTGATGAGGCTGATAATATTAGAATTATACCATATAGGGTAATGACGTTTAAAATTGCAATGGATCGGAACATATAAATCCAAGACTTGATACAGTTTGGCATAAAATGCCTTATATGCCTCTTCAGCATCGGTAAAATTTTCTAAAAAAGTCCAATCAGCAACTGTTAAAGCATTATAGAGGTTTGGATAATCAGCTTTCTTGAAATTATACCGTTTTTTTGTCACATTTGCGAAAATTACTATAATGTAGCTTACTATCAATATTTATGCGAAGTGGTGGATGATAATTATCTTTCTTAACCAATGGACACACATCTTCTGAAATTTTACAGTTCATGTTAGAAAATACTAAGTCAAGTAGTCTACCGTTCTGATTTACAATATTGTTATGTTGTCTGACATTGGTAAAATGTAAAAAATTTAGAAGAATGTTAGTACGCACATCAACTTTACTGTTATCATTGTATAATGGAACATTAAAGTCCCCCATAACAAGTATCTGGAATTCAGCGTACTCCTCCAAGTACTCAACAAGAGCTTCCAAGATAACACTGGTTGTATTGGGAGGGACATAAACCACAAAAATATATAAGGCATTTCCTTCACTATAGCATTTACAGCCTACAATGTCAATCATTGGCACAGCAGTTGTAATTCTTGTGAGATCAAGAGGTTTGACCACATGTGAATTTTTAACGGCTAGTAGTACCCCACCTCCTCGTGTGGTATCTAAAGCAACATATTTACGATCGTCACGCATTACTATATATTGGTCTGTAAATAATTCGGAATTTGAGATATCAGTTAATAACCATGTCTCCGCTAATGCTATTAAATCAAATTCACATTCTGAAGAAGCAGCATAAAAGGATTGAACTTTTGTTCTGAGTCCTCGCACATTTTGGAAATAGCAGTATGTAACATTAGACGATTTCTTTCCGACAAAACCAGCGGCTAATTGCTATGACATAGGCTTAGTTGGTTCATCAGCTGAATGCAACACACTGTGTTCTTGCTTATTAGTGTTTTGCTTTTTTTCTAAAAATTTGCGAACTGTTACACCATTTGGCCAAAAATCAGCATCCAATACTGTTTTCATATGCACTGAGCTTATTGTTAACTTAGAACTATAATTATTAGGATACCTGGAATTTAACTTTTCTACCTTCACATAAGGAGACGATTCATTGTTAGTGTTGCCCCCTAACTTAGAGTATGTAGAGTCTATTACTTTCTGCACATGAACTGATGGGTTGACACGTGTGATATGTAGCATTGAGTAGCGTGGCCATGGGGTAACTGCTAGAAATTTTTCTGAATCGCTACATTCGCCAGTAGGTGGAGCAAGCCCTATTATTAACTTA